>CM060956.1:68983429-69380929 GCA_030765055.1 Mantis religiosa
TTCTTCTTCTTCTTCTTCTTCTTCTTCTTCTTCTTCTTCTTCTTCTCCTTCTTCTTCTCCTTCTCCTTCTCCTTCTTCTCCTTCTCCTTCTTCTCCTTCTCCTTCTTCTCCTTCTCCTTCTTCTTCTGCTTCTTCTTCTTCTTCTTCACTTAATGGCATAGGCATAGGCAATCAAGTGCCTGTTTCGCCTTCGAAGTCCTCCAGCCATCGTTTCCTGGGTCTGCCCACCGATCTCCTACCTTTAGGATGATACTGGAATATTTGTATTGTAAGTCTATTATCTGGCATTCTTTCAACATGTTCCTTCCATTTTTGTTTGAGATCTTTTAACCTATCATTCATACTAAAAATGTCTAGCACTTCTATTATATTTTCATTTCTTATTAAGTCCCTCTTCGTGCATCCTTTCACACTTCTCAAGAATTTCATTTCTGAAGCCTGTATTTTACTCTGTTGCTTTTTAGTTAACGTCCAACTCTCACTTCCGTATGTCAGTATAGGTACAGCCATAACTTTGTAGAACTTTAGTTTTGTTTCATTACGTATTTTGTTTCTAAATGTTCTATTTATTGTTCCACACACTCTTTGAAATTTGCATATTTTATTGTAGACATCATATTCCTTGTCATAACTAACATCGGTTCCCAAGTAGTTAAAATGGCTTACCTGTTCAACGCAACGATTATTTATAACTATTTTTGTTCTAATTGGCTCTTTCACAATGAATGCCATTACCTTTGAGTTTATAAAAGAAGTTTTCATATTATATTGCTTACAAAGTTAACTAAGTTTAAAATTAGATTTTTGCAGGGCAGACTCGGTATTTTGTATAATAACTAAGACGTCAGCATAGGACCGGTGCCCACTGAGAATTGGGCACCACGCTATGTAGCGAAACCTGGTATAGAAAGCCAACTTGCCCGTATCGGTAGCGTAGATGGTAGCGTGTCTGCCTCACGTTCAAGAGGTCCCGAGTTCGAATCTCGGTAAGCTTGAGTTACCTGGATAGGTTTTTCCGGGGTTTTCCCTTATCCTGAAAGACGAATGTCAGGTAACTCTAAGCTCCATGGACCCCGGGCTCATTTGAGCATCATTTCACCCATTTTATTCATCATCCGATATGACATAAAGTTGGAGGACGTAAATTACAAAAGAAAAAAAAAGAAAAAAAAAAGCCAACTTTCCGGTGGGAGGTGTCATGCTGCTGACCACATCTCCTCCCCATATCGTTGGATGATCGCCCACCTCTGCCTTGTGCATGTGGGCGTGAGGCCGACAGTTGGGTTGGCAGGCGTTGGCTCACTTGCGGAGTGTTACGACATGGTTATGTTTTTAGTGTTTATTTGAACATTTACTATGTGTACTATATATTGCAGAAAATAAGTGCAGGAAAATAAAAAGAACATTTATTTAAAGCAACGTTAATACATTCCTCTTTAAAAAATTACGGGAAAACTGCTAATATGCTTCTCAAGGTTCTGAATCATTCATTTAATGTTTATGTGCTTCTACTTCTTGAAAGTAAGGTCGCTTATGCAAAGTGCTAAGATATGTGTTGTATAACTATTGACATACTGTTGACAATTAGTCTGATATATTTTCCTTAGTTTATTTTTCTTCATAATTTGTATCGGAACAGTTATTTATCTTGTAACGGTTGTTTTGTTTTAGGCCTCGAGAGTTGAAAAATGTTTAAATATGTGGTTAAAAATAGAAATGAACATGTTAAAGTTAATACGAAAGGAAATTGTTAAAATTCAGAAGGTCATGAGATGACGCAACATGTAAGTGATATGATGTGAATGTTTTATGATTGGTAGTTTTAAAAAATGAGATTATGTAATGTGTGACGTCGACCAGTAAAATTATGTTTGATTGGTAGTGATGGCAACGAGAGAATGAAAAATCAATAATTTTGGTAAAACAGCTAGGAAAGAAAGAGTCTTTTGATGGAAGAACGTTTTGGTGCACAGACGTAAATTCAGTGCCGCGAAAGAGTAAAAGAGTTGTAAAAGAGTTATTATCCGTTTAGTGATAATTGTAATCAAGGTATACAGTATTATTGTCAAGTTTCATACGAAAAATTATATAAATAATATAAATTAAATTGAAAATATGGATATTTTAAAAGTAAAAAGGAATTCATTGGTATCGAAGTTTATTTAAAAAATGAATTCTTTTCACTCGCGGCCACGTCTGAAAATTAAGGGTTCTCATGGCTCAGACTGAAGAATATCCACAGATTTTATATATATCGATACATCTGAGTGTCAGATCTGAACCAAAGATTTAGATCGGGAAGAAGTAGCAGCTCGTGGCTTCATCGTCACCATCTAGGAGGGCAGCAGACAACCCACAACCCCAGTCACAACATGGGACATCAGGTGCGAATAATCCCCTTCCACATGATCAAGGCAGACTCCGAAAACACCATCATCACCATAATCCCGCTACACATGGCTTCCCAACCTGGGGTTTCTAAAACGTCGCCTTCAAACATCGTATTTTGTAGCAAATAATTTCTGTTACAACCTTACGCTTAAGAAATATAATTGCAAATCCTTCCCAATTGCAAGTATCGGCCTAATAACTTCGCTATCATATTTAGTTAAAATTTTGGAGTATTGTAATCTTTTAAACTTCGAAAACATTTTTTTCTTCAGATGTAACTCTTGATGCAAACCATACAAACCTAACTACACCAAACATACCTAACTATACAAAATACAAACCTAACTATACCAAAATTATACCAAAATTAAACAGGATGGAATGCTACCATTTCTGAAATTCTTTAATTTTCTAGAAGCAAGGAAAAGCATTTTGAATGCAGCTTCATTCTTCCAACATTACTGTCATAGAAGTCTGTTTTAATGGCTTTGTTTAATACGCTATCTTCAACTGTTCATGGCAGGCAGAACATTTTATTACGATTTATAGCTGGAGATTAATATTCCAGCGCTTAAACCCAGTAATCCAATTATACCCAGCGAAACCTGGCGTAGCGACTAGGGTAATCTGGATGTATTTCTTTCTTTTGAATACGTTTGAATAGTCCACGACGTGGGAGCTAGACATTATACAGAATGAAAGAGCTGTGGGTGTTATTTCTTTAGGAGGTGGTTCCATCCACAAGAAGAATGGAACATAGTACCATTTTAGTCTCTGCTGGAAAAAAAAATACAGTTTAGCTATAACAGAAAGTAATGTCTGTCTGTCTCTCCATCTATCTATAACGCTTACTGGATTATCTCCCTTAAGGAACGGACCAGATCCTATATTTAAAGAAGTGCGTGCGGATTCAAATGTAAATAAAGTTCACTTAAGTAAGATATGTTTAATTGAACTTTATTTACATACGATATAGTGGGATTACGAAACAAAAACAAAAAACAAAGACCATGACCAACTCTACAGAAAGCATTATTCGAGTAGATAGGGAACAAATAGAATACTGTAACAATTATACATTTACCTAGGCCAAATGGTGAGTCTCTAAGGGACAAGGTATGCAGAAATAAGGAGAAGAGTAAAATTAGCATGGGGTAATGTCTGGAGCCTGAAATTCAATCTTCAATCTTCTATTAGAACAGAAACCCTTCAAAGCTGCATCATTCCCAAACATGGACACCAAAGAAGAAACAGGCTCTGATGCTACAAACATGCCAACGGAAGATGGAATGCAAGATCCTGCACATCAGTCTAAAAGATAAAGGGAAGGATGAAGTGCTGGGAAGAAAAAACGGCCTAGAAGACATAGCCATCATAGCGAAGAGGATCAAATGGCAATGGGCAGGACATGTGGCGAGAGTGCGTCAAGACAGATGGGCATACATGTAGGGATATGCTACAAGGAAGGAGAAGAAGAGGACTTCCGAGTTTACGATGGTCCCAAGAGTTCAAGGATGGGCTAGATGCAAAGTGGATTAGAACTGCAAAAGACAGACCTCAATGGAACCAAGTGGTAGCAGCTCTAAAGTGAAAGTGACAGTGAAAGGGCAAAATGAAGAGTCATTTCTACTATAATGAGAGATATAGCGATACAGCAAATACTAAGTATAAGTGCAAATAAATAATAACAGAAACAGTTTACAGTAATCTAGGGTGGAGAGGAATGAAGAGAATTAAGAAACAAACATTGTGATATAGAGAGCAAGTGATAACATTAGCTTTAATTAAGGATAGATAAGTAGGAAATAAACGACAATCAGAACAAAGAACTGGTATCTTTCAGGTGATACCGAAATTAAGGGATGCAATGAGTAAAGAATCGTAATGGATTTCGCCTGCCTCGGTAGCGTAGATGGTAGTGTGTCTGCCTCACGTTCAAGAGGTCCCGAGTTTGAATGTCGGTCAGGGTGAGTTACCTGAATAAGGTTTCTTCCGGGGGTTTCCCTTATCCTTCTATACGAATGTCGGGTAGCTCTAAGCTCCATGGACCCTGGACTCATTTGAGCATCATTTCACCCAATTCATTCACGATCCGATATGACTTAACGTTGGAGGACGTAAATTACAAAAAAAAAAAAAAAAAAAAAAAAAATCAAAGGAATAGTGTATCTTTGTTACAACACGTGCAGGTGCATTGGCTTGAACAGTTTTAACAAAAGAAACGGAAGAAAGAAGGTTCTTACCAAGAATTCTCAGTGGGTAACACTTGACTCCGTTTGAAAAGGCATTGTTAGGACCCTTAATAATGATATGACCGAGACTAATAATCACAATAGACAAAATAGTCACAAAAAGGGTTTTGGTGTAAATAAAGAGAGTTCAAGAGGTGAAAGTCAGACGCAGCTGTAATGAGAAAGATAGAACGGAGTTGGCGGTCGAGCAAGAGACATCTGGTGGGGTCTTCGGCGAAGGCAGACCAGAACCGGAGAGAAAAGATATCTGTGGGCTCCTACGTAAATAACGAATTAAGTGTTATCGAGTAATAAGCATTCTACATACGGTAACTCTAAACAGTGATATATTGGTAACCCTTGGTCGGCAACTTCGAGTATGATGTGATGATAAAAAGAAGCAGTCATCAAATCAGTTTGAAACCTGCATTCCAGTGTCATTAGAACCATCCTTACTCCTACACATATCCACTCATACCCTGAGGATAAAATTGCTCTACCCTCCTCTACCCTGACTTGCATAAAACCAATTCGTTACACAGGGATTTGCTCATCCGTAAGAAACGGCAGAGCTGACCCCACCAGTGGGTGAGGGGCCCTTGTCCTTAAAGAGATGTTATGGGGTATTTATTTCTTTTTATTTAAGTAAGATATGACAATGATTGCTTCTTTAAAATATAAAGAGAAAGGAAAGCATAAATGTGAACCTGAATCAGGTATTTTAGTTCTACTCAAAATTAACACACTTCAGTTATTTGAAAAGGCGGGAAGGCAGGTCTTTGAAACTGATAGCTCGTTACGTTAGCTTACTCCAGTACCGAGAGAATCGAAGAGTTGCCAGGAAAATTGTGCCGCCAGAAGCGCAATAAATTTCTTACCTTAGTATATGCTGGAAATGTTGACCTCATGCTCTCTAAAGGTTAAATATCTGGTAAAAATATTCTCGACAAGGTTTACTACTGCATTCCGGAGTTTTCGTTTATCTTGAAAGATAAAGATAAACTCTAAGCTCCGTGGACTCGTTTGAACGTCATTTTACTCATGTCATTCATCGTCCGATATGACTTTGGAGGACGCTAATTTAAGAAAATAAAGAGCTAACCCTTAAAATACAGTGTGATTGGAAAATTTAATTTGAGTATACAGTTTTGTATAGGGATGCCTATGGTAAATAAATAAGACGTGGAGGACAAAACTTTGAAAAATCTACGTACAGCATGAGCCCAAATTTATAAAAATCGAACTTAAATAAGATACAGTGAATGTGAAGTGCAGTAAACTTAACAAAATTAGAGACAGAGCTTCGATTCAAGTATTGAAACAAAGGCAAGCTTAACACCAAAAATGCAGAAAGCAGACTTTTGGAAATTAGATGAGTTCAGGAAATAAATTAACAATATCTGATGACTTCCTATACTCTTGTACAAGCTACCCTTACAAACGCTTTTTGATCTATCTACTTCAGGGCATTCCAGATAAACAGTTTCAAAATATATTTTATTCCTAATGTTCTTGTAGGTGCAAGAGAAATATGGGAATAAAGTAGTACTTAAGAGACATGAAAAGGTAGAGCCAGACTCAAAGATTCAATGCAATAGCCGGGATTTGAACCACGGATCTTCTGGTTTCCGTCCAACCGCTCTAACCATTTGAGCTACTATGGCCAACATGCCGACATGACATTAAATTCTCCAATTGACTCATGGTAGTTGTCTCCTGTGTTTATGAGAACTCCTAGTGGTTTACCGGGAGAAACACGAGTCAATTGGAGAATTTAATGTCATGTTGGCGCGTTGGCCATAGTAGCTCAAATGGTTAGAGAGGCTGGACGGAGACTAGAAGATCCGTGGTTCAAATCCCTGCTATGACATTGAATTTCTCAGTCTGGCTCTACCGTTTCATAGTGCGTCCTACACACGGCTAGTGTGAAAGAACAATTAATTTGTATTTAAGAGATAATCAAATCTTTTAAGACCTGATTCCTATCTAATGGCAATGAAATCTCGCTCTCTTTGCATGGCTAAAAATAAAGAACTGTCTTTGCTTAGTAAACTGTTGTCCATCTCTTTCGGTTTAATAGTTATGTAAAAGTAATGCAGAACGAAAATGACTTTCAAGAATATTTCAAAACAATTCAAGATATACCTACGTTACATTTGATATAAAATGTTTAATGTACGGTAGTTTAATCCAAATCGTTAGTCAGGTTTGACAAAATCAGAAGTTTCGAATATGTTTCATGTTAAGGATAGGAAGGAGTTTTCTTAAAAATCATCGTGCCGCATCCTTGGAAGACACTAAACATACATATCAAGTTTCGTACTTAAACGACCTTTCATGTTTAAGTCATGTTATTTAAAGAAACACACACATGCACGTACACACATGGAGCATTTTATAAAATGCATTTTTTAAATACCGGTATCCCTAAAGCCTATATTTTCACCACCACCGCCACAACCATCACCATGTATCTGTGTAAAAGTTTTTTTAAAGAATTACATTTTAAATCGTTTAGGATTTCAACTTACATAATTAATGTGTAGTTTGCCAGTGCATGTTCGCTGTGAGCGCAGAAAATTCCGGTGTAGCTGGATGAAGCTGTTCTTAATGCGTCATCTAGATGTGAGTCTGTTAAACTGGATCGGTTTTTATTTCAAAGATGTATCTTCTTGAAGATTTAAAATTTTAATTTCTAATTCTTCAAGATTACAATTGCCAAAGGTCTCACATATCCTACCTCTAAGTTCAGTAACGTCAGCTGAAGCGAATGGATTATTGATAAACATAATCACTGGCTCATGTGCTGTAAACTTGCTAAACCTGTTAATAAATTTTATGACTAAACTTTCAAGTTGCTGGGCAGGTTATACAACATCACGTTCGCCGATGTTTATAGTTTCCATAACTGATTTCAAATTTGGAAAGTGTGATAGGGAATTTCGTTTCAAATGTGTAATCTATAAGTTTAGTTTCCTCCGAAAAGCATTTACAGTACTGATCATGGCCGAAATGTTGCGATTTTTCCCTTGCAATTCGAAGTATTTATTCATTTTGTATACCAGTATATGTTTTACTTTTTGAAGTATTTCCTTAAGACTAGAAAGAAGTCGTATGAAGCCGATACTCGAATAGTATTCCGATAATAATTAGTTACTTTCCTGATTTATTTCATTATTAAGACTTCATTATTAATATTTATCTCATTGTTATTTAGAAGATACAAAAGAATATAAAGAAAATGAGTAACTATACGGTATTAAAGCTTTGGCTCATTCGAGGCTCGAAGTGGGGTAGTGACAATTTTAAGACTCAGTAAATCCTTATAGCTGAACACTCAAAATAATTCTGGGCTTCTAATTGTAATACCAAATGACCTTGTTGTCGACGGGCCCTAAAACACTACACACACTCACTCACCCGACAAATTAGCAGGGCCGCTTTAAAATCTAGATTAAAACATGAAACAAATGACTTGCTTTATACAACAAGGATTAGTAATTATTAAATATTTATGAAGGGTAAATGAAATATACCACCATTACGGAATCTGCGAGAAAAAAACTGAGTTGATGTACGGCTCGAAGTTCTAAATGAAACATTACAAATTCTATAAAATTTAAGACAATCTAAAACGAAGGGAATTTCACAGGGAATAATACGAGGTGCGTTCAGGACTGGGACCAGATGGGAGCTTCCGTCTTTTTTTTTTGTTTAAATGCCTGTGATCTCTTTGTGAACGCGTGGCAAAGATGGCAGCACTGTACAGTGCATAGAACTCTAGTGACAGCGACGAGAGTTAGGACTGTATCTCATACTTAAAATGGCGACGTTTTCATTGCAAGAACAGCTTGTAATCATTCGTTTTCTCCATCTGTGAACCGATTGGAATTCATCGCCAGTTGAATGAGGTATGTGGTGATGGTACCATGGATGTGTCTAATATACGTTCCCAGGTGCGATAGTTCAATGAAGGCAGAACCAAGACAGTCACGGGCTCGCACCAGATGTCTGACGACATGACCCAGGGAGTGGAGAACCTTGTTTTGGATGATCGCCGATTGAACTTTGCAGACATCGCCTCCAAAATTGGCATTTCCGTGGGATCTGTGCACACAATCCTGCATGAAGTTCTGAAAATGCGAAAAGTGTCTTCCAGGTGGGTGCCACGAATGCTGACGGATGATCACAAGGCTGCGCGCATGGCAAATTGCCAGGCGGAGTTGACGTGTGATTCGTATTAACAACACTTTGTTGCAGAATTATTTGGTTTAATTCCTACTAAGTTTGCTTATTGACTTGGATCGGTGACCACCTGTTAGTAAAGTTCCTAACATAAATTCAGTTTTACTTGAAACCCCGGATTACTTGTTTAAAGTTACTTCCGCGCGGTTTCTATTTCTTCTTTATACGGCGACTACTTTTCTCTAATAAACTTCTAGTGCTGCTTCCACTTACGCTGGTTGCACTATTCTTAACTTCCCTACATTTCAGACTTATAAATCTTTGCTTCTCTACTTAATGCGCATGACCACGTCTTTCCTGTCGTAGTATCCCCTTTTAAGTAAATTTTTCTTACTTCACGACTCAGTTCGATCCTTATTCTGACCCCCTCCCTAACTTCATCACATGACCAAACTAGCTCACCCTTCTCAACTGTTACATTATTATTGGTTTCTCATTTATTTCGAATTTTCGCATTGGTTTGAAAAACTCATTTAACTCATTGACGTTCAGCCCACCCTGAGTTGGGGAACGCCTACCCTGAGTTGTTTGTAACGGTATACATCGTTATCAAACCAGCGAAGTAAATCTCTTTAGCGTTTGTGCTTAGCTACATTTTGAAACCCTTTTTGTCCCAACACATTCCTGGCTGGAAATATTCTATAATTCTCAGACATTGAACTTTTTTTAGCACAAAGAAGGCAACGGTTCTTCCTTCCTATCTCTCCGACGTGTACAGATTGTTTACAAGAATATTTTCTCTTTCTTGCCTGGATGCTAGTATATATGTTATATTAAATTATATTCTTCCCTTCTTATGCTTTAAGTCAACCGCTATTTTAATCATTACTCTATCCATTCTAATTTCATATTATTAATACACGATTTGTATATTAGTTTAGCAAAGCACTTTTATTAATTTGGCTTCTTTTTTAATTATCTGATTTCGATTAATTCGCCGCCTACTAATCGCTGCCTGATACTTCGGTTACAACGGCGTGAATGGAACATCGATTACACGCTGATCTTGCAATGAAAACGTCGCCATTTTAAGTATCAAATACGGTCCTAATTCTCGTCGCTGCCACTAGAGTTCTATGCACTGTACAGTACTGCCATCTCTGTCACGCATCCACAAAGAGCCCACGTGTATTTAAAACAAAAAACCAGAAGTTCCTATTTGGTCCCAGTCCTGAAAAATAGGAGGTGTTATAACTTGACGCACCTCGTACTAAGCTCAAAATATGCATTTTACTAGACAGACAAATTTGTGAACTGTTGGTATCTTTAAACAAAATCTTTCGATGCATTTTGTGACATTGCTAATTGGGAGTATATTGTTCGTGGAAAAAGTAATTTCAGATGATGGGAAGTCTTCATCTTTAAAGGGAGTCTGACTCAAATATAGCGTTTAATATTCAGCCGATTGTTTTTTAGTTAAGCTGTTTATACACAACCTGGTAGAAGCATACATATTCACGCTTTCCCCTGGCTACTATGTGGTAGAAAAAACAGGTTTGTGCTCTGTAGAAACTTTTAGGGACATGTAGTACAGAGCGAGTTTTTTCCCAAACCACTTAGCCGTTGGAACGAAAGGAAGTGAGGCATAATGTTCTGGAATAATTAGTGTTTGTTTCTGAAGATCCCACTTAGGTGAACCGCTACTTTCAAGGGCTGCGTAAGAATTTTGGATTAGCCCTACATTTTATGCAAATGCAACATAAACTTTAACAGGCTTTTCAGCTCTACATTATTCATGATGTTAAGAGCAAGGAGAGGTTTTCATGGCTTCCCTGTCTTAGAAAAGCATACCATAGATCAGAAGATGATTGCAAATAAATCTTCCGAAAATGGAAACGGCTTTCAAGGAATGAAACTACCTATATAGGGTGAACAAGAAGTGTGGAATATTGGCCATAACTTTGAAATGGATCATTAAAGTTAAGTGATGACATTTTTTATTTTCATAAAGGGATAGTGGTCCTCTAGAGAATGTAAGGAGCAACAGCTCAGTTGGTCTCTATGCTGAGATGTTGAGAATTTTATATGGAATCATTTTATAAATTTTAAATGTTCTGAAAGCCTTAATAAATTAATAAACTTTTGTTGAAAAGTTTTGTTTGCTAAAATGAAATCTTAGGAATTTATAGTGTACCTACTCAAATTTCTAATAACGTAATTAATGGTCCAGAGAAATAAACATTGTGACTGTGGGCTCGTAGAATTAAAAGTCAGAGTTGCAGATATTCCAAATGTTCTTTATTTGCGTAGAAATACACTCACAGTAGCAGTTCAATTCTCACATAACAACATTACGTCACATACACCACACAATCTACCAAGGTCGATGACAATAACAAACAGCGATCAGTTTACAGCATCAGCTCAGCTGTTTACTACTTACGACTGTTCGCGACCCACTCTCGTTTTACAACTGTCCGCTGGCGTGTCACAATCACTTATATATCTCATTCATAAATTCGAGAGGTTTCGAGTACAAAGAAGAAACCAACTTTTCTCTGTCAATCACGATATCACTAGAACCTTCCAAACATGAAATCCTATCTGGGCTGGCAAGTCATTTATCTCAAGCGCTATCAGACATTATGTTGTAGCCCTATTTCTCGATATCTCTAAAGCATTCGATTCAGTCTGGCATGAAGGTCTTCTTTTTCGCTTAATTCAATATGCCTTTCTCCCTTACCTCATCCATTTACTCCATAAATATCTAGCAAATCGCACCTTCGTCGTTGCTAGAGATGATATTGTGTCCCATCCATATTCCATTCATGCAGGAGTTCCACAGGGCAGTGTCCTTGGCGCCCTGCTCTTCTTAACCTACATAAATACCATACCCACCATAAGTGGCTGCAATTTATATTTATTTGCGGATGACACAGCCATATCTACGGCATCCACTAGACACCTGATAGCAGTACACCGCACTCAAAGATATGCTGATATGCTGACTGCGTGGTTCCTCACTTGGAGGCTACGGATTAATGCAAATAAATCGCTGGCTGTTACCTTCAGTAGTCGCCAGCTGCAAGATGTTCCTGAGCTGCTCTGGCAGGAGCCGCAGTACACTGGAAATCTGAAGCCCAATATCTAGGGGTACAATTAAACATACGACTTTCTTGGAAAGCCCATATTACGTCGTTGGCCAATAAAGTCTCCAGACGAATGTCCATGCTCTATCCCCTCTACAATAGGAAGTCTCCCCTAGCACTGAGAAATAAGTTACTCATTTATAAGCAGGTACTAAGACCCGCCTTGACATATGCTTGCCAAATATGGGGAGCTGCAGCTAAAACCCACCTTAACAAACTCCAAGTACTCCAGAACAGATATCTTCGCACAGCAACAGGTGCTGATTGGTACATACCAAACGCAAATATACACTCTGATTTATCCTTTCCTAAATTGACTGACTACATTCTTGACCTTTCACGTAAATTCTACGCCAGCCTTCCGTGGCCTCGGGGAATATGATATTGGCCCCGGAAACACCTATCATCATCCCAGAGCTGTTTTAGGCCCTTACAGCATCTCATCATTGCAACTCCAAATTTCAAATTATTCTTTCACATCTTCTATAGCTAACTTTACATTAACCCTTCTAGAAATAAAACTCACCGCCTAACCACCATCTGCATATTAGCCCGCCTCAGTAGCGTGGTGGTAGAATGTCTGCCTCACGTTCAAGAGGTCCCGAGTTCGAGTCTCGGTCAGGGTGTGTTACCTGGATACGGTTTTTCCGGGGTTTTCCCTTATCCTGAAAGACGAATGTCGGGTAACTCTAAGCTCAATGGACCCTGGACTCATTTGAGCATCATTTCACCCATTCCATTCATCGTCCGATATGACTTAACGTTGGAGGACGTAAATTACCAAAAAAAAAAAAAAAAAAAAAATCTGCATATTAACTTGCTTTATGCCAGTAAGGGACAATGTCCCGGGATGGCTCAGTGGTTAGACCGCTTGGCTCTCACCAAGGCGGCCCGGGTTCGATCCCAGGCGACCGCAAAGTGAGATTTGTGGTGGACAACACGGCGCTGGGGCGGGTTTTCTCCGGGATCTCCGGTTTCCCCCCGCCATCTCATTCCACCGGTGCTCCATATTCATTTCTTGGATCATCAGTGTCACCGCCTGCGGTGCCGTATGTAGTAAAAGCGGGCGTTAAACACTACACATTTCCCGGGATGGCTAAATGTCGAAGGCCCCTGCTATTCGGAGTAGGGTGTACCTTCAACGACACCATTGCTGCTGCTGATCAAGCGCTATGTTTATCTGCTTTCGCCGGCTCTTTGTGTATATGCCGCGCTATCGTTAACTGCTTATGCAAGCTCTTTATTACCGTGAAATACTATCCGCCGTCTGTTATTTATTTATGCCCGTTGCCGCGACAATATTGTAAGAACTGTAAACTTTGTAAGAACTGTTTGTTTTAAAGTCAGCTGTTTATTTTTTATTTACCAATGTCAGATGCTTGTTATTCCTTGCTACTTGTTGTGCAAGGGTGTGGATCTTCTTGGATTAAGAACGTCGTTCTTCAGGTTCATGTTTCAATTAACTTCTTTACAATGCTTGACTGTATTGTATTTCTGTTTGGATTCGTCTAATTAAACACATTACACGCAATTCTATTACCATATACAGACTATTTAAAATTTGTGTTTTTTTCCTTTTCATCAAGATTTTCCATAAAGGCTAGATTTGCTGTTGGTACTGGTGTTTATACTGTCGCGAACCCATTATTTACGATAACCCGGCGCGGAGCGATAAGAGACGGATAGTGTATCACGGAGATAAAGAGCTTGCCTAAGCAGATAAACATAGCGCGGAGATAAAAGGCATGCCAAACAAATAAAGAGATAAATGGAACATTTTAGTGACATCTTGATTGTCTTACAGAACATTCGATTTCTTGTTTGTTACAGAATATTCGAGAAATATCTAGTAATATGAGTTGTGGTATATATAAGGAAACTGCGACTCGCCAAGGGACAGTTGTAAACAGTAATTGTAACAAGAGTTGTTGTAAACAGTGGAAGTTGAGTAAGATAGTTGTTGTGGTCAACGACCTTGGTAGATTGCAATTGCGTATGTGACGTAATTCTGCCATTGTGAGGATTGTCCAAAGTGTATTTCTACGGAAATCAAGAACATTTTAAAGTTCTGCAACTTGTACTTTTAATTCTACGAACCCACAAAGTCACAATGGGTAGTATGCATAAAAACTAAGGAATTGCTTTCGCTTCAAATCTGTAGCAAAATCTAGCTAATGCTTCAATATCTCCTGTATTGTATTAGAGATTCATACCTACTCACCTTGAATTACTTGAGCCTACTTTGCATACGATAACACAAAGGCCAGATTGTATGAATTCTACTCTCTCTTTTTGTTGTTAATTTAAATCTTTCCCCTCCCTTACTCGTCAATGCTGACGTTAGGAGGTGCTTGGGTTTCCTCAGAGCGAGGGAGCCGAAGCATCTGACCTGAGATGAAATCAGGGTTGAGGGGTCGGCTCGACGCCTGAGATGAATGATTGATGGAGCAATTGGTGGAATGGGATGGTGGTGGGGGAAACCGGAAGACCTGGAGGGAACCCACCCCAGCGCCATGTTGTCCAACACAAATCCCTTTTTGCGGTCGCCTGGGATCGAACCCGGGCCGCCTTGGCGAAAGCCAAGCGGCTTAACCACTCAGCCAGGGCGCGGCCTTAATTTAAAATATTAATACACATTTCAGTACCCTATAATTTCTCAAGTTCTGTTATACAAATAAAAATATTTAGTAATGAACTTCCACTTATTATAGAATTTTATGTTAATACTTCTATCTTCTTTATACGAGATCAATTTCACATCTTCGGTCAACACACTTCGTTGTCAAGGATACCATGTATTTACGTATTACCAACATCTGAAGACGAAACAAACCTAAAAACAGAATCAATTCCCGGTATGTCAAAATTTATTACGCGATTTTTATTTTATAAAATAAATATTTTTTCCCACACTATTAAATCTATGGGAACATTTAATTGCTTTAATAATTTAACTTCGGGATTTATTTCATGGTTAAATGACCAAAAATGATCTGCTACAGTCGATTTATCAATTTGTTTATATTTAATGCTACGAAAATGTTCCTTCTTTCTGGTTTCCAAACTACGTTCCGTCTTTCCAATATAAACCTGATCACAATCTAAACAATTAAATTGATAAATACCAGATTTTTTATTATTAGGTATTTTATCTGTTTTAGAAAATATTGTAATAAATTTTTAATACTATATTTATTTTGAGGAACTTAAGTTATACCAACTTCTTTAAAAAATTTTAAAATGTTTACTAACCAAAGAATGGTAAATAATTCTTTTAAATTTATAGTCATCTTGTATGTTTTAATAGTGAAAATATCATTAATACTTTTTTGATACTTAGATTTTTAAACCTCCTTTTGTATATTATCTTTATTAAAACTAATAATATGTTTATATTATTTATTAAATTCTTCTTTATTCAGATGTATATTTATTAATCTATAAATCAAACTATTAAAACAGCAAATTTATGTGAAAAAGGGTTAAAACTTTTATTTTTTATGTAATTATCAACATGAGTAGATCTCCTATAAGTACTAAAATATAATTTGTTATTACTTCTTATTATTTTTAAATCTATAAAAGGAAGAAATCCATTAATTTCACTTTATCGTGTGAATTTTATAGCTTTATCTTGTAAATTTAGTAATTTTAAAGCATTATTAATTTTTTCAGGAACAATAGCAAAAATATCATCATCATACCTATACCACGTTTTAAAAATCAAAGTAAAAGCTTCAGTGACTTGAATTTCGAAAAACTCATATAAAGATCAGCAAGTAAAGGTGAAACAGGATTACCCATTGCTAAGCCAAGAGTTTGTTGAAAAAATTCACCATTAAAAGTGAAAAAAATTTGATTCAAGTTCTAATTTCATAAAATATGTTTCAAACAAAAAGTTAAATAAAGGTTAAGTGAATTCTTAAGCTTTATGTCCTCATGTGATTCTGGGGCACTGCTCTTTCTTTGTCTATAAGACCTCTCTCACGAGAATAACAAAAACGTCAGCACTTTATTGCCTCATTTAAAAGCTATGGGCATGATTGCATACTTTTTGTTCACTCTGGGGAAGCTTTCAGCAGAGCGTGTTTAGGCTCCAGAGATGTGATGAAGCTGTAATATCCTTATTTAGATTGGATAATAGGTGCAAAGTATCAGCGGTGTCGCAGAAGGACCAAGGGTGACGCCTAGTTATCTGAAGATCTCGACGTCAAAGCTGGATGGAGGAGTTTGTTGAATAGCTGTCTATTCTTAAAAGAAGACTTGGATATTTTTCAGCCCTATAGCCTTGGTATCATACGCATATTTACTACCATTACTTCATTCTTTGTGTCTATAATAACGTCTAATTTTAAAGATTAGCTGTACTCAATTTTGTAATATCTATATACTGTTACCTGCTTTCTCTATTAACTTAATTATCTACTTACAGTAAGCAAGGGAGTATTGTATTCCACTCAACCCATCAATACCAAGATTACACGTTCTGAGTTTCTTACAAAATGTAAAAGCCCTACGAGGTCACGCGCGTGCGTGTGTCAGCGGGTGTGTGAACAGCATAACTTAAAGGTGAAAAATGTGTTTAAAAATTTGATTATTTGAGTTCAACATCTTCTAAAGATGCGACACAAGATTTTCAAGACCATCCCCCACCCCAGACCACACTTAACATGGAACATTTTTTAAAAAAATGTTGATGTTTTCAAAAATGGATCTAGCCGTTTTGATTGCAACACCTTACGTTTAAGATATTTTAATGACAAATTAAATTTATATTTTGAATATTCTGTGAATTTCCTGAAAAGTTATTTTCATTCTGAATGACTTGTGTAACTGTTAAACGTAAGAGGTAGACATAATCTTACTGAACTAACTTGTAGAGCCCAAAGGACACAATTTATAGTCAATTTTATGATTGAACTTCAAATGGAAAGTGGTTGTTCGATTTTTCCTTTTTTTAAACATATTTTTGACTTTGAAAGAGAACGAAAATTTTAAACTCATAGCGATCAGCTGGGCTGCTAAAAGATTTGAGTATCGTTTGGGGCCTGTTTCCCTTGTACCTACAAAAATTAGCATTAAGGTAATTTATAGTGCAGCCCGCCTCGGTAGCGTAGATGGTAGCGTATCTGCCTCACGTTCAAGAGGTCCCGAGTTCGAATCTCGGTCAGGGTGAGTTACCTGGATAAGGTTTTCCGGAGTTTCCCTTATCCTGAAAGACGAATGTCGGGTAACTCTAAGCTCCATGGACTCTGGACTCATTTGAGCATCATTTCATCCAATTCATTCACCGTCCGATATGACTTAACGTTGGAGGATGTAAATTACAAAAAAAAAAAAAAAAAAAAAATGTAATTTACGGAAATATTTGTCTTGATTAACTTGAAGAGATAACTAGTTAGAGGAGTAAGTGCTTCTAAGAATACGTTATAATGTATCCCTTGGCGTAATAAGTCAAAGTGGGCCTGAGCCTGCCAACCCGACTGTCCACATACGCAAGACAAACGTGGGTGATCATCCAGTGGATGCGGGGAGGAGATATGGTCAGCATCTCGGCATCCCAGCAGGAACGTTGGTTTTCTAGACCAGGTTCGCTATCCAGCGTAGCTCCTCAAATTCCTCACGATGCTGAATGCGCACCGGTCCTATACCCAGGACTTAAAATCCGCACCTCCCCCCCCCCTGGGTGGGATTGATCCCAGGCGTATTCCGAAAGTATGGAACCAAAGCACACACTCTAGCGCACTACGTCACGGCGCAGGAAGAGAATACTTTGTGCAAGAGTAGAAAGAGCCATGCCAGAGCAATACTACATATTTCTGTTTGACCAATTTATATCCCATCCATTAATCGTAACGGGCATATCGTTGGCTTTTATCTTTGGAACGCATTGTCGGAGTCGGTTTAGGTGGCTTAGTAGGTTGGACGCTGGTATACTAATCCCAACGTCGTGTATTGAACCCTGGTCCAAACTGATGGTTTTTTTAAGTCTGCTTAAAAGGGACAATCCCATGTAAGTAGATTAACTGGCATGTAAAGAACAGCTGCGGAACAAAATTCCGGTACACCGGCTTGGTAGAGCAAGTAAGAAGAAGGTAGTAAGGTTTCTAGGAACGACGAAACAAATGAAAGTTTAGGTGACAGTAGACAATAAAATATATGAATATAACTAATAGTAATAATATAGAATTAATGTCTAATAACTATTTCTTGTTATTCTCTACTTCTATTTATAGCAACTATACTATTGTTAGGACATGTGAAAGTCAACAGATGTGTGAAGGAAATATAGAGAACTCATCGTTAATCGAAAACAGAGACACGGCTGCGCGACAGTTTCACATTTTATATTTGTCTGTTGACAACGTGTCTGCACGTTCGTTAAAATGTTACGCCTGACATTACGTTTGGTAAACAGGAATATAGCAATATTTCTTAGTTCGCGTATCAATGATCCGGGCGCTGTCACCTGCGTCACCACCGCCTTCTGAATATAGAATAGTCACACTGGGTGGAAAATACTGCGAGAAGATACTAGAATACTTTGTTTCGCTGCAACGCGGTGAAAGCCCGCCTCGGTTGCGCAGATGGTAGCTTGTCTGCTTCGAATCTTGGTTAGGTTGAGTTACCTGGATAAGTTTTGTCCGGGGGTTTCCATTATCCTGAAGGACGAATGTTGGGTAACTAAGCTCCATGGACCCCGGACTCATTTCACCCATTTCATTCATCGTCCAATATGACTTAACGTTGAAGGACGTAAAAAAACCGCGGTTAAAGAAACAAAACTCTCATCTCACACAGATATTTCTCCAATTTCTGTGTATGTACATAAAACATAGTTCATCAGTACCGTTACATAACTATATATTTGTAAACTCGCTTCCGTTTATGCCGTCACAGCAGGTTCGAGAGGCATTCTACGGGCCTTCGCGGATGTAGTATTTACAGAGGCCGACATGAGTATTCGAACGTAAACATATCTATTACTTATATTATTTTAAAGCTACACAGAGTAAGCATACATAAATACAACTGGTACGAAATAAACTTAAGTCTTCCATCAAACATATAAACTCATAAATAGCAACTGAAACTAATTTGCACTACAATTGATTGATTGATTGATTGATTGTGGTTAAGGGCGCTCAACAACGAGGTCATCAGCGCCCTGAAAAAGTAAGGAGGTTAAATATCAATAAAAAGGATCTAACAGAGATTCATCTGCTGCAAGATCTTGATTGGACGCTCACATATATTAAAATAGATAAAAAGAGCGTAAAACCATAAAAGCGTTAAAATCAATAAAACGATTGGTCCTAAATTCTAAAATTAGCAGTTAAAAAGAATGTTAAAACTTTGGCCACCGCTTCCTCGTCGTTCCCCAGCACCTCTGCCAAACTGTCCGGCAGCTGGAGAGATCTGCGGAGACGCGCTGTTCCGGAACACTCTAAAAGAACGTGGCGGACTGAGACAGCTGCATCGCAGAGCGGGCAGACTGGAGCACGGCTCTTGTTCAGCAAAAAGCTATGTGTAAAAAAGCAGTGGCCAATGCGCAACCGAGCCAAAGTGACCTCCTCACGGCGGGATCGACGGCAGGAAGTGGCCCAGGGAATCGGAAGATCTTTCACTGTCCGCAACTTGTTGCTTCGCAAAGCGGACCACGCGTTGTGCCAAGAGGACAGCACAGCACTTCGCAAGTATAACTTGATATCTTCCGCAGTAGCATGATGAATAGTTACCCTCGGCAGTGTGGTTGCCATCTTCGCTGCCGAATCCGCCAGTTCGTTTCCTGCCAGGCCTACATGTCCAGGAACCCAAGCGCACACCACGCTAACGCCAGAGGCGTGTAAGACGTGGAGGGCGTCCTGGATAAGCTGCACAACAGGATGGTAACTGTACAGCTGCTGTAGGCTCTGAAGTGCACTAAGGGAGTCACTTAAAATAAGGCTGTCGCCTAGGTTGCGTTGACGTACATATAAAATGGCTCGGTAAATCGCATAAAGTTCAGCACTAAAAATAGAGGTGCTGCTATGGAAACCGAATGTATAGGGTTTGGTTCCATAGACGAAAGCACATCCAACCCCACTCGAGCTCTTGGAGCCATCAGTGTAGATTAAAACCCGATCAGTAAAGCAAGATAAATATTCTAAAAAACAAGTACGGATACTACTGGGAGCCATTGAAGATTTCGCGTAGCGCGTCATGCCCAGGTCTATGTAGGATATTCCCCGCAGCCAAGGTGGATATACTCTCTCGCCCCTAGGAAACATCTCAGGCAGCTCCATGCTATGCTGCCTAAGAAGCTCCCGGAAACGAAAACCCGGTGGTCTGGGCCAAAGCGAGGTATTCCTATAGCGCGCGTCCAGAGAGGTGTTGAAAAAGGCGGAGAATGTTGGGTGCGTGGGCATGCAGTGAAGGCTACAAGCATAACTGCACAGCAGCATGTCACGCCGGAACCGCAGAGCAGGTTCTGCAGATTCCGCGTAGAGGCTGACGACAGGGCTAGTCGGAAAGGCTCCAATGGCTAACCGGAGACCACAATTATGGACTGTATCTAGTTTGCTCAGCACCGATGGACGTGCCGAACCAAACACGAAACAGCCATAATCCAACTTGGATCGGATAAGTACGCGATAGAGTCGCAGTAACACTGTGCGGTCCGCTCCCCAGGATTTGCCGCTGAGTATCCGCAAAATGGTGAGAGAACGGTCACAGCGAGCTCTCAACTGTGCTATATGGGAGGACCAGCTGAGTTTCCGATCGAATACCAACCCAAGGAATCTCGTCTCTTCTTGGAAAGGGAGTAGATGTGGGCCCAATCGAAGTGATGGCGGTAAACATCTCCGAAGGCGCCAAAAGTTAACACAAACGGTTTTTTCGGCCGAGAAACGGAAACCGTTTTTCAAACTCCAATCATGAAGGTTATCCAAGCACTGCTGTAGACGGCGCTCTAAAAATGGTGTACGCTGAGAAGTGCAGTAGACGGCAAAGTCGTCTACGAATAAGCAGGCCGAGACCCCCGGGGGAACACATTGCGATATAGAATTAATAGCAACAGCGAAAAGTGTGACACTTAGTACGGAACCCTGAGGTACTCCGTTCTCCTGAATAAAAGCGTTAGAAAAAGCCGAGCCGACCCGTACTCGAAAAAAGCGGTCTTTCATGAACTCTTGCAGGAAAAGTGGCAGGCGGCCACGCATATTCCAGCTGTGGAGAGTGCGTAGCAACCCTGCGCGCCAACAGGTATCATAAGCTTTCTCTAAGTCGAAGAATATCCCAACGGTTTGACAACCCTTCAGAAAACCGTTCATTATTTGTGTCGACATAGACACAACGTGGTCTACTGTGCAACGGCGTCGACGAAAACCACATTGGATATTCGTTAGCAGGTTTTGGCGTTCCAGCCACCACACCAGCCGTGCGTTAATAATGCGTTCTAGCACTTTGCAGACACAGCTGGTGAGAGAGATAGGACGGTAGCTAGAGCACAGATGACGGTCCTTTCCGGGTTTCAAAATGGGTATGATGATGGCCTCCCGCCACTTTGCAGGGAAAGTGCCATCAACCCAAATACGATTATAGAGGTCCAGCAGGAAAGCCTTGCTTTTTGGAGAGAGCTGTTGTAACATGCGAACGTGGATACCATCCGGCCCTGGCGCTGATAGCCGTGAAGATAAAAGAGCGTGATCTAACTCTGCCATGGTGAAAAGGCGGTTATAGTCCTCGAGGTTTCTAGATCGAAAGCAGAAACCTCGAGATTCTACCCGAGTTTTTATTGAGAGGAACTCAGGTGCATAATTATCGGAGCTAGACACGTGGGCGAAAGCACTGCCAAGGGTATTAGCCATTTCAAACGGTTCCACGACGAAGCCTGCAGGAGTTCTCAGACCAGCGATCGGCATGTAGGTCGATTTGCCGGCCACGCGCCTTATCTTATCCCATACAACAGAGGAGGGTGTATGTCGGTTGAAAGAGGACACAAATGTTTTCCAAGTTGTCTGTTTGCTATTCTTGATTATGTACCTAGACCTGGCACGCATTTTCTTGTACTCAATCAGGTTCTCCAGTGTAGGATGTCGTTGGAAAACTCTGAGAGCACGCCTACGAGCACGAATAGCATTCCGGCAATCGGTCGTCCACCAGGGAACAGGAGGGCGACGAGGGTTGGTGTTTGAGCGAGGAATAGAATGGTCCGCGGCGGAAAGGATCTGCTCTGTAAGGTGCTCAACTAAGGCGTCCACAGAATCTTGCGCGTCGTAACTAAACACAGCCAGCTGGGTGTAAAGGGCCCAGTTGGCGTGATCGAGGTGCCAGGTAGGCAAACGGGCGGACTTAAAGTCATGTGCTAAGAGACTAACAAGGCACGGAAAGTGATCACTAGAATGCAGGTCAGAGATGACACTCCATTGTAGGGAAAGTGCTAGCTGAGGTGAACAAACTGCCAAGTCGAGATGCGAAAAGGTGTTGAAAGCATCCGATAGAAACGTAGGTTCTCCGGTGTTCAAGAGAACCAGGTTACTGCTGTCAAGGAATTCGGCAATAACTTTGCCTCTCGCACAGGATCGAGCTGAGCCCCAGAGATGGTGGTGGGCATTTAGGTCTCCTATCAACAGAAAGGGTGTAGGGAGCTGAGAGACCAACCCCTGTAGTTCACTAAGTGAGAGGTCAGCAGATGGCGGAACATAGACACTGCAGACGGCGAATTGCACAGTCGGGAGAACAATCCGTACAGCAACCGACTGTATAGCAGTCTGTAAAGCTATAATATCTACATATGTATCATCTCTGACGAGCACCATTGTGCCTCCATGCGCTGGAATGCCCTCTTCCGGATCAAGGTCATGCCTAAATGACGTGTACCGCCGGAGTGTAGAGGTGTCTTGGGGACGCAGCTTGGTCTCTTGTAAGCACACGACTTTAGGGTTATGCTTATTGAGCAACAAATCAAGCTCTGCTCGATGTGCTCGAAATCCGCGAATGTTCCATTGAAGAATGGCCATTGGAGGTATGGGATAAGATGGTAATAGTTACGCAACGTTATGTTGATTTCGGCGGTGGCCGAACGAGTTTACCCTTTTTCTTGGGTGTGGGGCTAACACCTTTTACGTCCAGTTTATCCGGGCGCTTTTTACTAGACGTCCGGACTGTGTGGTCCGTATCCTCTTGTTCCATTTCTTCAGCGGATGAGGTCCCTTTCCCTATTGAGAACTTCGGTTCGAGAGCCTCAAACCGATTGGAAACAGAGATCGATGGAGATGACGGTCGTCGATCCGAGACCTCTCCGGAAGACTCCTCAGAGGTGGAACTTTTAGATGCCCGAGTAGTTTTCTTTCTGCGCATCGGCCGATCCGTATCCTTCAGAAAATCAGACCGTTGATAGCTGGTTTTAAAAGTTTTGGGTGGTGGCACGTACACAACTGGCTTAGTAGGCTTCGTAGAGCTCGATGCTCTGACCGGAGACCTGGGAGGTGTTTTCTTCCCTGCGGGTGCTTTGGACGAGGTAGAAGTAGATTGAGATGTCTTGACAGGTTTCGGAGCTACTGATGGACTAAGGATTCTGTCAGAGATACTAGCCTCACTGATATCGCTGGTCTGAGTTGCCATCTCCCTTCGCGGGACCGGCTTAGCTACTACTGAGCTATAGGTACCGGACATCGCAACGGAGGGCATGCGAGTACGTGCGAGTTTCCGGGCTTCCGAGAAGGATAGCTTCTCTTTCACCCGGATCTCCTGAATCTCCTTTTCCTCGCGGAACCGTGGGCAATCTCTGAAGCTGGAAGCGTGTTCGCCAGCACAGTTCACACATTTTACGGGTGAGGTGCACTCACCTTCGTGCAGCGACATCGCACAATTCATACACGTAGGCACACCATTACAGAAGTCCTTAGTGTGGCCGAAGCGCTGACATCTGTAGCAACGTAAGGGATTCGGGATATATGGTCGTACCTCGATGACTTCATACCCTGCCCTAAGCCTTTGTGGGAGATCTACCCGATCAAAGGTCAGGAACAGGGTACGGGTAGGCACCAATTCCCCACGCTCTCTTCGCTGAACACGATACACAGCTGTCACGCCTTGGTCTTTCAGGTTCTGCTGGATCTCCTCGTTGGTCATTCCATCCAGCGCACGGGTGTTCACCACACCGCGCGAGGAGTTCAGGGTCTTGTGTACGGAAACGCTCACCGGATAACTGCCTAGAATGTTGGCCTTCAAGAGCGCTGCTGCCTGGGAGACGGAATGCGCTTCCACAAGCAGCGTGCCATTGCGCGAACGAGTACATGATTTTACCGGGCCAGCTATCTTGTCCAATCCTTTCTGGATGGCGAAAGGGTTCACTGATGTAAATGTCTTATCAGTCTCAGTTCTGCTTATCACCAAGTAGCGAGGACCACTAGACTCGACTACTTCTTTTCCATTTCTACAATTGTTGGGATTGTTTTTTTGTTGAAGGTTTAACATAAGTGTTGGCAAAAAATTTCATCCCCCAATGCTCCCCACCCACCACGGAGCCCAACAAGGGGTCATCCCACTGGGATGACAGGGCTACATAGGGGATATAGCGGGCTCGCCGTCCCACTCACCCTGGAGTTCAGTGTATCACCTTGTCCTGGCCGATTGATTAGGGGTGGGTTAGTCCCTAACCTCCCGTTTAGGCGAAGCAGAAGCCAAAGTAGTGTATTAGTAATGCGTACCCTCCCCGAATTCAGAAAAATACTGTTACGAGCTCAGATACGCATCCCTCAACCACCAGGACTAACCTTTCCACCGACACGGGTCTCCACGCACGGCCTACACGTGGGTGGGCCTGTTGACCGTCTCCCTCAACCACGAAGAGGAGCCCACACGAGGGAGACTGTTGGCTCGGGACCCCGGGTTCGCCAAACCCGTACCTACCGAAGTAGGCCCCTGGGGGGATTGCACTACAAGGAGAAATAAAACAGTTACTTTACATCTGGACATAAGTATTCGAACAGAGAACAGCTAGTATTTAGTTATCATCCCATTTCTTTGAATTACTGCTGATAATCGTTTGGGCATTGTCTGTATGTTTTGTTTAGGGACTGCAAAATCCATATTTCTCCACTCTGAAGAAGTTCTTTCAGATGGTCCTTGCTTCTGATATGATGCTTCCTCACACGCTCCTCGAGTTCCTTCCAGATGTTCTCTATAGGATTTAAATCTGGAGATTGGGGCGGTGTTCAAAGAGTGAGGATTGTTGTACACGATCCAAAGCCTTACAATTTCAGCAGTATGCTTCAGATCATTGTCCTTCTTGAAGTAATAGTCATGCCCAAAACCCAGCTTCTCTGCACTCTTTTTAAGATTGTTTTCAAGAATTCTCTTGCATTCAAATTTGCACATGATCTCATGTATGAACACCAGTCCCCAAAGCCAGATGAAGCTATACAGCCCCATACCATCACGCTACTGCCACCATGTTTCACTGTAGATACCATGTTCTTAGTTTCCCATTCTGTATTTGCAGTCTCCACACTTCAAGACGTCAATCACTCTTGTATAAGCAGAATTTACTCTCATCCGACCAGAGAACCTTATCCCTAAATTGTGTTGATTTCCCCACGTACTGTTTAGCAAATTCTATAAGCTTTTTATTCATCTTATTAACATATGGTTTCTTCCTAGGAACGCGGGCATTGTACCCAGTACTATTTAAAACCCGTTCAACTGTTCTGGTGTGAACCACAGAGGATGCCTTGAGAGAGAGAGAGACTTGTTTTGTTTGTACAAATGTATCACTATATTCCTCTGTGCCACCGTTGTCTCCTTACCTTTACGTCCCATATTATCTGTGAGTTCACAATCGGCTGAATAACTTTGAGGACACTGTCTCGAGGCATAGCATAAACACAACTGCTATGTGGTAGGGGCGTGTAGGGTACGTCCAACCACCTTTCTCTCTGTTCGATTGGGTACGTTCGAATACTTATGTCCTCCAGTAAGAGGGACAATAGAATAAATACAGTACAGATTGTGTAACAAATACATGCAAAGTGATATTTTAAATATTGTTTCCGAGACACAGAAGGTTAATGTTTACAGTTTTAAGAATTCAACGCTGCCAGATAAATATTACAATATTTATAGTACTTGCAATGTTACATGTTATATTATTCGAATACTTCTGTCGGCCTCTGTACCTGTTAACATTTTCACGCATGCTTTGTCATCTTATTTTAAGCACAAAGTTTTAGATTACTTACATAAAAACTGTGTCATCAGATGAGAAATTGGCTTCCCACGTACTCACAATGTTATTCTTCCTCGATCCACCTCCACCCCAGTTATGTTGACAGAGACTAAATTAGCCCACCTTGGTAGCGTGGATGGTAGCGTGTCTGCCTCACGTTCAAGGGGTCCCGAGTTCCAAACTCGGTCAGGGTGAGTTATCTGGATAAGGTTTTTCCAGGATTTTCTCTTATCCTGAAAGACGAATGTCGGGTAACTCTAAGCTCTATGGATCCTGGGCTCATTTGAGCATCATTTCATCCATTCCACTCACCGTGCGATATGATAACATTGGAGGACGTAAATTGCAACAAAAAAGGACTAAATTTCCCAACCTTTTCTGGATTTGAACCTGGCACACGTACTATGAGTAAACAAAGAAATTAGGGCACGAAAGCTCAATCTATAGCTCAAATAGATTTCAGATAATACAATTTTTTTTTATTTGTCGAAAAAGTGCTTGTTTTTAAAACTGCATTGCGCATTCACATTTTTAGAAGAATATGCCAATAACATTTTCTGGGACTGGGACTTTATTTAATTAAAAATGTTGAATTGTTTGATTGAAGTTGATGTTATTACTTGCAGTGAAGTATTTTTTAACTTTTGGAAATTATGCATGTAAATTTACATACATATTTGTAAAGGCCCGAAGCGTGTGCGTTTTTCCGTAGGTATAATACACATGGACTATTGTTATCGCTCGCGAATGTAAACAACTGTAGGTAGGTTCTTCACTGGTTCGCAGAGCACTGCGTTAGGTTGTTCTCGAAGATTGCACATTTGATGGCCGTGCTGTACATCTGACGTTATTCATACCTTGTGTCCAGCTAACATATGTCACTGCGAGCACACATCACTCCCGCCTTTACATATCAGAGTAAAACTAAAACGTAAATAATGCAAAGTCGAGGGAAAATACTCTACATATGTATATATTGAACGGGCAAGTGGGCGATTCCAGTGGGATTAAAAGGGAGCGGAAGGATAATTTAAATATGTCGCTGGGCTTTTAAAAATAGCGCAGTGGGAAAAATCTTTGACCGAAATTGTTGGCGGTTGTCTACAAAATTGTTTATGTGGTGTAATTAAAAAACCGAAGGTATCATTTACTCCTGTTATCTCAGTGGCCATAGTATACGCCACTGTTTGGAACAACTAAGGTAGAAACTCTCTCTCTCTCTCTCTCTCTCTCTCTCTCTCTCTCTCTCTCTCTCTCTCTCTCTCTACCGCTGAGAAGATGCACCTGAAGCTGTAGGGGCTGCATATATGTAGTCAAGTGTACCTAGAAATGATTTTAAATTAAGCAACACGTGCTTTGTTTAAACATGAAATAGCATTCAAATATTTATCTTTGGCAACAAGGTGTCAGAGTGAGGAGAACGGGCAAGAAAAGTAAACTTAGCACGTTTTCAAGAATGTCCAATGGTGCCATATGAAGATTTTCAAGAATATCCAAGTACTCTTTTGGAAAATTTTGATTTTCTCAAAAATGGCTCTAACCACTTTGACTGATATGTTTATGTTTATGTTTAAATATTTTTTGATCAGACAGCGAAATTTGGACGCGATGGAAGCGTGACAGATCACTTCAGGTTAAACAATTCTGTCTTCTGGAATGTGGATTACCTATAGCTTTACTGTTTATGTATAATACAAGAGTAAGTTCTGAGCGTTGCAGTTCATCATGGGTATGCCGAAAGATGTGCAATCATGGATCTGTTGAAGCGAAACAAACAACCACAAGATAACACAGCACATATATTGCACATCAAATATTTACACTTTGTTCCCATTTCATCACAGCAGTTTTCGTAATACAGATAGCTAGGAGATTTGCCTGAAACTCTCAGAAATATATTGTGGTGTACCATAATGCTAATTATGCAACCATCATTTGGTATTTCTGTTATGCATACAGTGATAGTTATAAATGAGCTGTAAATATGTCACATAAAGTGTGTTTTAATATGAATGTATCACTTTAAATTGAAAAATGTATATTTTTTATAATTCAATTAAGAATATATAAAGGCACTTTTCTGGATGAACGAAATATCCAACCAAGATAAGTGCGAGTTTATGTTGACACGTTTTGACCATGTCACCACAAACACCATGTTTGACCACTTCTGACCATGTCAACACAAGCAGATAAAGAAGGTATACCTGTAGTATAGTTATACCTAATCTATTTAATTGGTGGCCAAGTTCCGTTGTCTGCTTATGACAAACGAAATCTATATGAATTTTCTGGGAATAATAAGTTCTGAAGATTCTTTATTCTGGATGATGTCTGCATAGCTGGCAAGCAATAAGATATAAACAAACCCTAGTGTTAAAAAACGCGAATCTCATTAAAGCACACAATTATGTCTAACGGCTGGAGACATGTGCGTTTCTCCATAGGTATACTTCATATGGACTGTACTGCTATTGCTCGCGCATATAAACAACTACAGGTAGGTACAGCCTTACAGATACAAAACAGTCGTGTTGTGCTATACCTTGATCTTGCGTCTGCATACACTTGTAAGGTAATGCTTCACTAGTTCGCACTACGTTACGTTGTTTTCAACGTTTGCTTCTATACTCTATCTCACGCTAGTTTAATCCTGCTGTAAAGAACAAGGCGGAGCTGACTCAACTGGCCACGTGTTAGACGCTACAAGCACGCACATAAGTTTTGCAACACTAATTTCTGTTTCATATAACCTTGCCCCCCTGACATGTATCACTCCGCGTGCAACTACCTTCCCCCTCATCCTAATTGGCTAATGCTTTCGCGCCATAGGCCATAGACGGTGCCTTCCCGTCACATTTAAAACTGCAGTAAACGTCATAATAATTGCCAGGAAGATAGATAAAATCATACAAATAAGAATATGAAGGCATGCAAAAATAATGGAGTTTATAATGAAACTGAGCAAGTTGAAACTGAATGAATGAGCAATGAAACTGAAACAAGTTTATAATGAAAGGCCTTCGGTCTTTTCCACTCGGATTTTTTAAAACCAGCACACATGCCTTGCAAAAATGCTTGTCTTTCAGTTTTGAAAGTTGTGTCACGTCATACTTGTCGTGTGTCCTTCATTCACCCAAATCTCGTCAAGGTAGTATATTTTGCGATTTGTATCTCGGTACAGTCTGATTGTCCTTAAATAACGTCTTCGTCACACAGCAATATCGCCCCAGGAGTGGTAAGTTTTCCTGTTGTCTCAATTTCATGTCGCGATGTTCCTACGGATCTAGCACTCATACCTTTAAGCTCAGAGCACAGCTGTTCGACTTCTCTGTGAGTGCATTAAACTCATGGACCACAATTCTTTTTTCGCCGCTTTGTAAAGGATTTCCCTTGCGATGCTTCAGCGAAAAACTGGCGGTAGACTCTGCCACATATAATAAGTACACGCGCAATAAACGATCAATAAAATAATTTAGCCCTCGCACCGGCACAACACACCTTCGAATGGCGATATATGACTAATCCAGTTCAAAACAAGGTCAGTGATAAAAGTCATATAAACAAATATGTCATCACTACCACTAAATCACGTGCTATCGTGCCATGTGCTTGAGAGCAAAGGAACCTCCTCTTTACTTCGTTTAAGAATTAACATGCATTTCAGATGAATCAACTCTATTGCGTAATATATTTAATTCAAACAGTTACGAAAAAATACATTTGACGATTCTCTTTCAACATGTAATGATATAACCATGTTAAATAGCGAACTAATTTTTACCGCACAACAGTCTATACTACAATAGCAGCCAATGAGAGGTGATAAGGTCATGTACCGTTAAGAGATACGGGGCAGGCATATGTGAAACAAGGATTAGAAGTATATATATAGCAGCGCTGGACAATAAATAAATAGAGTTCGGTTACACATTAACTTATTAATTCTTTGAGTTGCTTCATTTCTGAAAAAATAATCATGATCTTTACTACGTATAGCATTTTTCGTAAAATCATCGTATTTCTCCATGCCTTGTTTGCATTTACGCGATTTTTCCGGTGTTATTAGAGTTACAGATGCTTGCTGTTTCATTCTAACACTATAAACACTACTTGTGGAAACACAAGAAGATCACCAGTTTCTTTCTCAATGTTTTTATAGACGACTCCGGGTTTCTTTCTTTAAGCTCCGCGAAACAATGAGTGATCATTCGCCCCTCGCCACTTTTTAAAAGTTTGCCTGGATTGTGCTTAATTTCGGCTGAAGCACTGGCCTATTCTATGATGAAAAGCTTACTGATTTTAAATTGCATATACATAAGTGTTCTTGGGCTTGTGAGGTATATACGCGATATGTACAGGAAATATAGTTTTCAATATCAGGAACAGTTCCACACTATAAACAATAACATCTTAATCAGCATTCAACTCGTTGCAGACCTCTTTGTGAGAGAGCTGCCTGGTATAGAAATGCAAAAATATATAATAGCAGTGTCATTTAGTAATTGTTTTAGATAAAATGCAACTTAATTTAACATAATAAGTTAATCGTGTGTATAATTTCACCTCTCTCCTCTCTAATCTGTAGAAAGATAAAATGTGGGGCTATTACGTTTATAAGAATCGAAACATTTACATACTTTTCTCTCTCCGAAATCAGCTCGCTCAGAGCAGTGATCAGAAAACTATACTTACAGTAAACTGTACTTAAAGGAGGGGTTTATCGTACATTTGCAAATAAAAAAAAACGCCCATTAACTTCACTAAATCAATCAAAAGCTTAACCGTTTTCTGTCCCAATATCTCTCTCTGTCTCTCTTCCCACCCAGATGATTACAGCAGGATTAAACTAGGTTGGGACAGATTATAGTGGCAGTTGTTTTCACATTTGATGGCCGTGTTGTACGTCTGACGTCATTCTTACTCTTGTGTCCAGCTAACTTGTATCGACGCGAGTGCACATCCCTCTGACCTTCAATTATATCAAATGTAGAAACAGCAATTTTCGAGATATTCCTTATTATTGTTTTGAACTTTGAAATAGTTAATACTTTTCTCCAATATAATGCTTTTTTCGTTTCTTTTATCTCCTGACCATACAAGTCGAATGGAATACCAGGCCGTCACATAGCGACCAGCTCTTGAAAGCTGGCACTGCGCTTAAGGCTGCTGGTTTCCCTTACCGTTGTACCTATAGGGAAATACGTAATTAAAACATATCTGCAAATGTTTATCTCGATTAAAGTGAAGTAGATAAGTGTTTTAAGAATAGTTTGTACAAGGGTGAATAGAAAGGGTTATGTAAGTTCAGAGAGAACAGAATATCAGATAATCTATAATATAAACATTTATACAAAATTTATCTCAATTAACATGAAGTGCATAGAGAAATAAGTTTGTAACAATAGTTTGTATAAGAAAGATTACAGAAAGTCATGTGGGTGCAAAGACATTGAAGCTTAAACCATTTCTAAAGCATTTATCTATTGGTTGATTGAAGGGCTTGTAAACATTAATTTGTTTCGTTTGACGTTAGAATGGAATAATAAAGTCAGAATACAACAAATGGCTCTTAAGGGTTTCTCATTTTCGGGTATATTTTATGGACAAGAAATTGTATATCTTGAATTTACTGTGAAAAATGTGTTATGTCCTCTTCGGTATAGGTATGTGCGAGATATGCATTTTGTTAAACTACAAAGCTATAAAAATAAACAAATACTTTAGAAAATAAATGTAGAACCTCTTAAATATACCACTGTGTTGATACCGTCTCTGTTAGGCATAACATTGGCATAATAACCGCGAAAGTCATATTAAATGTATAATTAAAATCGGATAGATACTACAGTATGAATTAATCTAAGTTATAACAAATATAGAGGATAACGATTAAATATACAGGTGCAGAAACCAAACAGGCAATCCCAATACATATATTTAATTGCAAGCACGAGAACCCATAAATAAAATTTAGAAGAGTTTTCGAAGGGAAAGTTGTAAAATATGTCATTATTAAAGTTCAAATTGGTTATGATTGATAATAATTTGACGTAGCCATGTAAGGCTCGTACAACTTGTAATCACTGTCAAACGACAAGATTGTAGAATGGTAGATTCAGACTGAAAAGTTCAGTGCTATAGCCGGGATTTGAACCACGGATCTTCCAGTCTCTGTCCGGGTGTTCATAACTATTGAGCTACCATGACCAACATACCAGTACGACAATTTTTTTCCGATAAACCACTAGGAATATATACATGAGACAGGTACTGTAATGACGAGTTGCGTGTAAATACTTAAATCCCGGGCTTTATAATTCATAGCACTACTAGGTTAATTAGTGGAAAATAAATGTTTTTTCACACCATCCATTTTTTAGTCTGACTCTTTCGTTCCAAACCTTGCCCTGCATACGTGTAGCGTGAAAGAGTAATTCATTTCCGACAAGATTTACGATTATTAGGAATGCATACTTTAACGGAGAAGCGTTACTTTTGCAACATTCTTGCTCGTGCCTTCTAAAAGTTTAGTTGCAGAGTAAAAACGGTCAGGGGCAGTAAAGCCCAATAGGACTTAACCTCCGCCCCATTTTATATTTAATGCAGGAGGCGGCTTTGTAGCTCAGTAGCTGATGCTTTGTTTTTGTGGTCGTGTTCTGCATGTATTTCGTGACGTCCCTTCGCTTGATAAGCAAACACAATTCTCCCCGGTCTGACTTTTTACTAAGGCAAAAACATCTACATAATTTCCAGGAAGCTCCGTTCGAGTTCTTACTTTTACCAACTCTTAGCCCTTTCAAAAGAAGGCGTAAGAAGAAAAGTTTGCTAACACAGAGAACTCTGAAACAAATTTCCGTTGTGCCAGTTTCCTAACTCTCGAAACAAATTGCTGTAATATATAACTGATACAGAATAGACGCAGAAAAATATGATGTTTTGTATTCGCATGACCTTCTCTACTCACACTTTTATAAACTATTCTTAAAAAGCTTATTATTATTATTATTATTATTATTATTATTATTATTATTATTATTATTATTATTATTATTATTATTATTATTATTATTATTATTATTATTATTATTATTATTATTATTATTATTATTATTATTATTATTATTATTATTATTATTATTATTATTATTATTATTATTATTATTATTATTATTATTATTATTATTATTATTATTATTATTATTATTATTATTATTATTATTATTATTATTATTATTATTATTATTATTATTATTATTATTATTATTATTATTATTATTATTATTATTATTATTATTATTATTATTATTATTATTATTATTATTATTATTATTATTATTATTATTATTATTATTATTATTATTATTATTATTATTATTATTATTATTATTATTATTATTATTATTATTATTATTATTATTATTATTATTATTATTATTATTATTATTATTATTATTATTATTATTATTATTATTATTATTATTAATATTATTATTATTATTATTATTAGTATTATTATTATTATTATTATTATTAGTATTATTAGTATTATTATTATTATTATTATTATTATTATTATTATTATTATTATTATTATTATTATTATTATTATTATTATTATTATTATTATTATTATTATTATTATTATTATTATTATTATTATTATTATTATTATTATTATTATTATTATTATTATTATTATTATTATTATTATTATTATTATTATTATTATTATTATTATTATTATTATTATTATTATTATTATTATTATTATTATTATTATTATTATTATTATTATTATTATTATTATTATTATTATTATTATTATTATTATTATTATTATTATTATTATTATTATTATTATTATTATTATTATTATTATTATTATTATTATTATTATTATTATTATTATTATTATTATTATTATTATTATTATTATTATTATTATTATTATTATTATTATTATTCTACATATCTCTTGTTAATAATACAGGTTTATTTTCATTACTCCTTCACATATTTCTCTTAAGTAAAGTGAAAACTGTCCAATAAGATACATGGTATCTTTACTGTCCCCAAAGAGCTCTGGAGATTCTTATATATTTTGCTTATTGACGTTTGGTATTGATAAAATATTATTGTAGTGAAATTTTCCAATTTGCGTATTAAATATTCTAATTCGTCAAAATTATTATTGAGTTGATTTAGTAATTTTAGGTTTTGTTCTATTAATTTTGTTTTTGTTTGCTTATGTCAATGGTCAATTTTAAAGGTCTTGTTGTAGTAGTTGATTCGTAGTTGTTTAAATTTCCTCTCTCCCGTTTTGAACTTAATCGGTGTACAGCACTTTACCTCAGAATCGTGGTCTCGGAATAATGTGATATTTCATGTGATATTTCTTGAAAACAACAATTAATAAGTTTCGTTTGTTACTTTGTGATCACTTAATACAAAAGAAAATAACACAATTTATGTACATAAAACTCTTCTTACACATTCACTGAGAAAATCAACTTACTCTCACGCGCGTAGCTTATTGAAGAAAGATGATTGATTTTCCTTCGTCCTGGATGTCAATCGTTTCTTTACACTTTTAAACATTCATGGCTTACTCTGTAATTTTGTGTTTCTTTCATTCACTGATTCCCACATTGGTAATATAAAAATTTTAACACTTCATTTTAAAACATTTTTAGATATCTAAATTAGCTCTAAAATAACACAGAACATCACGGGGCCAAACAATGTGTGTAGTGGAAATTAATTGTACCTAATAGTGGCCGGAACTATAAAGCACGGGCCTTAAAGTACTTACAACATAGTAAGTCACCATTAGGGTAGTTGTCTCGTGTGTTTATGGGAACTCCTAAGTGGTTTACCGGGGAAAACACGAGTCAGTTGGAGAATTTAATGTCATGTTGGCATGTTGGCCGTAGTAGCTCAAATGGTTAGAGCGGCTGGAGGGAAACCAGAAGATCCGTGGTTCAAACCCCGGCTATGACATTGAATTTTTCAGTCTGGCTCTACCCTTTCAATGTGTGTAGTGTTTAACGCCCGCTTTTACTACATACGGCACTGCAGGCAGTGACACTGATGCTAAATGAGAGGAAGATGGAGCACCGGTGGAATGAGATGGCGGGGGAAACCGGAGGTCCCGGAGAAAACCCGCCCAGCGCCGGGGTCAGACAAAAACAACTGCTTCAGTGTCCACCATCGTTTATTTTCATACACTTCTGTAAATTATTCTTTAAAAATCTTGTTCTTTTATACAGTTCAACTTAATTAAACACACACACACACACATATTGCTTGCAGCGGGACAATAAAGTATATGTGGAGGGGGAAGGTACCAACATACAGTAATGAGAAATTGAAAACACACCCTCAAAATTATCTTTAGAATGAAAGTATAGGACTATATTAGCTTTAAAACATTGAACTCCAACTTGCAGTTTCATTATCATGCAAGATATTTATTACAACACCACTCTATTTGAATATTTCGTTCACACCTTTCACGCACACTAACTGCTTCTGTTGGTAGTACTGGGAGTCTCTACATCCGGTGTCGTGGTCAGGAAGTTAAACTGTCTGCTAGCGCCAATCAGCATTGCCGCTGCTAGTCGTGGCTCCCGAACCCAACACCGTGTTGCCAGGTTAAATTTGTTTGAACCACGTGGCTTTAGCTGCTTGCGCTGGTGAACTTTCTTTGCTATTTTGTGCGTGTGTGAATTCCGATTTTTAGTGTTCGCAAGTCCTATTATAATCGCTACTATAATAATATGGCTACTGGTTCGTGAAATATGCAAATGCGTGAAATATTTAAAATACGCAGGTTCTTCTACTTGAAATTCACGCTAATGAACTGGCAACAGCCTGCTTCCCCCTCTCGAGAAATGTCAAAGCCGGAAAACTGGCGGCCGAACTGTGTTTCACGCCGTCTACGACTGAGCGCTGTTTGGTTCCATTTGGCATTGAGAATGATAACGGCGTGTTAACTTAATGCTTATATGAAAGTATGGTTTTCATTGTGAATGGTCCATAGTGGATGTTTCAGTGTCTGTCGCTTCTCAGAAAGCATAGGATCATCGGGAATTACTGTTATCAATTGCATCTTCCTTTTCGGAAGCTTTTATTGCAGTATATCTGTTTGCTTCACCAGTCCATTAGGATCAAAGAGTCCACAAATCTCCACGCTCCTCTGCAGGTCACGTACGTGTCCTTTCCTTTCTTATTTACTTGTGTACAAGAAATAACGCACTAGCGCCATCGCAAGGTGACCCCTTATTTATCGGTAATGCTTGTTCTGCAGTGTGAATACATATAAGCCAGGCTGTTTCGGAGACTGTTACAAATTGCCGCAGTCCATTAATCATCACTGTCGCTTTTAAATGGTAGCGTTTTCCTGCCAAAATTCAGCAGGTTCCTTTGTTTGGATATCCTCTCAGCTGCGCGTGTTTACAGAAACAACCAATACATAGGGAAAACTTTTAGGCCCGGTGTACAATTGCTCGGAAACGGAAATGGGAAGCTGAAGTGAGAAAAACTTTATTATGTTTGTTTTCACATGCAGCCATACGTAATCGACGGGAAGGTTTGTCAAATTTAAGTTTGCTTAATTATTTTATAATTTTGATAATGCAATTACAAGGGCTGTTCAATAAAGAATGCTCACATTTTTTTTTGACAACGTGACTTTATTCATCCTCATAATTTTGATGGTACTTCTCAAAATAGTCTCCCCTGAATGCCATGCACTTGTCCCAGCGTTTCTGTCAGTTTTCAAAGACATGCTGGAAACCACTTTTGAGAGATCCTTCAAAATCGCATCCGCTGCCTTCATCACTGATAGGCCTTTACCATTGAAATACGAATGTCGGGTAACTCTAAGCTCTATGGACCCTGGGCCCATTTGAGCATCATTTCACCCATTTTATGCAAGTTTTTCCTTATTTTTGTTTTATTAAAACACTCTAACGAATATATTTGATGTCTGACATAACAAATAACGTTATATTAATAATCGCGTAACATTTGAAGTTCTTATTATTCTCAATGCTTTTTGTAATAGTGAATCCAAGTATGTAGCATGAAAGCTGAATGGAAAACATAGAGCTAATAAAATATTCCGGTTGGGTGAAATAATTTTATCGTAACGATAGTGTTTTCGGAAATATTAATTGTGCTGAAGCTTAATGCCGCCATCTATGAATGTGTTAAAACTAATAGAACTAATATATTTTTTAGTCACATGAACTATTGACAAATTAGAAAGAGAAATAGTTTTTTATAAACGCTTTCTATCTTTATTGCATCTTGCATGCAATCAAATAAAAAGAAGAAGTTTAAATAATTTATGGGAACTTACAGAAATTTCTGGCAAATACCATACTTTATACGGATATTGTGATAAAGAATGTTATGTTAATAGTGACCCAAGACAGCTGCAAGTATTGGAAACAACCTTTTTAGTAATTCATGTTTTATTACAGATTGACATGATGCCTATATTCCTGAAGAGTTTGACTCTTCGTTTTTGTCGCAGCGAGTCCTTTTTGGTTTATAACGCTATTTGTTACTTTGTTTACAGTATGATTACTTTCTTACAACCAGGGGTAAGGAAAATACGTTGAATTATGTTTCCTTCGGAAATAGAATTGCCTTACATCCTTACATTTTGTAGAGTAGGCATAGGATCGGATAAAATCGTACTGAGTGGATTCGGCACTGCGACCACTCTTGATCTATTGTACCAGTGCAGCAAATGGTGCATTCTCGGGAGGAAGGATGAGCCTGGCCAAGAATCACGAGAGTGCTGAGGGCAAGGTCCCTACAGTTGACCCCAGCAGTCCGATATAAACGGTATCCTACGCACCATGGTCCTGAAGTAGCCCACCAAACCGTCCTGGAGATCTAAGGCCGTCCTAACGAAGGAGTAAATGTTTACCAGGAGCATATCATCCTGCCATGCAGCGCCGGGACTCCCGTCGACACTTCTACCTTAAAAGAGACCACGAGATGAGGCATATATTTAAATTAATAATTGAGGGATCGGAAATTCGGGGGATGTAATTAACCTAACCAGCCTGGCGACTCTGGTAAACCCCCGGACAAAGAACCCATAGGTCAAGTAGGCTGACTACGGGAATCGAACATGGACCCCCCGAATGCGGGCCACAGACGAAACGCCTGAGTCATCCCGCTCGGTACTTATGAACTAAATTCTTCTTCTTTCCCAGTTGTACCACTATGTCCCTCTATCCCTCTTGACTAACCGAAGCTTTGGTTCCGATAGTGAACCAGGATAAGTGATCAGCCCAATGCCTGTTGTGAAGGCGAAGGAAGTGAATGATATATGAGGGCGAGATGAATGGTAGGGACCCGCCTCGGTAGCGTAGATGGTAGCATGTCTGCCTCACGTTCAAGAGGTCCCAGTTCGAATCTCGGTCAGGGTGAGTTACCTGGATAAGGTTTTTATCCGGTGTTTTCTCTTATCCTTCAAGATGAATGTCGGGTAACTCTAAGCTCCACGGACCCTGGACTCATTTGAGCATCATTTCCCCCAATTCATTCACCGTTCGATATGACTTAACGTTGGAGGACGTAAATTACAAAAAAAAAAAAAAAAAAGAATGGTACTAAAGATGATGAATGAATGAATGTGTAGTGTTTAACGCCCACTTTTACTACATACGGCACCGCAGGTGATGACACTGATGATACATGAGATGAACATGGAGCACCGGTGGAATGAGTTGGCGGGGAAACCGGAGATCCCAGAGAAAACCCGCCCCAGCATCTTGTTGTCCACCACAAAGCTCACTTCGCGGTCGCCTGGGATCGAACCCGGGCCGCCTTGGTGAGAGCCAAGTGGTCTAACTACTGAGCCACGGCGCGGCCGGAAAGATGATGGAGTAATTGGCGGAAGGCTGACGGGGAAACCTGAGAACCTGAAGAAAATACGTCACAGTGCTATGTTGTCCACAACAAATCCCGCTTTGCGGTGCCTGGGATCAAACCCGGGCCGCTTTGGTGAGAGTTAAGTGGTCTAACCACTCAGCCATGGCGCGGCCTAACTAAAACAATACAACCTTCGAAACTGCACCTGGCATAGCAACAAAACGCCCAGCCTTCACTCCCGTAGCTAGGCGCACGTGGCGCGGAATTGTTTTTTTATTATTATCCGTCAATCAGCAGGTATGCTTTACAGATGTTTGTTATTGAGACACTTAGTAACAGAACACATAACAATTGAGGTAGCCGAGAACGATTCCTCTAGCTAAATATGGCAGGATCACTATAACACAAATTGATGACTTTAAGTTTGATGGTTATTACTCCTCTGGGTCGTCTGTACTGGAGAGGTCACTCAGGAGAAGATCTTGTGGCAGTCTGCGCTTGAGGCGAGTTGGTTAGCGAGTGCGAGCGCCGAGATTGTAGGTGACAGCTTCAGAGACCTCCTGGACATGGTTAAAGAAAGGTCGTGTCAGCCGGCGAAAGTACTTGTGAACGGGTAGAAGACCAAACTCGTGATCAAGTTGTTGGTTTCTGGTGAATCATGGAGCATGTGTAGCTGTACGAAGCATCCTGTTTTGTAATACCTGCAGTCGGCGGAGATTAGTCTTTCTGGTGCCACCCCAGACTGGAGCTGCATAGGTAAAAATGCGGAAATCATTTGAAACCATCTGTATGGTACAGCTGTTGGGCCAGGCCTGAAAATTTCAGCTCTTCCAGACCTCCAGTTTATACTACCAACATGAACAGATTTTTGCATTAATGTTTAAATGATTATACTGCTGAAGCCTTAAGTTCTTGCACTATTTATAAGTAAAACTTTGAGATGTCAGCTGTGTTTAAGTAATTGATGGTCTAAATACATTAGTGTTAAACTGGAAACAAGTAGTAGAACAGCGATAGCAGAGATGTTTAGAAACTCGATGAAAAGTTAACGTAGAGTACCTGGCCTCTCCCCTTCATTTCCCGGAGACCTCAAGCTGGTGACAGGCTGCACAGGACAACTGGAGCATCATATTGGTAATCATTTCGATGCGAACCGTCCCTCATCCAATTAGCAAACAAAACTTTTCCGTTAGTAACAATTACACGCAACGCAATGTGATGGCTGACCCTAATTTCCATCACTCCACGGTATCAGTCTATCGCTTGTAAACAAGGCAGCGAGGAAGTGGGTGGCTTGCTTGCTAATCGATGGCAGTCAGGCCGCAGTTAAAAGGACAAAGGTTAGCCCGCGGTAGGCAGGCAACCAACGGAACAAATATTGTGTACATACATGAGGTATCAGCGTAACAACAACTCTACTCCACAGGTGGCTACGATTCCTTTCACAGCGGTCTATCTGCCATTGCAGGGAGAGGAGATTCCGTCAGTTCTGGATCACAGAGCTGCTACTGCTAGTCTTTCTTTGTTCTTCCCTTCTATTCTGTCACTATATAACATTCTGTATTCCATACAAAAACTCTATATCGACATTTCACTGAAAATAGTTGGTACCTTAAGAGATACAATGAATTGAAATTTGAAACTTTAAAAATTGTTGGTATGATAGCAATGAATTTGACGAGGGAATTCGGTACGTAGACCACACTAATCTTTTCTACCTAGATATGCTCAAGTGGGGCATCCCCGTAGGAAGGATTAGGTGAGAGGAGACAGGGCGCCCGACCCCAAAGAGCCACGTCATTGCTGAGATCAGGGTCTGAGGCGGTCCGGCCCGTAGCGAACCATGTCGGGCTCTCCCTAGAGCTCAACACCTCACAGTTAAGGATTGGTGGTGTGCGAAGATCAAGGATCAAAGATTTACACTTTGTTGGGGTGACTTTCAGTGTACTCGGGCTGAGTCCTCTTATCTGAGGCCGTGTACGCGTCCTGACTCGTTGTGGGTATGCGAATGAAAAACACACCTTGACTGTTCAATGTGAGAGTTTATTGGGTTCCTTAAGCTTCTCTGTTCGTCACCTGTGAAGTAGCATCCGCGAAATCTGGATCGAGTGAATATTGTGACTTTGTGGGTTCGTAGAATTAAAAGTCCAATGGCCGAAATTCTAAATGTTCTTTATTTCCGTAGCAATACACTGTTCAATTCTCACGTAACAACATTACATCACATATACAACACAATCTTCCAAGGTCGATGACAATAACAAACAGCGTTCAGTTTACAACATCAGCTCTCGTTACAACAACACTCTCAGCTGTTTTCTGCTTACCTCTCCCGCGATTGTTTTACTACTCCCCCTCTTGGCGAGTCATCGCTCCCTTAAATACCTCACTGATAATTTGAGACGTTTCTGGACCAAACAGGAATCGAATGTTCTATCGCCTTCCAGAGGCATAACCCTATCTGTGCCGGCAGGACTTTTATCTCGCACTGTTTTTATTTGTTCCGGCATACTCTTCAGGCTCTTTGTGTACACAAGCCGCACTATCGGTTTCACGATAGTATCAAGGATGGCAGTCCGATAGTGGTATGAAGGTAAGAAATGGATGATATCAAATAGCGGTGCAATGGATGAAATGGAAGGTGATGATAATGATGATGATGATGATTGCTTCATCTATCTCATATCCACATGCGGTCCGCTGGGATTGAACCCGGACCGCCTTGAAGAGAAGCATGTGCCCTAACCACTCTGTCACAGCATCTAGGAATTGAGTTAATTTAATCAGACGGATATCCGGAAAAGAACGTTTTTCGTAAGGTGTACAATGATTTGAAATATCCAAACGCCTTATTCATAAATGCTGACTCGTTTTTGCCAACTAATCAAAACATTTCCTTGATTACAGTAACAAAACATACCACCTCTGGGCAAATTCCAGATGAATAAAATCATATAATAGGAGTTACAGAATTCATCCAACAGCTATTTAAGTTAAGAAAGTCCAGATTTTCTCAACATCAAAGATAATATACTCCATATTGCTGTATTTTCTGGATTTCATTTTAAACTAAAGAAACTGACAGATTGTATGCATATAGGAACATCTAAGGGACATTTATTCAGATCATGAAAATCTGTGAATATCCATTATTGGGTGGAAACATTTGATCCAATTTTATGATGAAACTTCGAAGATAACACTCAACATTTTAGGACCCAAGGAACTGTATGTGAAACAGTCTTTTGAGAGAGCCACCAGTTCTTTGGAAATCTGAGTATGCCGGAACAAATAAAGATAGCACCGAGATAAACGACCTGCCGGCAGAGATAAGGTTTCACGTCTGGAAAATTCGAATTTCGTCTGGTGACGTAACATTCGATATCTTGATTGTTACAAAACAGTCTCGAATTATCAATGAGGTATTTAAGGAAGCGACGACTTGCCAAGAGTTAGTCGTAAACAGATGTTGTAACAGGAGTATTGTAAACAGTGGGAGTTGAGTAAGCTCTTTGTTGTGATCATCGACCTTGGTAGATTGTGATTGTGTATGTGACGTAATTCTGTTACGTAAGGTTTGAATAAAGTGTATTTCTACGGATAGAAAGAACAATTAGAATTCCTGCAAATTGGACTTTTAATTCTACGAGCCCACAAAGTCACAATATTTTGCATTAGATTTAAAAATGATGTATGAACTATATTTTTCATCCGCAGAGAGATACAAGGCTAAACAACCAATGATGTGTCAGATGTACACGTGGTTAATGTGCATCCTATATACATTGAGGACGGCCCCGGTATGTGTGTGTGTGCGTGTATCTGTAATATCTGTAATAACATGAAAGTGGTGATAAGTAATAGACAAACATTACGGCCAGTGAGAACTTACCTAGTGATTGACAATTGCGCAGTTATCAGCTTACAGGAGCTCGTCAAGGCGCTAGCCTGTCGGTAATAAGAATAATGACGTCATTAGCGTTGCAGCAGTTACGGGTTCAGTGGCCATTTACTATTACTCGACAGATCGTTGAGTCATATTGACCTTCAGGTGACCAGCGCTGCGATAGTCTCTTATCTGGCCTTATCTTGGCAATTAGAAGAGTGAAATATTAGTAAGTTGATGTACAGTAAGTTACGAAACACAAATAGAGCGATTGGAAGCTGCGTGTGTCTATATGATATGTTTTCTCGCGCCTGCTGATATATCACACATTTCTGTCCAGAAGACATGATTATATCTGAACAGAGTATACATACACTGCACTTGCCGTGTATGTGCGATAAGCTGAGGTAAACATCTCTGTGTTGCGAATTTTTCCCGATACGCCATCTCGCTTTGCCATGTAGCACCTGCCATGTTACTGTAACGCAACTGAATTTCATATATCACATGATTATTCGCTTGATATTCGGGATCTCACATTAGTTTTGCGTAGGCTACGGATCATAGAGCCTGTCTATGTAAACATTTGTGATGTCCGTGTACACGGATCTGTTGGTGAGTGTGATGACAGCTCAGTGACTGTGATCACAGAAGAGTCCGGTTTTGAAGTTCACGAGGAACATGAAACACCTGATAGCTACAGATACCAATACTAACTCTTGATTTTATTATATAACCGACACTCTCTAACAGCAAAGACAGGCAGTAATTATACTCTGAATATCAGCAAGCGGCGAAATGTTCGCGATGTCTAACACTATTGTAATTAGTGTGATATGTTGAGAATTCCTTTTGAGTTGAACATCAAATACTTGTCATTTGCAACGTAACTGACAGATTGTAATCCATACATCATACTAGTTCATATGAAGCGTGACTGGCGAAGTGAGAATTATTTACCTTTTTCCCATTTTATTGATATTAAACTTAAGATCGCATTTTATTTTCACGATGCACAGTTTGATGTTGAAAATGTATGATCTCCAAATATTAAAAGAGTTAAAATATATTCTACTATAATCTTCGCAAAAGTTAAAGGCATTAGGAGGTGGGTCGTACTGCAGACTTGGGCCAATCCTAAGCTTGCGCCGCCTAGCAGCGCTGCCGAATGTAGTACACGCATTTCGCGCGCCTGAACTGAAAACATTATATTAATTACGCTCGGATAAATGTTTGAAAAATGACAAATTCTAATCTCATAATAAGAAAGAATTTTGTTTTCTGATCATGACAGTACAAAGATCCTGTTTCTACAATACTTAGAACACAATCGTTGCACGTTATCTTCACCTGTTATGGTTAAATGTTACGGATAAATAATTGGCTACCGAGGTGGGCTCTGTAAGATATGATTATGCTTTCATATTACTATAATTGTGAATAGGGAGTGACTTTTTTTTTTTTTTTTTTTTTTTTTTTTTTTTTTTTTTGCAATGGCAACGCCTTTTTTCTTCATTTAATTTTCTTTTTCTGGCCCTCAGGTCTCGGATTCTACAGGCAGATGCTTTTTTGAACAGTAATTGAAATTTACTAGGACGTATTACAGCACATGAAATTTAAACCAAGAAAAGACATTCTTAACCAAATTAGTGGTGCTGTTTTTAACACTTGATGAATTCACTTCCAAAGGCGTTCAAAATAGTCTCCAGTTATTGCTAATCAATGCCAAAGTTTGTCTTTGACGTTAGTTAATATTCCCAACAACCCTGTTCGCCTGATAGGCTGAATTGCTTGTCCAATTCTTCGCTGTACTCTTCAACATCTCTTGGTCGGTCCTTTTTTTTTTGTAATTTATGTCCTCCAACGTTAAGTCATATCGGACGATGAATGGAATGAATGAAATTATGTTCAAATGAGTTCGGGGTCCATGGAGCTTAGAGCTACCCGACATTCGTCTTACAGGATAAGGGAAACCCCGGAAAAAACCTTATCCAGGAAACCACGCTACCAAGGTGGGCAGGTCGGTACTTGTAAACACCATACTTCAAATATCCCCACAGGAAAAAGGTCTAAGGGTTCAGGTCAGGAGATCTTGGTGGCCATTCTATAGTTCTTCTTCTGCCAATCCATCTCCCTTGAAATTCATGGCTTAGGTAATTCACCACCTGCCTTCCATAATGTGCAGAAATTCTTGCTGGAATAAGATATTTTGAATTCTCCTCGTCCAGGGAATAAAGTAGCACAAAAAGGAATTATTTACTTTTGTAGAAGGCATAAATATACTTCAGAATTTAAGATGCCATCAATATAAAATGGGCCATATCATTCGTTGTATTTCTATAAGTTTTGCCATATGACTAATTACTCTCAGGAAGGTTTTGCAATGAATTAAGCATTGTTGTCTTTATTAGTTTAGCTTAGCTTTTGCCTACACTTGTTCAAGCCAAAGCCACATATTGAAGCAGCCTACTGTATTGTCTAATTCAAAACCTACTCAATGTGAAGTAATGATGGCTTTTTCTTTACTCAGCACACATGTACTGAGGTCCTAATATATTGCGGTTTGAAAGGGGTATTTGTACGTTCCAAGACTTCAGGACTGGAGGAGTGCAGAAAAAAGAAATGTTGCCATAAAAACCTGAGATCCTCTATTTGTAATCATAGTAATACAGGGCCTTACAGCTTTTTTAAATATCATTTCATAGAATTGCCATTACCTTCTTCTCACCCGGTATATTAAACATGTGGCATTTTAATTAAAAACTTTAGAACCATTTTTGAGAAATTAAAAGCTAACAGAAATGTTACATATAAGGATCAGTTTAAGGTTGGAAGATTTTGTTGTTGTTGAAAATATTCATGTTAAATCCTTGGAGAACGCTGAACTTAGAAACCAATTTGGCACTTTACCGACTTTTGGAGTTATTTGTTCACACACATGCACTTTTTTTTAAAAAAACTTTATATTTTATTCATTGTACTTAAAATGTACTGTTGCTCTCTAAATTTGGTTGAGATCCAATACTTTACTTACCCACTACAGGAAAGTAGTAGAACAAATAAAACATTTTAGAATATGTTGTATAAATCGTATACGTTACAGCTCACCTATTATGTGTTTCAAATGGGAAGGTGTTTGTCCTTGAGCGCTACTAGGTGAGCAACCAATCGGAGTCCTGCGATGTTGTCGTATTACATTCCCGCTAAGTGGTGTGTGAGGAGCGCCAACGTAATCAATCAGATTGAACCACTATTCGCGCTATGACAAAAATTCATATTTCGTCAAAACTGATCCATGTGGAAGGTAGAGAGTAATCTATCTAATATAAACATGAAGACCCCATATTTTTAGCTGAAATAGTTTTCTAATACAAATAAATAAACCGCTATTACCTGTATTATAACAATAAATCGCGACGTAAGCACTGTATGAATATCATTTTTGGTTGGCATGTATGCGTGTACGTATATTTGTAATTACTCAGAATTGAAACGTAAATTTTTGGCATGACGTGATAAAAGAATTGCTTTGAATAAGCCAATTCGAGCGAGAGAAAACAATAAATTTCCTGCTGCCCTGGCAGAACGTGTCCGGTCACATTATATCTTTGTTTATGAATGGTTCGTAATCTCTATTTACTCTAGAGAATTCAAAGTGGTTGGTGTGTATGTACATATACTTTTCATTATTCAGAACTGAAATTTAAACTACTGACATGACGGATAAAAGAATTGCTGTGAATAAGTCATGGCGTTAAATTCGAGAAAGAGCAAACACATTTCCTGTTTAGCCTATGGAATTTTGTATGCTTATATGAATGAATGCTGGATAAGAAGTGTTAATTTAATCAGGAGAGTTCAGATCAATATCATTCAGCTGTTCTTTACACAACAGTAGAGTAAGAGTTAAATAGTGCAATGGCTTCATGCGGTGAATTTAGTGGCTAGTCTAAAAGGCTGGTATTGTGAAGTCAGGCTCGAGGTACTATTTTTAATGTGTACACGTTCTTAAAAATTTTTTCGGAAACAGAAACTAAAAATGAGTTATTGCAAAGAGTACTTCCGTTTAAAAACACGGAAAAAGTGTATCAGCTGGATCAACTTACAATTGAAACGGGACACGAGGTAATAAGCCTCCCACATTACCACTGCCAATATAATGCAATTGAGTTGGTGTGGGATCAAATAAAAGGGGGGGGGGGTGCAAAAATAAATAATACTTTTATACTGACGGACGTTAAACGGCTTGTTTACGAAGAAATTTACAAGGAAACACAACCGGACTGGGAAAACTGCGTGAGGCATGCAGAAAACCTTCAAGAAGACGATTTTAAGAAACAAATAGTACGTGACGAGATTTTGGAACCTATAATCATAAATTTGCAGGGCTTAGACGATGAAGACAGTAACAATGACGAATTGTCTCTTAACGGAAGTGACATTGACAGCCACTGGCAGTTCCATTGAATTACAAAAACGGGTAATTCATAAACTATAATTATAGTTACAATATTTTAAAATATACATAATTTGCGAAAATGCTTTTTCCAATTTTTATTTTGGCAACTGCATAATGGTAAAAGTTTGTAAAATATAATTTGCTTACACTTACGTCTGCGCCAAGCAGACCTGCATGTTGTATGAGTGTGCGAGAGAGAGGGTAACAAGCTGGCAACGCTGAGCGTGATACGGCATCTGATTAGCTGGACTCCAGAACTCTTCCCATTTGAAACACATAATAAAATACAAAATTTTAGGAAGCTTATCATAACAATTTATCCTTAATTTTACGCGTATCTATATGAAATGTAAAGTTTTTGACAAATTTTACTTAAGCTTACATATAATTTTGATTTTATACATGAAGTGGTCCATGCATTCTTTCATGTTTATGGAGAGACAATCGAACGCTAATGGGTTCTTAAAGAAGCCAATGTACGTAAACGTTCTTGACTCAAAGCTGACAGCATTTTGAAGGAAAAATAAAAAGTAAAACACCTTTTATATCAGAGGTGCCCAGTGCTAACCGCGTAAGGTGAAGGTGTTTTTACCTCCACTCGCAGTTCGAGCAGCTATGACGTAATGCCTGTAGTGATCTGGCTAACGTTGCTCTTAACCGTGACGGCGACTGGAACGCCGGTTTTGTGACTGACTGTTTTGTCGCAGTTTATTTTTAACAATCTCATCAATGTTTGTGCTTTCATCCAACGCTAGTGAAAAGAAACCTGATGATTTTATTTTTACCTGAAACTGTAGCTCAATATCACTCCCCAATTCTTCCACGCATCTTGTCATCATGTTTCGAGTTAGGCTCATTGATTTAAAAGTACCTATTATATTGGGACACACTTCAATAATTAAACAATCTTTTTTGAGCCCTCCTTCATTTAAAGCCTTCATTGCTTTTGCAGTAAGTTCAGCAATTCTGTAAGAAGCTTTAACTTTTAGAATGAGGAACTCCAGGAAACTGCGCTTTCATGTTTTGTTGTATTTGCAGTCTTGCAGCACCAGCAAATGAAATGTATTAATTACACAATCAATGCACAATTCAGTTAATATGAAATGAAATCATAACATGAAATTATTCATCAAAAATTGCTTATCTAATAGAACGTGTTTACCATAGTCATAATAATGATATTTACTAGTGTCGTTTTGTGTTAAATCGGCTACCCTACTATGAGTGATGTGTAGTTGGATGGTGGCCGGAGGATGCGTAGTTCGGGTCTCGGTTGTGGCATTGTGTTTTTCAGTCTGACTCTATCTTTCCATATTTCAGCCTACACACGGCCAGTGTGAAAGAATAATTAATTTCCAATTTGTTTTAACTTGTGAAAATATATAAAATGTTTTTAGAGATGGATTGTTTTTGAATTGTTTTAGTATATGTAAGTGTAAATAAGAAGGAAGGGTTTTAATTTGAAAAGTTATGATATTTTAAATTTAAATGTGTTATATGTTATGAATTTTATAATTGTTATTTTGAAATGAGATTAATAGAAATGTTTAGTTGTTTTTGATATTTTATGTTATAAAGGTAATTTAAAATTAAATGATATGTGAAGTTTATGGAAGATTAAATAATGAGATTGTTTTTGATTTTAAGATTAGTGTTTTTTTTTAAATGTTCAAATTGTTGAATTCTTGAAAGTTTTTATTTTAATATTTTTATTGTAATTAATTTTTTGTTAATTATGATAGTTAAATTATTTATATTTTGTATATTGAAATTTTGATAAATTTAATGTTAATGTGAATTGAATTTAAGTAGAATTATGAGTGAAATCTGAATTTTATGGTTTATTAAAGTATTGTAGATGAAACTGTAAATTATTTGACTTTTTGTAAATGATGTTAATGTGGTATTATGAATATTTTGTTTATTTATGCAAATTTCATATTTAATTTAACTTTTGTTTTGATCAGTTAATTTGAATTGGTGTTTAAATAATTGAATTGATTATAAATAATAATTTTGAAATTTTGCAATTTCTTGTTTGTTGAAATTTTGTATCTTTATAAGTTTCTGGTCAAGTTATAAAGAGTTTTTAAAAGTTTTTTTCTTTTTTTTAAGTTTTTGATTGATTTTATATTAAGAGCATATTGGTTACCAGTACCTGAAATATTGGTTTCCGATATTGTAGTTAGTAGTTTTATAATTTTGCTAGCTACCACTTAAATGTTTACTGGATACCAGTATTTGTATTATTTGTAAACTGGTAGTCATTTTGTATTATTTTATTTTAAATGTTTTTAAATTTCGTTTTATGGTATGAAAAATTTTGTATTGTAATTGTAGTGTTTTTGTAGTTATTTGGTTTTTAATAAAAATAATTTGGGAATTATGTCCTGGTATAAGAAATTAGGAACTGGGACGTAGATTTTCAGATTTTATTTATTTATTTATGTATTCATGTATTTCTGTATTTCTGTATTTATTTATTTACTTATTTATTTATTTAGTTATTTATTTATTCAGTTGTTTATTGATTGATTGATTGATTGATTCATTGATTCAATGATTTATTGTTTTATTTATTTATTTATTCATTTATTGATCGACTCATTGATTGATTGATTGATTGATTGATTGATTGATTGATTGATTGATTCATTCATTTATGGAATGCTGGACGTTTGGCTGTCATTGCGAGAACCGTCACTGACGGAGAGAAGGGGAAATGGATCTTGTACGGCACAAACACAAAATTTAGGGGTTGGAGTGAAACGACAGCGTGACGTCATTAGCTCTGAGCGCCGTTTGTGCACCTCAGTTTTATATATTTCTATTGGAAAAATACCTATTCATTGTATAATCGGTATTCGTTAATAGTGGTGTTCAGAAGCCCAAACCCCATGTTTAATTGCACCTTACAGATATGAACAAATGTAGAATGAAATTTTAAAACTTGATTTATTCACACCTATATATTTTTATTTTCTCAGCCTGTAACATGTTTCTTATGCAATTTTTGTTCAGTTTCTTTCATAGATTAAACATACGTTCCCTGAGAGGGTGGATAAGGAGTTCTGAGGAGGATTTGCTTGATGTCATAAATAATTTTGTACTTCAGGTTTTAATTATTAATAATGGAGTTTTAAAGCAATAAAAACTTTACATTATATTTTCAGGTAAGCGTTTAAGTTAGCCGATGCACTTGGCCGCGTTCGCTGGAGCGCCTGGAATTGTGCGTTGTGGAGCGGATCGCTTCGGACATGCGTGTTCGTATATATTTGTGTATCAATCAGTAAAAGCAGGAAAAAGCAATAGTACAGTAGGGGAAAAAAAAAAGAAAAAAAAAAAAAAAGAAATAAAGTCTCGAATTTCGGAAGCCCCAAGTTTAATTATTTTACTTATAAAAAGTTAAGAGTACATTTTAATTTGAAAGCCTAAAAATTTTCAACTTTCATCGGCATTTCAAATAAGACAAAATATTATGTTTTTAATATGATTTTATTGGAAAGTAGCTAAATGAATTTTATTTTAAAATTGCATAGAATAAATATGTGACAACATTCCAACTTAAATGGCCAACATTTGTGGAAATTAGCAGTTTGTTCAGTGCGTATTTTTAATTTTTCCTAGAATTGAATATTGGATGCACCGTGATTTAAAGTTTCTTAAGTATGCATGTTTTAAAATTTAGTATATAGAGAGAGCTAAGATATAATCTAAAATATCAGCCTAAAAATTAGCGGAACATATTTACTATATCCCTAAAAAGTAGTTATATATAAAATGCCAGAAAATATGTGAAACCTTTCTTTGAATGTCCCAAAAAGGTAGAAAACAAGCTAATTGTGTATCACAAAAATATGGATGGAATAGGGGATTGAAATTGTTATTAATTTCAACAGTACGTAAAACTGTTACGTCTGGAATAGCGAAATATTTTGGCAGGTATTATTTAAATCTATTCTTTAAACAACCTCTGGAAATAATACACACCTAATATCGATTTTCTCCACGACACATGCCACGCCTTGCAGGGCTGAAGTCATGTTCTATTGACAAGGGCTACTGTAGGGGCCAACGAGCTTAAAGCGGCGAAGATTTAGCTAACAGATTTCTATGGAGTTCCAAAAATATTGTTCAACTTACATTCCAATTTCTTTTAGATGCATCCGCTGAGCAAACACTAGGACAGCCAAAGACGTGAAACAACGATAACGGTAATGGGAGTGTGAAACTGAAGTTGTGTATGTAACATTTGAAAAATAAACATTTTGTTTGTTAATGGCGCTGTAAATTACTGACGCTTTTAAGCGCACTTTAACACTACTTAGGGAGTAATAGGTCAGTGCTTATCTATGTGGGTAAATTGGTATAATGCAGAGTAGAAGATATAGAAAGACAGGAAATATGGGGAAGTCTAGAAAATATGAAATCTTTACAATTTTACAAGCAAATAAAAAGAAATTGGGGACGAGAAGCGTATGTAGATTACTGCAATAGGCAAGAGAGAGAGAGAGAGAGAGAGAGAGAGAGAGAGAGAGAGAGAGAGAGAGAGAGAGAGAGAGAGAGAGAGAGAGAGAGAGAGAGAGAGAGAGAGAGAGAGAGAGAGAGAGAGAGAGAGAGAGAGAGAGAGAGAGAGAGAGAGAGAGAGAGAGAGAGAGAGAGAGAGAGAGAGAGAGAGAGAGACAGAGAGAGAAAGAGAGAGAGAAGGGCTAGCATGGATGAGAACAAGAATAATATTTCTAAGAGGGATAAGAGGTAGGGAAAAGGGAATTTGTGAATTGTGTGGGGGGAAAGAAAGCATAGAACACTATGTAACAGAATACGAGGAGGTTGCAATATGGAGAAAATAGGTTTGGGAAGAAAAATGGGAGAAAGTAGAGAAGAGGATAGTAGCTATAAAATGTTAATGGGCAGGGAGGAAAAGAAGGTAAGAAGTATTGGTGAGTTCTTGCAGAAAGTAAAAGAAAAATGGGCCAGAAATGTAAAAAAAAAAAAAAAAAAAGTAAGAAAGGAAGAGGATGGGGAAGAAAGGGGTTAATTAAGTAATCAAGGAGGCATGGAGGTTAAGAGCTACCTGGCAGAGCAAAAGACCAAGGTGTCATGCAAGACGAGGTAGCAACAAATAAATGTAGCCAAAAGTTGTAAATTGTAACATTTTGGAATATGCACAGTAATATATAAAAAGAACTGTTAAAACGTTCGAAGTTTGCCTGAAATAGTAAAGACTATGAGAGGTTTATTTACATACTTTTAAAATAAATATTTGTTTAGAAAAACCACTACAAGCACCAAGTTAAATATTGTATGTTAGTTTGAAAAAATATACTTGCCAATGTTTGGTTGAAACACATGTAACATTTGGATACTTCATATGGCGAGCTCCTTAAAAATGCACAATTTTCTGAAACATTGCTCCATGTTGAAAAATGTTACATTTACCAAGTTGCGCTTAAACTTTCATTAGATATATGGAGTATTAAGGGAATTTTATTTGCAGAATCGTCTAAAAACGTACAATATTTAAGATGTAATTCTGTAATTACGGTCTGAAATTTTACATGTAATAGTTTGAGGTGTGCTTTTGAATACATTTCAATTTGATTGAAGTGGCTAACTAAATTAAAATTTGTTCATAGGGAGTTTCGCCTGAAAGTTTGTAATCGTACTACAGTGGTGCATTTCTTACTGTGGCAGTCGTGCTGCTTCTTGCAGCCCCGTGGTTTCAAATCTGAAGAAGAGATTGGATTATTAGCATGGCTTCCTTGGGAAGGTAAGCAAGATTATAGGGAGGGAGAGAGAGACAGAGAGAGAATGAGAGAGCAGGGAGGTGGAGAGAGATCTCAGCAGGGAAGCCAAAGAATGAAAAATCATACCGGATAAATTCAAAAGTTATTATTAGGATACATTAAATATTCACGTGAATGCAAGGAACTAATATTTTTAGGGTTGATTCTTTTCCATCAAGCAATTTCTGTGTGTCTTATTGGAGATCACGCATCCTTAAGATTCTGTCTCTCCTACGCTTTACTTTGAATGCATTTAAATCGAGTAGCTTATAATGATATGGTATGAGTAGGGGTAGTGATGTTTAGCATTTTGGAAATCAGAAATTAAGCATTTTGATTTTTACATTTAACATTTTGTAGCATTTATACATTTGCAATTTAGCATTTTATAGCATTTTGAAAAACAAATTGAGTTAATTTTGTTAAATGATGAATATTAATTTAAGACACGTTTATGGATGGTTATTAATTACGGTGAGTTAAAAGTACTTAAAGTGTCAATTTTTACATTAATATAGGTTAAAGCAATACACAGAAATATAGAACAATCTGATACAGATTAAAGCATACTGCATAACATAAAAAGGATAAATCAATACTGATGTAAAACTAATACAATAAAAAGAAAATGAACTAAATTAGCGTAGTATATGATTCAGTGATGGTGTTGAATGAAAGCATTGAACATATTTCAACATTATGTTCTGTCATTTGAGTCCACCTATCGCTCACAATCAAATTATATTTACTGAAATATCTTTCAGCATTTACGCTGTTGGTAGGATCCCAACTGTACATTGTAAAGCTGCTCGAACAAACTCTGTGTATTTGAGCTTAACAGCCAACAGCATTTGCAGACAGGCTACATCTTTATTATTGTGGATTGTTTGTTATCAGTTGTGAATGAAAATATTCATATCCCTCAGCAAAACTATGCATTTTAACATCACGAAAAATGGCATCTTACTTTTAGCTTGACTTAAAATCGTATAATTTATTGAAGTTACTCTGCCAGCAGTGACAGGATTAAAAAGCTTACCAACGTCTTGGAGAAAGACTTTGTCGCATTTTCCGCCTCTGCCCGCTGTTTGATATTTACGTTCTCACTCTTCGCACTTACTAACGTGACCTACACATAGAATGAAAGTTGCGCGTAAAACCAAACAGAATAATGAAAATTAGAGCTTTGGCAACTAGGAACTCCAACTTCTTAAAATTAGGATTGCTATTAGTTTTCACAGACAAGGATTGAAATTTTCCGTTAACAAGGTTGTGAAGATAGATTTATGACAGTTATTAGGCATAGTAAGAAGGGTATCTTTTCTAAAACAACTGAACTCGCTTCATGTACCAAACATACCTAATCCTTATTTCACATAAGCTTGCCCCGTATCTCTAAACGGTCACGTGACCTTATCACCCCTCATTGGGTGCTATTGTAGTATAGACTGTTGTGCGGTAAAAATTAGTTCGTTATTTAACATGGTGATATATCTTTATATATTGGAAGATAATTGTCAAATTTATATTTTCGTAACTGTTTTAATTAAATATATTACGCAACAGAGTTGATTTATCTGAAATGCATGATAATTCTTAAACGAAGTAAAGAGGAGGTTCCGTTGTTCAGAAGCCCTTCTTTCACATGACAGGATAGCACGTGCTTCAGCGCTAGTGATGACATATTTGTTTATATGACTTTTATCCCTGACCTTGTTTTGAACTGGATTTGTCATATATTGCCATTCGAAAGGGTGCTGTGCCGAGTGCGAGAGATAAATTATTTTATTGATCGTTTATTACGCATGTATGTACTTATATGTATAATGGCAGAGTCTACCGCCAGTTTTCAGCTGAAGCATCGCAAGAGAAAACCTTTAAAAAGCGGCGAAAAAAGAATTGTGGTGCATGTGTTTAATGCACTCACAGAGAAGAATCCGTCTTTGTCATTGAGAGAAGTCGAAGAGCTATGCTCTGAACTTACTGGTGTGTTAGATGCGTAGAAACATTGCCAAATGAAATTGAGACAACAGGAAAACTTACCACTCCAGGGGCGATATTGCTGTGTGGAGAAGACGTTAAGGACAATCAGACTGTACCGGGATACAAATCGCAAAATATTTTACCTCGACGAGACTTGGATGAATGAAAGACACACGAAAAGTATGGCGTGAAGACCTTTATCACTGAAAGACAAGCATTTTTGCAAGGTATGTGTGCTGGTTTTAAAAAATCCCAGTGGAAAAGGCTGAAGGCCTTTCATTATAAACTTGTTTAAGTTTCATTGCTCATTCATTCAGTTTCAACTAGCTCAATTTCAACTTGCTCAGTTTCATTATAAACTTCATTATTTTTGCATGCCTTGGTATTCTTATTTGTATGCTTTTATCTATCTTCCTTGCAATTATTATGATGTTTACTGCAGGTTTAAATGTGACGGGAAGGCACCGCCCATGGCCTATGGCGCGAAAGCATTAGCCAATTAGGATGAGGGGGAAGGTGGTTGCACGCGGAGTGATACATGTAAGCGGGGCAAGATTATATGAAACAGAGATTAAATGGACAATCGTGGAACAATTTAGCGGGAAGGGTTCCTTTCCACATTCCATAAAAGTGGTCACATAAGTTATATCTTTCTAAACATACAAAGGTTCTACAAAATGCAGTTAAAGTTCCTAGAAGAAAAAGCATTGGGAGAAAATTACTTGGGAAAATCTTCGATTTCACATTTATATAGCATTTTGAGTCATTTTAACGCTATATCGCATTTCAAAAGTTCACCACCCCTAGGTATGAGACATCTCAGAAAATGTTCTGTGTTTAAATATCTCTTAGTAAGTAAAATGTTTCATTTGTATTTTTCGTATAAATGCCTTGAAGATTTGGACCAATGTGTACTTACATGTTGTTTATCTCTCAACTATCTGCGAGGAGCAAAGAGTCCTTGGTAAACTTCGGTAAGGAGATCATTTACAATGCACCATATGGCAACATTTGAGGTGAACATATATCGAACAATTTTTGACACTTAGCATGACAGGTTAGGTAGCAAGGTTGGCGATGAAATAAACAGCAGCCGTACGCTAGCCACCGCCCTTTCTCGGAAAAGGAGTGACGCGAATGAAATGCCTACATTTTAAATTTCCTCCATTGTTATTTAATGATAAATGGGCGAAGCTCTGGATTATACTTGTGCTGCGGGACAAAATACACAAGTTCGATACTATGAATATCTTATGCAGAAGAGAAAACGAATTAAAGGTTAATACGATTTCTGGAATTCATATGCAAATTGCACTTGCTTCTCATGTGTCCACTGTTTTGAAAAAGAAAATAAATACAGTGCTTTGTAAAAAAGCCATAATTATCCGCTCCATCTGTTATATGGCTTTATGGTACTCTTTAAAACCACCTGATAAAAGTGAGAGTAATTATTTGTATAAAATTATAGTTTTTGTATTATCTGTATTCATTACTTACCCTGCGAACGCTGTGGACTCCTAGCACTCGTGGTACCTGTGACGTTACTAGAAGAACCTTGGGCCGAACATTCGAGCCCCTCTCTGATTGGGGGGTTGTTTGGATTGGGTTGCACTTAAGGGGGCAGTGGTTCCGGATACCCATGGGAAATCGGGTACGTCTCCGGACGGGCTTGAGGGACGCCATATATTCCCGTGTGCTAGCCTGTATAGCTAGAGGTGTGCTAGATCACCAGGTGGCCCCACCGAGGTTCTTTGGTAGCCTTCCCATTAGGTTTTGGCGCGCGTAAGTGGCGTATCCACTTCCATCCCATCTTGTGATTTCAGACCAGATGGGGGAGGCTTGCAGTCTCTAGGTCTTGCCCTATGGAAAGCTCAAGGGAGGCGCCAGGCGCCCTTTTGGGACAGTTCGGTAACTCCCTGGTCGTCAGAGGGGGGATCTCGGTAGCGTAGATGGTAGGTAGCCTGTCTGTCTCACGTTCAAGAGGTCCCGAGTTCGAATCTAGGTCAGGGTGATTTACCTGGATAAGCTTTATCCGGGGTTTTCCCTTATCCTGAAAGGCGAATGTCGGGTAACTCTAAGCTCCATGGAGCCCGGACGCTTTGAGCATCGTTTCACCCATTTTATTCATCGTCCGATGTGACTAAATGTTGGAGGACATAAATTACAAAAAAAGGGGGGGGGGTCAGTCTTCACTCTGTGTGGATTGCCCTGGTAGATACCCTCGAGTTTATATATGTTTATATATATATTCATTTATTACTCTCTAAACTACCGAGCGGGATGGCTCAGGTGGTTTCGTCTGTGATCCGCATTCGGGAGGCCTCAGTTCGTTTCCCGTGGCTGACCTACGAGACCCACAGATTTTTTCGGTGGTTTTCCTGGGGCGCTAGGCGGATGCTGGGTAGGTTAATTACATCCCCCATTACATCCCCCATTTCATCTCCATTATCATTTCATATCATCTCTCATCTGGTGGTCTCTTTCAGTGTCGGCGGGTGTCTCGGCGATGTATGTGGCAGGAAGATATGCTCCTCCGGTAGGTCGGTTGCCGGTCTTCGCTCCTGTGCTGGGACCATTTCAGGACCGCCAGCCAGGGACCTTTGGGGCTCGGATCGCCTGTCTGGGACCTTTGGGGCTCGGATCGCCTGCCTGGGACCTTTGGGGCTCGACTGCTGGGCTCGTTGCCGATCCACAGTAGGGGAGCATGTTCGTTGCCCGGGCCTGTCGGGGGAAGTCCATCCAAGTAAACTATAGGGACCCTGCTCTCTGCTCTGTCGTGGCTCCTTCGGTCGGCCACCCTCTGCCTCCTTCGCCTCATCCTTCCTCCCGGGGTGCCCCCACTTGGGGGCATAGGAACAATGGGCCCAGCATGGTGGCCTACGTACCGAATACCCTACGTAACGAAATCCTCATCCTATCCTCTAAACTGCAGAATAATATTCACGGCATCTACATATAAAGTTTGGGTAACCTTCGCTGTGCTTGATTAAGTTAACATCTCTCCTCTTCTCTCACATACACATCACATACTTCCCATGTCTGGTGACCTGGAAATTTGTCTAGAAATCTTATAACGTTCCTGACGCTTCGTCATCCAATAAAATAACGTGTTCGTGGTTTCGGTTTGGTAAAAACGCAATTCTAATACATCAGTATAGCTATACATTTATGGAGTTATGAACAACTTGTGCTAAAACTGTTGATTTTAAAAATTTACATGAGAAATATCTATTCAAAATATTCTCGGGAAATAAGCCAGAAAATACGATTAGAAATGGACGTTTCGCAAGCTGCGATCATCACGATATATATAAGAAAGGTTATAAACACTAAATAGATATAACACCAATTCAACAAAGACAAAACACTACCAATACTGGCATCACTGAAAAAAGGACTGTTTGCAGTAAATTAAATGCCAGGTCAGGAGATGGCGTGAGTGTAGAAAACTAATTAGGTTAGAGAAACGTAACTACTTAACTTGATGATCAATCTGTATAGATCTGTGTTACTTAAGCAGATTAATTTCCATTTTTAAGGCCGGTTTCAAAGAAGAGCTGAAATCCAGCATCACGACTAAGTGTGCTGAGTCGAATGTCAGCTGATGATGAGGAAGCTTGTTCCTTGAAACATGTTCTAATTTTCAAAATGTAAGTGGAGCTGAAGTGCTTTTACAGTTCGACGAGTGTTTTAAAGTTTTTCTGCTATGGTCTTTCATCTGTAAATGCCTGGAATCTTGGAAAGTGTTATGTCACACAACTGTGATTCGCCACATATAACTGAGCTGGTGGACTATAATGTAGGATCAAAGTTTTAACTCCGGAAACCTGAACGTATTTCATAAGACTTGAAGCTTTCATGGCGACGAATACGCTCACTTTCTTCTCGGGCAGCCAGCCAGGTTTCGGGAGTGTGCATCTCTCCCATCATCAGGATATTTATAAAATGTTATAACCACAAATGAAATACTGGATATAACACCACTATAAACCAAGACAAAACACTATCAAATAACGCATTACTGAACAAGACTGCTTTCAGTAAATTAAATGCCAGATCAGGAGTTGGCGTGAGTATAGAAAATTGTGTCAAAGAAACGTAACTACTTAACTTGATTAACAAGCTGTATTGATCTTTGCTTCCTAAATCGACGGAGTTCCATTTTTAATCGTGATGCTGGATTTCAGTTCAACTCCTCTTGGAAACCGGCCTTAAAATGGAAATCCGTCGAATTAAGAAGCAAAGATCAATACAGCTTGTTAACCAAGTTAAGTAGTTACGTTTCTTTGACACAATTATCTATACTCACGCCATCTCCTGACCTGGCATTTAATTTACTGAAAACAGTGTTTTGTTCAGTAATGCGAATTTTGATGTGTTTTGTCCTTGCTTATATATGTGTTATATCCAGTATTTCATTTGTGGTTATAACATTTTATAAATATGCTGATGATGGGAGAGATGCACACTCCTGAAACGTTGATATCCAATCATCTTTTCACCTGGCTGGCTGCCCGAGAACAAAGTGAACTGAATGTGTTTCATTTTATATATTACCTAATTTGAGAAGTAGCTAAGTTACATATAATTACTGAAAACTGCAGTTTAAATGTATATCTTGGAGTTTCTAGTTATACAAAGATAAAATCTCAATGCAGAAAAGCTAAAAGGCCGTGAACTTACGAAAATATATCACTTATGTTAAGATGTTAAGATTGCTCATAGCTTTAACCACTTCGCAATGGATGATTTACCGAGCGGAATAGTTCAGGCTGTTTCGTCTGTGGCCTACATTCGGGATCGCGGGTTCGATTCCTGTGGCCAATCTGTCTGATTCATGGGGTTTTACGGGGAGTTTACCCCAGTCGCCAGGCGACCGCCATTTCATCTCCATTATCATTTCACATCATCTCTGATCTGGTGGTCTCTTTCAGGGTAGAAGTGTCGACGCTGCAGAATGATATGATCCTGGTAAACACTTCCTCCTTTGGTTTAACGTTTCGGGTCTCTGGGTCGACAAGGCGGGCTGTTTCCGGACCGTGGCGGGCGGAATGCAGGTTGTTCTGGCTTGCCCGGGGAGTTTCCAACCAGTAAATAGAAGGGACCCTGCCCTCTGCTGTGTCGTGACTCCTTGGGTTGGCGTAGGGGAGGGGATACGTACCCTTCAGCTGCCGAGGTGTGGACGCTGCGGACCCTTAGCACTCGTGGTACCTATGACGTTACTAGAGGAACCTCGTGCCGAACTGCTGAGCCCCTCACGTCGGGGAGTTTTTCGGATTGGGTTGGACTCGAGGGGGCAGTGTTCTCGACACCCAAGGGGAATTGGGTACCTCCGGCCAACCTAAGGCCGCCCGGAGGGGGTAGAGGGTTGCCTCATAAGTCCCAGGTACTAGCCTGCAGAGCTAGTAGAAGGTATGCTAGATCGCCAGGCGGTCCCACCGAGATTTTCGGTAATCTTCACTGCGGGGTTGACGCGGTAAGTGGCGTATCCACTTCCATCCCGTCTTGACGTGCTCAGCGGGCGGGGGGGGGGGTTAAGAAATCAGGTATTGTCCTATGGAAAGAGCCCCGGAATATCCATCGCTCCCGGGTAGAAGGAGCCCCGGGTTCTTGATCCTACGGGTCCAGGACTAATGGGAGTAGAACCTCTGCGCTTAACTGCTTAGCTCCTTGGGTTGGTTGCCCTCTGTCTCCTCTCGCGTCATGCTTCCTCCCGGGGATGCCCCACTTGGGGCTTCGGTGCCGAATCCCCTCCGTGTAATCCTAATCCTAATTGTTGACTTGAATTGCCTAGTTAGTGTTGTAATACTGTTAAAAGTTTTAGTTGGCCTTATCTCACGGTTACATACTAAAAGTATGAAAAGGTATCATGACAATCCAGGTGTCTGCAAAATTGTTTTTCAAAATAAATCCTGAACAGTATCGCAATTAAAACTGTTTTGAAATAAATCATAGGTGGAATAATTTTGAAAATAAATGATAAAGTGTAGAAAAGTTGTGGAATGTTACACATGAGATAATTTATTTTAATCAACCTTGTCATTCATTATCTGTGAAACGTAATCCAAACGATTTCTGTTACGAACATGCATCTCCTGGCGCTGCACAAGAGGCAACCATCGTTGTGGAGTTTTTAGTTCAGTCGATTCAACAGGTCCGTCTCGGTGAATGAGCAAATCGTTGTTCACCTATCCATGTGTTGCCGTTAATTATACACGAAGATCTCAGTCGGAAATATCAAAGCTGAGGTTTAAACACAGGCTTGGTTATTGCCTAGGGAACTGCGCATCCACAAGCAATTACAAAAGGTTGTTGAAGCTACTACGTGCTGGCTTTACGTGAAGGGTGAGAGAAAAACATTTTGCTCTCTCTGGAGGTAAGGAATGCAACGAGAAAACCATTACAGTACAGAAGGTCGAAAAGTGACTATTACTGTGTTGCAACAATTATTAAATAAATTGAAAGTAATAGATTACTCAATGAGTTATCGTTCTTCCACACTGGCCATGTGTAACAGAAGTTTGGAAAGGTACATTCAGACTCTTATTATCTCATATAAAGTTGAGTTCCACTTGTGGTTTACGGTGAAAATGTGAGTCAGTTGGAGAATTTAATGTGCTATCTCCTGTGAATCGGATTCTGCACGTTGTGAGACTGCGAGTCAGTTGGAGAGCTTAATGTCGAGTCATGGTAGATCAGTTGAATAGAGCAAATGGAAGGTATCCCTGAAGATCCATGGTTCAGATTACTCAGGTCAAGTTATCATGTCTGAGAGCTTTTATCATTAATTCTGCTCCTAAAGCTATATGGCAGTAGTATTTATATCTGGCAATAAATTATGATAGATAATGTCACTAGAGGTGTTGAATTTATATAGGGAAGTTCAAAGCAACGAGTTGCATTTTTAGAGAATATTTTACGAATAAAGCAATTTTTTGTTCCATTTATACCTCGCCTTTAACTCCAATGGACATATCGGCGGCTGCTCTCCTTTGGAACATATCGAAGGTGTTAATTCGTATTCGTTGTGTTTCGATCATTAGAACACGCACACATTCGCACTCTCATTCATACTTCCAGACTCTGGGGAAGATGAGAAATTATCTGGTCGGAGAAAAATCCCCACTCCCACCGTCGGGTATCGAACCCGGGACCCCTAGCGCGGCAGGTAGGTGCTCTGCCGACCGAGTTAAACATAATCGTTAATAGCAATAAAACAAGTTATTTGGTTCCCTGAATCACATAGGCGTACATTAGCACATGAATGAAACTTAATGTCTCAAGTCACGACATACAATATTAATAGTTCTTACAGGCCGTGCACAAGTTAACACTTGTGAAAACAACTTCGGTTTTCAGGTCGTTAGGTGGCGCTGATTGATTATAAGAAACTAATAAAGTAAGAACCTCTATTTTCAAACAACAAACATTTATTTTCAAACATTTATTTTAAACTACAATAAAGTTGCAACTATTTGAGTTGAATATTCGTTTTGCACGAGAGCAAAAAGACTTGATTCAGTTGTTTAAATTCACAGTTATGAATATGACAATTATTTAAGTTGAATATAATACCCAACAGGAACATGTGATAATAATTACTGAGAGATAATTGTGCATGGGATACAATTATCGATTTAGAGATCAGCGATTGTTCGGTATTTGGCGAATCCTTGTACTATATGAGCGCTGGATTTACGGTGTGGTGCGGCAGAGGGGAAGAAGAGAGAGCTAACACGCTCTTGTTTCTGCAGTGTGGTCAACCTAAAAAAAGCACACACAATTCAGCCAAATTGCGGTAAGATAAGCCAAGATATGCGCCGAAGGTATGAGATGTGGCAACAAACAATTGAACTCCATCCGATATGCTGTATGTTTATAGATATATTTACTGTTATAAAACCCATAAAAGTAGAAAACAAATATTATAACAGCTATAAACATTCACTCTATTTGTGATTTTGGATTTCCATGTCCACTGCATCACTGGTATCCTCTAATGTGTTAATAATTTCATTAATTGCTATTTATATTACACCGTCGTTTCTCCAATATTGCATTTCCAGCTCTTGGACCTTCTTATCGTATCCTTCCCAATCCTTCGCTTCTATAGCAAGTTTCCGCAGATTTGTGGCTCTCGTTAACATTGCGTACTTCGTAAACATTCTTTATTTTTGCCCACGCCAGCTCAGTTGCATTCAGATGACAGTTATACGGAGATAGACGAAAAATTGTGTGTCCTCTTTCGAGAGCCATAACACTGACAACATAGTCTTGCTTTTAGATTTGTTGTAAACTGGTTAGCTAATAATTAACCTCAAAATTGCTCAAAATAAAATGGCGTACGTGTGAAAGCTTAACATATTAGCCACTAGATGTCACAGTGTTTAGCGCATTTCCTGTTTAAAAGTTGTCATCTGTGTTTACGGAAATAGGCGAAACCTACCGAATGAAAACTTGGGACCCGAACGCTCAAGAAATCTTGCGCATATAGTACTTGATTGGTGTATAGGATAGTGACGTATGTTTGAAGTAATCAACTATATGCTATGCATTTAATATTATCATATTTAGAGATGGGTCCATTTACATTGGTAATGAAATGTAGCACAGTGTTTCATGCTCTCTTACGACTCACTGCTATTTATGCTACTGTTTTTCATTATGGATGCCAATATATTGCCTTATATATATGCTTAAGCTTTTCGTCATTAGTTAGTCCTTAATTTTAATTGAGGTTGGCCTTCAATTTGTTCTATCTGTTACCTCATCCGAATGAAACCTTCCACCGTGTTTCTGTAGTGGTTTCATTCTGGCCAGTCCGTTCAAGATCACGTAGGTATTTTATTTTCAATGCTGCTTACATACGTATTGTTTGTGTGCCGTATATCAGGTGGCAGGTCTTGGTATGTGCAGGAAAATGGGTCAGCACTATATACATACAATAGGAAAGCCAAAATATGCCAGCGTTTTAAATAATTCAATAGATGGAATACAAAATGCTTATATGGTGGATGTTATAATGAAACTATCAGCTAAATTTGTTTTTTAATTTTTACATCCTGCAACGTTAAGTCCTCCATACTACTTCCCACAGTTCTTGTATATGTTGCAAGAAAAACACATGCACAATTTCGACCTTTACAGTAAGATATGTATGTAATTTCTGTTAAACACCTAATCTACAGCTGTAGAAAACTACAGCACCAGAGGGATGCCTTAAGACAAAAACTAATAGTTAATTGTGAAAAGTGGCCATTTGAACCAGATAAGGTCATTGGAAAACATTGTAAACTATTCAAAAACTTAATCGACTTGAACAAATTGTAAATAGAATGGTATAGAATAAATACTGCATATAAATTAGATACAGAAGTATGAACGAGTAAATTTTTAATATTCTAAATATTCGTAATTATAAGAATAGTAATAAGTTAGTGCTAGGGACATAGTAGGTAGTAAATTAGAAGGTAAAACAAACGCATAGAGTAACTGTTCATTGTATATAGTATTCAGAACGGGATCTCGACAGGCATACTGGCATATTGTTAGTAAGAAAAGCAAATGTACGGATAAAAGCAGTCATCTCATATACATGTAAATATTGTAAATAAATTAACTTTATCATAATTATAGTAGACTGATGCACTGACAAGCATAGAAAAGCATAGGAAAGTATTATCATCGTAACTGGAAAGACTATAACGTAATAGTATAGTAAGTAAATTATTACTATTCTGAAGAGCAATTGAAACATAACATGTAGCATTGCAGTATGGTAAGCAATGGAACATGTTTGATATGCTCCCCCCTGGGGCCTAATGCGGTAGATACGACATTGCCGATCCCGGTGTCCCGAGCCAAATCTCTCGATTGGGTGCCCCTGAGTGGTGAGAGAGCTGATGTCAAACGCCCAAACAAGGTCCACACCCGTGTATGACCCTTATCTAGGTAAATTAAAAAAAGTAAAGTCAAATTAAAGTCAAAACGAAGCCAAAGCAAAGCCAGAGCGAGGCCAGTGTGGAGCCAGAACGGAGCCTGAGCGGAGCCAGGGCGGAACCAGAGCAAAGCCAAAGCAAAGCCAAAGCAGAAAGGGGCCGGAGCTTAGTCAGAGTCAAGCCAGACCCAGTTTAGAGTGAATTCAGAGTAAAGTTAGAGTGAAGTCGGAGCGTAGCTAGAGCGAAGCTATAGCGGAGCCAGAGCCAACCCAGAGCGGGACCGGGGTGGGGGCCGTAGCCTAGCCAGAGTTAAGTTACAGAATGAAGTTAGCGTGAGGCTAGAACGAAGCCAGAGCGAGGCCAAAGCGGGACCGGAGCGGGGCCGGTACCTAGTCAGAGCCAAGTCAGAGTTAAGTTGAAGAATGAGTTAGAGTGAGGCCAGAGCGAAGCCAGAGCGGGACCGGAGCGGGGCTGGAAACTAGCCAGAGCGAAGCCAGAGCGATACCAGAGCGAAGCCAGAGTTAAGTTAAAGAATGAAGTTAGAGTGAGGCCAGAGCGAAGTTAGAGTGAGGTTAGAGTGAATCCGGAGCGAAGTCAGAGCCAAGCCAGAGTGGGACTGGAGTGGTGACCGGAGCCTAGCCAGAGCGAAGCCAGAGCCAAGCCAGAGTTGGGTTGGAGAATGAGGTAAGATTGAGGCCAGATCGAAGCCAGAGTGGGACTGGGGCGGGGCTGGAACTTAGCCAGAGCGATGCCAGAGCGAAGCCAGAATTAAGTTAAAGAATGAAGTTAGAGTGAGGCCAGAGCGAAGTTAGAGTGAGGTTAGAGTGAATCCGGAAGGAAGTCAGAGCCAAGCCAGAGCGGGACTGGAGTGGTGACCGGAGCCTAGCCAGAGCGAAGCCAGAGCCAAGCCAGAGTTGGGTTGGAGAATGAGGTTAGATTGAGGCCAGATCGAAGCCAGAGTGGGACCGCAGTGGGGCCGGAACCTAGCCAGAGCCAAGTCAGAGTTGGGTTGGAGAATGAGGTTAGATTGAGGCCAGATCGAAGCCAGAGTGGGACCATAGCGGGAGCCGAAGCCTAGCCAGAACGAAACCAGAGAGAAGGTAGAGCCAAGCCAGAGTTAAGTTAAAGAATGAAGTTAGAGTGAGGCCAGATCGAAGCCAGAAAGGGAGCATAGCGGGAGCCGGAGCTTAGCCAGAACCAAGCCAAAGTTAGGATGGGGAATGAGGTTAGATTGAGGCCAGATCGAAGCCAGAGTGGGACTGGAGCGGGAGCCGGAGCTTAGCCAGAACCAACCAGAGTTAGGTTGGAGAAGGTTGGAGAATGAGGTTAGATTGAGGCCAGATCGAAGCCAGAGTGGGACCGGAGCGGGAGCCGTAGCTTAGCCAGAACCAAGCCAGAGTTGGGTTGGAGAACGAGGTTAGATTGAGGCCAGATCGAAGGCGGAGTGGGACCAGAGCAGGAGCCGAAGCCAAGCCAAAGCCAAGCCAGAGTTCGGTTGGAGAATGAGGTTAGATTGAGGCCAGATCGAAGCCAGAGTGGGACCAGAGCAGGAGCCAAAGCCTAGCCAGAGCCAAGCCAGAGTTGGGTTGGAGAATGAGGTTAGTTTGAGGCCAGATCGAAGCCAGAGTGGGACCGGAGCAGGAGCCGAAGCCTAGCCAAAGCCAAGCCAGAGTTGGGTTGGAGAATGAGGTTAGATTGAGGCCAGATCGAAGCCAGAGTGGGACCAGAGCAGGAGCCGAAGCCTAGCCAAAGCCAAGCCAGAGTTGGGTTGGAGAATGAGGTTAGATTGAGGCCAGATCGAAGCCAGAGTGGGACCAGAGCAGGAGCCGAAGCCTAGCCAGAGCCAAGCCAGAGTTGGGTTGGAGAATGAGGTTAGATTGAGGCCAGATCGAAGCCAGAGTGGGACCAGAGCAGGAGCCGAAGCCTGGCCAAAGCCAAGCCAGAGTTGGGTTGGAGAACGAGGTTAGGTTGAGGCCAGATCGAAGCCAGAGTGGGACTGGGGCGGGGCTGGAACCTAGCCAGAGCGATGCCAGAGCGAAGCCAGAATTAAGTTAAAGAATGAAGTTAGAGTGAGGCCAGAGCGAAGTTAGAGTGAGGTTAGAGTGAATCCGGAAGGAAGTCAGAGCCAAGCCAGAGTGGGACTGGGGTGGTGACCGGAGCCTAGCCAGAGCGAAGCCAGAGCCAAGCCAGAGTTGGGTTGGAGAATGAGGTTAGATTGAGGCCAGATCGAAGCCAGAGTGGGACCGGAGCAGGAGCCGAAGCCTAGCCAGAGCCAAGCCAGAGTTGGGTTGGAGAATGAGGTTAGATTGAGGCCAGATCGAAGCCAGAGTGGGACCGGAGTGGGAGCCGTAGCTTAGCCAGAACCAAGCCAGAGTTGGGTTGGAGGACGAGGTTAGATTGAGGCCAGATCGAAGGCGGAGTGGGACCAGAGCAGGAGCCGAAGCCTAGCCAGAGCCAAGCCAGAGTTGGGTTGGAGAATGAGGTTAGATTGAGGCCAGATCGAAGCCAGAGTGGGACCGGAGCGGGAGCCGTAGCTTAGCCAGAACCAAGCCAGAGTTGGGTTGGAGAACGAGGTTAGATTGAGGCCAGATTGAAGGCGGAGTGGGACCAGAGCAGGAGCCGAAGCCAAGCCAGAACCAAGCCAGAGTTGGGTTGGTCAATGAGGTTAGGTTGAGGCCAGATCGAAGCCAGAGTGGGACCGGAGCGGGAGCCGTAGCTTAGCCAGAACCAAGCCAGAGTTGGGTTGGAGAACGAGGTTAGATTGAGGCCAGATCGAAGGCGGAGTGGGACCAGAGCAGGAGCCGAAGCCTAGCCAGAACCAAGCCAGAGTTGGGTTGGAGAATGAGGTTAGATTGAGGCCAGATAGAAGGCGGAGTGGGACCACAGCAGGAGCCGAATCCTAGCCAGAACCAAGCCAGAGTTGGTTTGGAGAATGAGGTTAGATTGAGGCCAGATCGGAGGCGGAGTGGGACCAGAGCAGGAGCCGAAGCCTAGCCAGAGTCAAGCCAGATGGGTTGGAGAACGAGGTTAGATTGAGGCCAGATCGAAGGCGGAGTGGGACCAGAGCAGGAGCCGCAGCCTAGCCAGAACCAAGCCAGAGTTGGGTTTGAGAACGAGGTTAGATTGAGGCCAGATCGAATCCAGAGTGGTACCGGAGCGGGAGCCGTAGCTTAGCCAGAGCCAAGCCAGAGTTGGGTTGGAGAACGAGGTTAGATTGAGGCCAGATCGAAGCCAGAGTGGGACCGGAGCGGGAGCCGTAGCTTAGCCAGAGCCAAGCAAGAGTTGGGTTGGAGAACGAGGTTAGATTGAGGCCAGATCGAAGGCAGAGTGGGACCAGAGCAGGAGCCGAAGCCTAGCCAGAGCCAAGCCAGAGTTGGGTTGGAGAACGAGGTTAGATTGAGGCCAGATCGAAGCCAGAGTGGGACCGGAGCGGGAGCCGTAGCTTAGCCAGAGCCAAGCAAGAGTTGGGTTGGAGAACGAGGTTAGATTGAGGCCAGATCGAATCCAGAGTGGTACCGGAGCGGGAGCCGTAGCTTAGCCAGAGCCAAGCCAGAGTGGGGTTGGAGAATGAGGTTAGATTGAGGCCAGATCGAAGCCAGAGTGGGACCGGAGAAGAAGCCGTAGCTTAGCCAGAACCAAGCCAGAGTTGGGTTGGAGAACGAGGTTAGATTGAGGCTAGATCGAAGGCGGAGTGGGACCAGAGCAGGAGCCGAAGCCTAGCCAGAGCGAAGCCAGAGTGGGGTTGGAGAATGAGGTTAGATTGAGGCCAGATCGAAGCCAGAGTGGGACCGGAGCGGGAGCCGTAGCTTAGCCAGAACCAAGCCAGATTTGGGTTGGAGAACGAGGTTAGATTGAGGCCAGATCGAAGGCGGAGTGGGACCAGAGCAGGAGCCGAAGCCTAGCCAGAGCCAAGCCAGAGTTGGGTTGGAGAACGAGGTTAGATTGAGGCCAGATCGAAGGCGGAGTGGGACCTGAGCAGGAGCCGAAGCCTAGCCAGAACCAAGCCAGAGTTGGGTTGGAGAATGAGGTTAGATTGAGGCCAGATCGAAGGCGGAGTGGGACCAGAGCAGGAGCCGAAGCCTAGCCAGAGCCAAGCCAGAGTTGGGTTGGAGAACGAGGTTAGATTGAGGCCAGATCGAAGGCGGAGTGGGACCAGAGCAGGAGCCGAAGCCTAGCCAGAACCAAGCCAGAGTTGGGTTGGAGAATGAGGTTAGATTGAGGCCAGATCGAAGGCGGAGTGGGACCTGAGCAAGAGCCGAAGCCTAGCCAGAGCCAAGCCAGAGTTGGGTTGGAGAACGAGGTTAGATTGAGGCCAGATCGAAGGCGGAGTGGGGTCAGAGCAGGAGCCGAAGCCTAGCCAGAGCCAAGCCAGAGTTGAGTTGGAGAATGAGGTTAGATTGAGGCCAGATCGAAGGCGGAGTGGGACCAGAGCAGGAGCGGAAGCCTAGCCAGAGCCAAGCCAGAGTTGGGTTGGAGAATGAGGTTAGATTGAGGCCAGATCGAAGGCGGAGTGGGACCACAGCAGGAGCCGAAGCCTAGCAAGAGCCAAGCCAGAGTTGGGTTGGAGAATGAGGTTCGACTGAGGCCAGATCGAAGCCAGAGTGGGACCATAGCGGGAGCCGGAGCCTAACTAGAGCGAAAATAGAGCGAAGGTAGGGCCAAGCCAGAGTTAAGTTGAAGAATGAAGTTAGAGTGAGGCCAGATCGAAGCCAGAGTGGAACCGCAGCGGGGCCGGAACCTAGCTAGAGCCAAGCCAGATTTGGGTTGGAGAATGAGGTTAGATTGAGGCCAGAGCGAAGCCAGAGTGGGACCGGAATGGGGGGCGGAACCTTGCCAGAGCCAAACCAAGGTCAAGTTAGAGTAAAGTTAGAGTGAGGTTAGAGTGAATCCGGAACGAAGCCAGGGCTAAGCCAAAGCGGGACCGGAGCGGTGACCGGAGCCTAGTCAGAGCGAAGCCAGAACCAATCCAGAGTAGGGTTGGAGAATGAGGTTAGATTGAGGCCAGATCGAATTCAGAGTGGGACCAGAGCAGGATCCGAAGCCTAGCCAGAGCCAAGCCAGAGTTGGGTTGGAGAATGAGGTTAGATTGAGGCCAGATCGAAGCCAGAGTGGGACCAGAGCAGGATCCGAAGCCTAGCCAGAGCCAAGCCAGAGTTGGGTTGGAGAATGAGGTTAGATTGAGGCCAGATCGAAGGCGGAGTGGGACCAGAGCAGGAGCCGAAGCCTAGCCAGAACCAAGCCAGAGTTGGGTTGGAGAACGAGGTTAGATTGAGGCCAGATCGAAGGCGGAGTGGGACCAGAGCAGGAGCCGAAGCCTAGCCAGAGCCAAGCCAGAGTTGGGTTGGAGAATGAGGTTAGATTGATGCCAGATCGAAGCCAGAGTGGGACCAGAGCAGGATCCGAAGCCTAGCCAGAGCCAAGCCAGAGTTGGGTTGGAGAATGAGGTTAGATTGATGCCAGATCGAAGCCAGAGTGGGACCAGAGCAGGATCCGAAGCCTAGCCAGAGCCAAGCCAGAGTTGGGTTGGAGAATGAGGTTAGATTGAGGCCAGATCGAAGCCAGAGTGGGACCATAGCGGGAGCCGGAGCCTATCCAGAACGAAACCAGAGCGAAGATAGAGCCAAGCCAGAGTTAAGTTAAAGAATGAAGTTAGAGGCCAGAGCAAAGCCACAGCGGGGCCGGAATGGGGGCCGGAACCTAGCCAGAGCCATGCCAGAGCCAAGTCGGAGTGAGTTTAGAGTGAGGTTAGAGTGAATCCGAAGCGAAGCCAGAGCCAAGTCAAGGTGGGACCGGAGCGGTGACCGGAGCCTAGTCAGAGCGAAGCCAGAACCAAGCCAGAGTTGGGCTGGAGAATGAGGTTAGATTGAGGCCAGATCGAAGCCAGAGTGGGACCAGAGCAGTAGCCGAAGCCTAGCCAGAGCCAAGCCAGAGTTGGGTTGGTGAATGAGGTTAGATTGAGGCCAGATCGAAGGCGGAGTGGGACCAGAGCAGGAGCCGAAGCCTAGCCAGAGCCAAGCCAGAGTTGGGTTGGTGAATGAGGTTAGATTGAGGCCAGATCGAAGGCGGAGTGGGACCATAGCGGGTGCCGAAGCCTAGCCAGAGCCAAGCCAGAGTTGGGTTGGTGAATGAGGTTAGATTGAGGCCAGATCGAAGCCAGAGTGGGACCATAGCGGGAGCCGGAGCCTAGCCAGAACGAAACCAGAGCGAAGATAGAGCCAAGCCAGAGTTAAGTTAAAGAATGAAGTTAGAGGCCAGAGCAAAGCCAGAGTGGGGCCGGAATGGGGGCCGGAACCTTGCCAGAGCCTAGCCAGAACGAAACCAGAGCGAAGATAGAGCCAAGCCAGAGTTAAGTTAAAGAATGAAGTTAGAGGCCAGAGCAAAGCCAGAGTTGGGCTGGAGAATGAGGTTAGATTGAGGCCAGATCGAAGCCAGAGTGGGACCAGAGCAGGAGCCGAAGCCTAGCCAGAGCCAAGCCAGAGTTGGGTTGGTGAATGAGGTTAGATTGAGGCCAGATCGAAGGCGGAGTGGGACCAGAGCAGGAGCCGAAGCCTAGCCAGAGCCAAGCCAGAGTTGGGTTGGTGAATGAGGTTAGATTTAGGCCAGATCGAAGGCGGAGTGGGACCATAGCGGGAGCCGAAGCCTAGCCAGAGCCAAGCCAGAGTTGGGTTGGTGAATGAGGTTAGATTGAGGCCAGATCGAAGCCAGAGTGGGACCATAGCGGGAGCCGGAGCCTAGCCAGAACGAAACCAGAGCGAAGATAGAGCCAAGCCAGAGTTAAGTTAAAGAATGAATTTAGAGGCCAGAGCAAAGCCACAGCGGGGCCGGAATGGGGGCCGGAACCTTGCCAGAGCCATGCCAGAGCCAAGTCGGAGTGAGTTTAGAGTGAAGTTAGAGTGAATCCGAAGCGAAGCCAGAGCCAAGTCAAGGTGGGACCGGAGCGGTGACCGGAGCCTAGTCAGAGCGAAGCCAGAACCAAGCCAGAGTTGGGCTGGAGAATGAGGTTAGATTGAGGCCAGATCGAAGCCAGAGTGGGACCGAAGCGGGGCCGGAACCTAGTCAGAGCGAAACCAGAGCGAAGGTAGGGCCAAGCTAGAGTTAAGTTAAAGGATGAAGTTAGAACGAGGTTAGAGTCAAGCAAGAGAGAAGCCAGAGCGGAGCCAGAGGAAAGCCAAACCAAAGCCAAAGCGGAGCCAGAGCAGAGCCAGAGCAAAGCCTAGGCAAAAGCAAGGCAAAGCCAAGGCAAAGCCAAGGCAAAGCGAAAGCAAAGCCAAGGCAAAGCCAAAAAGCAAAGTAAAAAAGCAAAGCGAAATGCGGAGTTAGAGTAAAGCCAGACCAAAGTCTAAGCAAAACCAAATCAAAATTAAAGTAAAGTTAAGGTAAGGTCAAGGGAAAGTTATAGTTTTTTGAAAGAGCACTGATGACCATAGAGTTGAGTGTCCTTAAATATAAATCATCATGATCATCATGGTTCATATCAATGAATTAATAAGTGAGTAATTTGCGTGAGTAAGAAGCAAGTTAATTGTAATAGGTTTCGGTCCACACACATGCGGACATTTTTCTAAAAAGTACTTCCTTCTGAATTTAGAGAATTCAAAACGTGTATTTACGCAGGAATATCTTTATGGAATTTTTTGAATAAAATAATGAAATACAATTCTTCCGCTATGTAGTAGAACAAGTAAAAATTATTTTATATCAAATGGAGCAATATTAAAAATTGCAAATGAAAAAAAAAATGTAAAATTACAGTATCAACGTTATATTTGCGACTTGAACCTTTCTGTGTGTTGATCACAGGATGGAAATGTCCCAATTTCAGCAAGGAGATGTAGCTTTATTTCGGATTTACAAACCTTAATTATATTTTCCGACTCCACTTCTCCCATAGCGAGAAATGGCAACTGCCTGCAGGCAATACACCGGTTATGCTGGAATGATGCATTTTAATAGCTATGTGTGTTAAACCATTTGCGCCGGGATCACGCAATAAACTGCTTTGATCACGAAAGGCAGGAACATATAACTTAATGTAGCGCTTAAATGGAGCAAACAAAGCGTTATTTCAAATTTTAATATGTCAATATCGTGTGACTATAACATTATTTTTAACTATTTTATGAAGCACGAGGTTTGATTATGCCGTCATGTTGTCTGCAGCTGCAGGTAGTGCAGATTTGACTTTCTCTTCGCTGCAAATATAAATTATGGAAACCTCAATTAAAAATACAAATTAAGAAACATTTTGAAGGGATATATTTTAGTGAAAGAGAGAGAGAAAGAGAGAGAGAGAGAGAGAGAGAGAGAGAGAGAGAGAGAGAGAGAGAGAGAGAGAGAGAGAGAGAGAGAGAGAGAGAGAGAGAGAGAGAGAGAGAGAGAGAGAGAGAGAGAGAGAGAGAGAGAGAAACGTACAGAATATATTGTTAAATATGTAGAGTCTAGCATACTTCAAAACAAAGAATTGGATAAATATTTCATTTTAAATATCAGGCAAAGGTTTTTAAGAAACTTCCTCATTCCGAACTATACTCCGTATGGAAAAAAACTTTCATTACTCTTTATTCTGATACGTAATTTTTGGTATGTTTGAGATATCTTAGGTCCTAAATCAACTAAGGTGAAACGATAATAAAAGGAGATCATTAATCTTCGTTTCCATGTATATCTTGCATTGGAATGTTAAAGGCATTTAATGGTCAAACAAAATTTAGTTTTCCAATACTCACCATCTATCGACTGCTTACTAGAAACCTATTTCTTTAATGACGCCTTACATCTCTGTGATTTTTTGATATTTAGAAAAGATTATGTTGCCGAAGTCTTGCGAGCAAGTGGTGTTGCAGCAGCAGGGAAATGGCAGGTTGAGGGACAGCCTGAAGTGTGCCATGCATAGACTGTCTGCCCAGCACAAGAATGCAAGGTAGATAACGTAATCACTTTTGCTGTTCGCACGGTGTTCCGAGTATAACAAGATCCTCGTTTCTTTTGTTTGTTTGCAGTTCGCTGAGACTATGCTCTTGTAGTAACCTCCCCCCCTCCCCCAAAAAAAGTAAGTAGGTAAAGATGTTTTGTAGAATTTTGGTATTTAATGTATGCCAGATTTTGTTAGGATATAGTTACATATGTTTCTCTTGTATTTTGGTTTTAAAGTAGAAATGTTTAGACATAGTTATTTTTGTTTATTTTAGTTAAGAAATTGAGCTGTCTGTCTTTCCAGTTCTAATTTTTTTGCTAAATACCAGTATAGAATTTAATATCATTTTAGTTTTTCTGGGTAGATAGAATTTCTTAGATATTAGACATTTTTTGTTTTGTTATTGTCTTTTCTTCTTTCAGTTTTGTTTTTGTAATTAATATGAAAAAATTATGTATATTATATTTTCATGTGTATTATGTGTATTTTGGAAATGAATAGAAAATTTGAATATATGCCTGATATAGTTTATAGGTGGCCTATTAAGACTTTATTTTATTTTTATTTTTTATTTTTAATATAACAAGGATGCTAGATTCGTTTAAAATACACAAGAGTTGTCACATAACTCACCCATCCAGAATATCTATTACTGCACTTACTGAAACGAGCATTAGATCTGGCAGCATGGGTGACTCATATGTACTCTCATACACTCATTTCTTAGTAAAAAGATCCACTAACAGAGCAGGTAAACAGTTGAAACACCTCTCCCCTTCATTCTTCTCTTGCTTCTTGTGGTGGGCAGACAGTACGTACTCTTCTTGACGGGGCTTCACTGCGGTGACGGGTTCTGAAGTATTGCGAAAGAAAGAAGGTAGCATTCTTTGCTACTCTGGAGGCGCCGAATATCTTTGTCTCCAATACACCGCTGCAGTACGTGTATGGAGTCATTCATTATCTTTCCACACCCATTTAGGGTCGTTCCGAGAACGCTATTCGGACACTTTTGGCACAGTTTCCCTCACCACTGCTTTTTTATTTTATTTATCTTTGTAACATTTGTTTTAGTTTAGGCCCCGAAAATTGGAAATATTTAAATGTGTTTAGCAATAGTTTAAAGATCGGCATGGAAAGTTAATATGCGTAAGAAATGAAAGTGTGAAATTCAGTGGGACATGATATGATGCAATGTGTTTGTATTGGTTGTTATAATTGACGTGGACCAGTGAGAAAGAACTTGTTTGGTAGTTATAGCAACGAAAGGATAAAAATCAATAATCTTGGATAAGCGGCTAGCAAAGATAGCGTCTTTTGATTTGGGAACGTTGAAGATAACGGACGTACATTTCAGTGTCGGGACGAAATACTATAAAAAGACTTAAAATTGATTTCCGGAAAATTGCATCTACCATTAAAATACAATTCTTGTGTAAAGTTTTGTATGAAAATCGACATAAAGATTTAAAGTGAATTAAAAGTTTGGAATTTTAAAATTAAACAACAGTGATTTATTTCGAAATTTATTTAAAAAGGTTAATTCATTTGCTCACGACCATACCTGAGTTTACAGAGTTCTTATGCACCGACTGGAGCAGCGCTAGGGACCGAGCAACACATCTGGATAAAATATTCAGATTTTGGTGGAGATCATTATTCCAACATTTTCACCGTCGGACTTCGGCGACGTACTATCATCCCAACCAGGAACCAGGAAAACGTCTCGGCTACATATGGCTTCCCAACTTAGTGCTTCGAAAACAACATTTGCAATTTCCCCACACGTGTAATTACCATTGCATCTTTTAAGGAGTTTTGAATGCCAAACATACTCTCTGGGGCTCCAGCACTGACGATGTCCATGGAAGCCTTGTAGCAGACGTTTACGATATGTCTGGCTTACTTTTATACGCCTACCATCCTGCACCTTCACGACATCTTCGCTGGATTATTTCCAAGGTTAAATATAATTTTGTTCCTTCGTATATCCAAAGACGAAATCTTCGCTACCATCCATGAAATAGCAGAGTAATTTACCTACTTTATCTTGCTCGCAGCAATTCCAACATTCCTCGAGATCCATCTACAGTATACCACGTATATGTACTCCGATGGTCTGAAGAGTGTCATTTGGCATTCTAATCAATTAAGTGCTTAAGTTTTAGGAGCGTTTCTTGCCATTAAATATTTTGTGTTGCAACCTTTTAACATTTTAACCTATACTTTATGCTTTCTTATTAAATTTTTAGTCCTATATGCAATCTTTTTGTATCATATTGGCTTTTACCGTCAAAGTTTTATGTTCTAACTTCGAAACAAAATCACCTAGCTGTCGACGGGCCCATAAACCTCACACATAAAACCCATCAACTTCATATAAATAATTCCTGTTTGATTTGAACTTTATGGCGATAGTGCGTAGACAAGATCTATAAACCTAACTTTACGCGAATTGTGTGTAACAGGTCTACACTGACAGTATTGAGCAGTCTACATATAGCATATCCTTTTTCTTTGATTATTTTTATAAGAAAATAGCTGCAGGGAAATTTGTAGAGTATCAGTTATAAACCAATACCTTTGTTATTCATCTTCGAAAGAACATTCCCATTACCGAGCCATTTCAGGAAACGATAACAATAAGTACAAAACAAAATCAATGAAATCTTTGAAGCATTGTGTAAAGAATAAGGATGCTATACATTGTCATTCACAGAATTATAAAAAGAAGAAAATATCTGTGCTTCATTTTAAATTATGGCTGTACAAATAATATGTATAGCCCACGGGCAGTTTTCCAGTTACATAATAAAAGCAAAAGTGAAAGAAATGGATTTTATATCAGAGTTGTTATTTTGTGCCCCAGCTGACTGTTTTCCATCCTTCTGAGAACTAGATTCATTGGCCAAAGCACTTCCTTCTAGAGATCGAAAGAATGGAGACTCAATTTAATATATCGCAGCGTGTGTATATTCTTAAAGTTCCCAATTTATTTTCTCCAAAATTGGGGTTTAAAGCATGAGCACATATCATTCTCTCATAGGTATATTAAATATACGGAAAATGGCTGACTACGATTTCAAAGTAGAAGATTAGCTAGCTGCTAACAAGTGTCATGAGCAAGATAAACGTAAACTACCTAAACAGTGGAAATGAATTGTGCTTCCACACTATCTGTGTATAGGGCAAGGTTTGGAGTTAGACTGAAAAGTTCAACGCTTAGCCGGGATTTGAACCTCGGATCTCCGGGTATCCGTCCGGTTGCTCTTAACCATTCAGCTACCATGGCAACGTGCCAGCACGACAGTAATTATTAGTATTGTCACCCAATTATCGGAAGGTACGACCAACTGGCAGCTAGGTGGGGGACAGAAGGCGTTCAGGCCCTGCCTACCCTTGTAACTGGTTGGCGCTCGCTGAGGGGGTGGGGGAAAACTACCACAAGTCGCAGGACCATCCCTTTTCCCGCCCCCTGACTTCTGGAACAACTATGATGTTCCGTCCAGCGCGGAAGCTTCTGGATTGGCCAGTTGGTACCTATATAAGCGACGCGTTGGCCTGGAGGAGAGTTAGTTCTTGGCGAGCAGCCGTGAAGACCACAGTGCTATTGAACGGTACGTATCAGAGGACTCCTTAGTCAGCTCTAGAGAGAGTTGTTGTACGGCAAGTTGCAGAGTAGCGAGTGTTACGTCATTGTGAGTGTTGCGTAATAGTGAGTGGACCTGTGACAGACGAACTGGTGGATTGTAATTGTGTGCGTTACGTAATTCTATGTAATCGGCAATTGTACCAACTGTAATTCGGTGGAAATATAGAACATTTTGAGTTTGTGCAATTGGACTTTTAATTATAAGGACCCACAAAGTCACAGTATGAATCATTAGTATAAATTAATTAGTTTTAATTATACATTAATCCATGGATTTAAGTTGAAAGTTAGGTTTGATTTTTGAGCGACTGCTGACATTTGGTGCTTTCCAATATTGTTGTCTTAGAAGTATTGCATATCATTAAGCTTATTTTCTTGAAGATCTCTTCTTTTTATAAGATGCATTGTTCCAATGCGAGTCAGTTGGAGAATGTTATGTCCTCCCGGCTATAGCATTGAAATTTTCAGTCTGACTCTAAGTTAAACTAAACAGTGATTTGGATGCTTGGATGTTCACGTCGATAGAACTAAAATTATTTAAATAAAGTATATTCTAGGTGTCCGACCAATCAATAACGTCTTCTTACTCTATGGTGCAGGTTCCAATTCTCTAGGACCATATTTAATTCGCTTTTACAAGATAAAATGCTGCCATTTTTTTCCATATTTGCACTAAATATTCGGTTGTATACTTTTTCCCGCAGTTTAAAATTTTCATTTGGAGAACCTTGGAGAACCTTGGAGAACCTTCATGTTACATAATGTGTACTGACTGTCTATGTGATCGAATGGTTAATGTTCTAGCTTCTCACAGAGGTCCAAATTTTCATTCCTAATGGAGCGGGATATTTTCCTCTTCTCCGTGAAGTTAGGAAATATTTTTGGAGTCAATGTTAGTGTTTTATAGGTAAAAAAGAAAAAAAGATCAACATTAAAATAAACCTGAGGTTAATGAGTTATAAACATAATTGTTTCTAAAGGCCTAACTCCCTGTATCACGATAGAAGTTAAAGGAAACTATATACACTAAACAAATCTAATGCGTAGCACTTGCACAGTTCCATGATGTTCTCAACTTATTACTAAAAGCCGGAGCGATGTGCGCTCACATGTGATACATGTTAGCTGGACACAGGGTATGAAGGATGTCAGATGTACAGCACGGTCATCAAATATGCAACGACCGAAACAACGTAACGTGGTACTCAGCATTACCTTGCAAGTGTATGCAGACGCAAGGTCAGGGTGTAGTATACCCAACTGTTTTGCTTCCTTTCGCAGTGAGGCGATTGTCTTGGTCAGGCTATACCTACCAGTAGCTGCATACATGTGCAAGCAATAACAGCACTATGTGCAGTATACCTATGGAGAAAGGCACAGGGCTCCGGCCTTTACTTATTACAGTCGCGCATAATTCCATATACTGCCTACCCACCACAAGAAGGCGAGAGAAGAATGAAGGGGCGAGGTGTTGAACTGTTTATCTGCTCTGGTAGTGGATCTGTTTACTAGAAATGAGTGAATGAGAGTACTCATGAGTCGCCCATGCTGCCAGACCTAATGTTTGTTGCAGTAACTTTAGTGATAAATATTATACATGGGTAAGCTATGTGACAACTCTTGCGTATTTCAAACGAATCTAGCATCCTTGTCATACTGGTAAGGCGAGCATAAACGCCGTGGGGACAGTAAAAGTGATTACGTTGAACATTTATCTAGCTTACCTTCCTGTGGTGGGTAGACAGTATATGTATATACTAAGCGATCCTTCTGTGAACTTACTTGCACCTCCATTGGATATGTAGGGACATGTTTCCGTTCGCTGGTGTAATATGGGCTACGCTAGTTGTAGGTCTCCAGCATCGATCAAACAGAGGTTAAGTTATTATGATTTAACAACAACGACGACGACGGTGATGATGTTGATGATGATAATAATAATGTTGTCATATTACATACTTTTGATAATTATACTTTTATCAAATGGTCAGGTGTGTTCTTTTTTTGTCATAGATATAGGTAGAAGGAGCTGGTAATCGATTTGACTACCGCTTAAACCTTATGTATTCTTTTACTTCGATTTGTACCTATATAAGAATAAGTACCAAATAAGAACATTTCTACAAACGCTTAGTTCAAATAACACGATGCACCCAGAAGATGAGCGTTTTTAAAGAATATTTTGTGCAAAAGAGAATAGAGAAGGTCATGCGAGTGCGCACATCAAATAATTTTTTTTCTGTTTTATTTTGAAGGTTAAACTTTTATATGGTGTCTGTTTTTTATCATTTAACTGGTTGTTATTTTGCTATTTTTATCTTTTATGTGTTTTCCTAAGGTTAAATATTTTTGCAATTTGTTACCATTGGACACCCTTGGCTTGTTGGAAATTCCTGTTTTTAAGAAAACAAATAGGTTTATAATTAATGACTATGTTTGCTTGTTCAGTTTATTGTTAATTAATTGGTACTTTTTATCTTTCATATTAATTACAATTGAAAGGTGATAGAAGGCTATATTACATACATAGTTGATTTGCTTTATGGGCATAAAGTAAATATTGTCTACATGATTTAAATACCTATCTCATTGACAAATGATGTGTGCATCATGAGTTTTATGGAAATAGCCTGTGCTATTGTGAAGTAACCCTGTTCATTCTGAGAAGTTTTATCTGGTGTAAAGATTAAGCGTGAAACAGGAACTTTGGTCCTCTCAATTATTCATTTAATTATGCAATATGTTTAATAATTATATATACATTTGAGAGCTGTAACGTTAGTGAAAGTAAAATTGTAGATTTTGATGTAAAATATTGTAACGAACCTGGGCAGATATACGTGAGAAACACTGCACTCCGGGCGACAGTCTATAAAGGGCGGATGTCAGACAATAGAATGGAATGCCACCTATCTTACTGTACTGTTACACTGGTCAATATCCTCTTAGTTTTTACTTGTGACGCCGTGCTGCGTATATAATACGGTAGTAACCCCCATTCAGTCCCCATCTTTTGCCCACGCCAAAAGTGCAGTTATTTAAGGGTGCCCGGGTTCCACAAGTGTAAGGACAAATTAAAGCAGTTCAGAGATTACCGTTGGTTGTGTTGTCTCAACCTTAACACCCTGAGAAACCAAAAAGAGCCCATGTAGGAGACAGCAGCTAGAGCCAAGGGTAAAGCAAGCAGCAGACGACGACGTGGAGACCGTGGAAGGAGTGCCGACGTCGAATCCAGGTACGGGCAGCCGTGAAGCGAGAGAAAGTACTGCCGCAAGTGAGAGATGAAAACGTAATACACAAAAACCTAATCCCTAAAACACACTATTTACATTAACCGTTCCGGGCCTTAACTATTTCCAAGTTATTCTTATTAATGTTGCAAATGTAGTTGGATATTTTTGAAGTCCTGACGACATTTTGTTATTTCTGCAATATCATAGACAGAAAGTAAAATTTTAGGGTCGGTATATACCCGTGACGTTCAGTTCTTAAACCTTTATCTTTCACTATTCCGTTTGTATCGATTGAAATAAGTAATATAGATATATTTGCAGCCCGCCTTGGTAGCATAATGGTAGCATGTCTGCATCACGTTCAAGAGGTCCCGAGTTCGAATCTCGGTCAGTTTGTTCGTTTTTGTAATTTACGTCCTCCAACGTTAAGTCATATCAGACGATGAATGAAATGTATGAAATGATGCTCAAATGAGTCCGGGGTACATGGAGCTTAGAGTTACCCGACATTCGCCCTACTGTATAAGGGAAAACCCGGAAAAACTTTATCCGGGTAACTCACCCTGACCGAGATTCGAACTCGGAACCTCTTGAACGTGAGGCAGACATGCTGCCACCACGCTACAAAGGCGGGCAATCTCGGTCAGGGTGAGTAACCTGGATAAGGTTTATTCGGGGTTTTCCCTTATCCTGAAAGACGAATATGGGGTAGCGCTAAGCTCCATGGACCCTAGACATATTTGAGCATCTTTTCACCTATTTCATTCATCGTCTGATATGACTTAACATTGGAGTACGTAACATTAAGAAAAAGAAGATAATTTTTGAAAATGCTTATCTAAGTTGAAATTAAATAGATGTAAAATAACCTTATAATTACCATACTCGCAAATGAACGATAAAGGTTAGAGAAAGTCATAAATGTAATGCTATGTAAAATGTTGTGTTATATCTCTTCTAGAACAATTTTCTGTGAATTTAATGTTAATTGAGATGAAGTTTGCAGAAACGGTTTCATGATACGTTTTGTCATACGTACAAGGATATAAGATGGTTAGTTCTTAAAAACTTCTTAATGGCAAAAAAAAAAAAAGAACTGGTCTCTCATGCTGGCTTTGATATCTTGTACTCCTTGTCTACGACCATGGGAAGTAAACGAATGGCGACGTAGCACTGTAACAGATATAAGGGATGTAAAAAGTCAAACAAATAACGAAGAATGTGGAAATGGCTAGCGTTAAATAAGTTTTCAACATGAATTACTTATTTCAGTGAGATGTGTATGTTTCGTACAGTAAGGTTTTATTCGTGATTATTTTATTTTATTAGTTATCATTTATAAAATCTATAGAAGACTGACAGAAATGAATGTCCTATAATTGCAGAGGTCTTCACAGACTATTTGTACAACACATACATATCAGAGTGATTCATATCTGCATATGATTATATTTCTTTCTTTAACTACCCTCTTATACAACTGCGTGGTGTCAGGGTGTTCTTGCTCCTCTTAATGCCGTAGGCGGGTTCAAGAACGGAATCTCTGGATCAGAGAGAGAGAGAGAGAGAGAGAGAGACAGAGAGAGAGAGACAGAGAGAGAGAGAGAGACAGAGAGAGAGAGAGAGAGAGAGAGAGAGAGATGAGAGAGAGAGAGAGAGAGAGAGAGAGAGAGAGAGAGAGAGAGAGAGAGAGAGAGAGAGAGAGAGAGAGAGAGAGAGAGAGAGAGAGAGAGAGAGAGAGAGAGAGAGAGAGAGAGAGAGAGAGAGAGAGAGAGAGAGAGAGAGAGAGAGTGAGAGAGAGAGAGAGAGAGAGAGAGAGAGAGAGAGAGAGAAGAGAAGAGAGAGAGAGAGAGAGAGAGAGAGAGAGAGAGAGAGAGAATCCAGGATGGGTAATCAGCCCGATGCCTGGTATGAGAGTGAGATATGTGGATAATAGAATGACGGCCAGATAGAAAGATGACGATGGACCAATTGGTGGAATGCTGGTGGGGGAAACCGAAGGATATGAGAAAACGCGCCCCAGCTTCGCGCAATCCACCAGAAATCTCACATGCGGTCTCCTGGGATCTAACCTGGCCGCTTTGGTGACCAAGCGGTCTAACCGCTCGGCCACGACACGGCCATATGAGTATCTTTTTTCCATTATTTGAACGGAAATATGATGTGCCAATTGTTGCGAGAAGTTTTGGAATTTTGACTGCAAGTCGGACGGGAGCTTTAGTCGTTGAAGAGATGGGGCAGTCGGATTGTAACTTGCAATTTTTCATTGTCATTGTCGTTTGATCATTTTGGACGCCAATGTAATACAGTGTCATAATGTGCGGAGCAGTTTTAAAAACTGATGATAAAGAACCTTGTCGTAAAAAACAAAGGACGTACCAGAAAGAATTTGGAGTTCTCAGTTGTCCAGAAAGGAACGAAATACTAGCCTTGGTGCTTAATTTGAAAGGCATCGGACATCTTGTCAATAAAGACTTGTCATCTGGACCTTTTTTCGGCTGCTGTGAACGTTCAAAATCGACTACCGCTATCTCCCCATCAAGTATTTAAGGCGCCTGTCTCAGGAAAGTGTGTTCTGTCAGAGATCTGTGAAGAAGGTCGGCTACAGACCTGTAACGTTTGTCATGAGCTGTTTGAGTCAGATAAGCCTAAACTTGTGGCATATGTCGATGGTTCCAGAGGAGCGTTGTTCAAATACCGCCATCCTATACATTACAATGGTTCAGAGGTACATCAACGCAGAAAGCAAGCATTTGTGAACACCTAATTGACTTGGCATTCAAGAAGTACGCATTCACCCATTGAAAATCAGAGTTCGGTAAGCACCATCAGCAGAGAGAATAGTGACTGTACCAAAGTATTTTCAACAAGACAGCGAACACCGAAGAGTACGCAAACATTTTCAGGAAATTCGTTGAGCAATTGGATGAGCTTGATATTGAGCTATAGAAGGGGCACTTTTAACAGGAATTGCTGTACGTCTCGCGAGGCTGATCTAAAATTACTTAGATGACCGTATAATCTCCTGGAACTGCTGCGAGTCAAAAGACTGCATTGATCTAGCTAGACGTTTTTCGATTTATATAAAGTTAAGAGTGTACACAACAAGCCTTCGGACCTCCTGAAGGAAAATGTTACATAACAAACCATTCTGACAATACAATGCTCCAGCGGAACTGCCAGGAACATAGAAGTGTTCAGCTGTGTGTAGAGGCGTATGGAAGGCATTTTCAGTACGATCTGTATCGACAAAGTAATCTACAGTTATTCTGTACATTTAAGATGTATTACTGGCATTCTTTTTGTAAAAATATACACATAAAAAGAACGAGTTTTATATGAAGGATCCTGTACTTTATTTTTCAAGTGGTTATCATAAAAATTTGGCATTTTAATCCACCTCGTTACCCAATTTCTGAAAAAAAAAAGAACTTAGCTCCACTTAAAGAATAGTTTGGTTTTATAGGATTTTCTTGAAAATCTTTGTGTGACATTTATAGTATTCGGACATTGCAGCTCTTCTCATATCTGAACTGCTAGCTCGTCTGGAGAATGAACTGGAGGCGGCAGTTCTCTCCTCGGCTGAGTAGTCGGTAGATCTGTGAATAAATCTTATTTCTGGCTACTAGCTATGTTAAATAATCTCAGGATATTTGGTTCTAGGCAAATTAATAAGATAGACAATTATCGAAAAGGCTAGCAACTTGTTTATATGTACTTTGAGTAATATTTGAGTTCCCAACATTCTGCCACTTAGAACATTGCACTGAATCGAGACTTAGAGTAGTTTAGGTAACGTAGGGGACACCTAGCTCCCCTACTTGCAGTTGGATTTGTTGTGTGTAAACTGCAGGAGAGGTATGGGTTGCGCAAACGGACAACGTAAGCGGAGAGATGCATAGGCTTTCCTAACTAGAAACACGTCATCTGCCCACCGTTGACCGACACAGAGCCCTGGAGTCATCCTGTATCATGAAAGAGCAAGACGAAACTAGAGGAATTTGGAGAGAGGGGAGCCGTGATAAAAGACACCAATCCAGCATTCGTCTTACAGATCAGAGAGAAATTGTGCAGAAACCGATGGTCAGAGGGCAGCCACTAGGATCCAAGCCGGGACCTCCCCAATGCAAACTTCACGCATTATTGCGGACCCATCTCGTTTGGACTTGCGGTGGATTTAAAACATTGCGCTTAAAACTGATTAATATTTTATTGATGCCTTACTTTAGCTTTCTATGAGAATAAAATTATCCACATTTATAATACAGGCTTCTCTGACTTCTTTGGGACAGAGCTTTACCTCTTGCATATCAATCTGTTACTTTGTCGGAGGAGAAGACTTATGACTCGTCCTATAAATTTCCTTAGTATTTTAATCCTTATTTATCAGCCCATCGCGATTTAGCCTACTTCTTTGGTTACGAAATGTCCTTATGGTAGAACTTTTCCAACTAGCTCACTTCCTTTTACAATGCAAGCTATTTATAGTATATATAGGGGATATGTTCTCTATCATTCTTCGACCGAGCGGGACGGCTCTGTGGCCCACATTCGGGAGGTCCAGGTTCCATTCCCGTAGCCGACCTATCTGACCCATTTGCTTTTTGGGGGCTTTTCCGGGTTGGCAGTCGAATGCTGGGTAGGTTGATTACATCCCCAAATTTCCTGTCCCTCCAATTTATCTCCATTATCATTTCACGCCATCTCTCATCTGGTGGTCTCTTTCACGGTAGAAAGTGTCGGCTGGTAACTAGGCGCTACATGGCAAGATGATTATATTTCTGGTAAACACTTCCTGGCGGTCTCCGGTCTCGCCTGGTGGGCCGTTTCTGGACCACTATGGATGGGATGCCGGTAGTACTGGCCTACTGAGAACTTACCAACTGGTAAATAGTAGAGAACCTGCTCTCTGCAGGCCCTCCGGCGGCCCTCTGTATCCTCTGGCAGTATTCTTCTTTCCGGAGATGCCCCAATTGAGGCATAGGCATAATAGATAACAACTGGTCGCAGTGTCGAATCCCCTCCGTATCTATCCTATCCTGCACCTAATGTGAGAAACTGTGTGGCAAAAATAGAAAATAGAAACCAATATTTTATTTGATGAGCTAATCTAATGATGGTTTGCTCAGATTACTTTACCGATTCACTCCTGTCCAAACTAATGATGAAATGTAGGGACAGGAAATTCGGAGGATGCACGAGGGCTGTTCAATAAGGAATGATCATAATCTTTTTATTGTCATAATTTTTCACATTAAAATTCAATCTTATTATACCCTGTTAGCTTAATTTGAAACAAACACGCCGTAGCAGTTTCATTGTTGGTACTCCTGGTTACCGCCTGTGAGAACCAGGCAAGTTCAGACATGTTCAGTATCGCCTAACGCTGCAATGGAGGTAACATGCAGTTAAAGTTGATGTTAGAGGAAGATGCGGAGTTTCTTTCAAACGTAATCACTGCTGAAACTTGGCTACATCATTTTGATCCTGAGAGCAAACAGCAAAGCTCCAATCTGAATATATCAGAGCTCAACCAAGTGGGGCTGGAATTGGTACATAAGATGTTGTATGGTTCTACCAAGTAGCAATTGAAACATTTCTACTTGATCCTTTTCAGCTGTAATATATAAAGTATATCAATTGAGTTAATTTCAGATGTTATGCTGTCGCCAATTTTCTCTTTGTATATTTGGTATACAATGGGAATGAATTAAAGTGACATCCAGTGACATTTACGCACATAAGTTATTGACATCGCTATGTATGTGCATCTATATAATTAGAATAGAGGTTACTCCAAAGTTCTAATATTGACTTTCCTTCAAATTTCTACAGTATTTGATAAAGTGCCACTTAACGTAATAAATATAATTTACGATTCGTGCCGTTATACGTAGGATTGATTGCTTTTTATTTCTCTTTTCTTCCGTTTGCTTAGAATGATTCCGCACTATAACTGTTTTTGTTGTTTTTTTTTTGTTTGGTTTGGTAATTTACGTCCTTTAAGGTTAAGTCATATCGGACGATGAACGGAAAGAGTGAAATGATGATCAAATGAGCCCGGGTTCCATGGAGCTTAGTTACCTGACATTCGTCTTTCAGAATAAGGGAAAACTTACTGTCGCGAACCCGTTATCTACGATCGTGCGGCTTTTTACACAAAGGAACTGATAGGCAGGAAGTGTGGAAACAAAGAGCCGTCAGATAAAGATAACATGCAGATAAAGGTCTGCCGAAACAAACAATTTGAGATAAATGGAAATTTCTGGTGACCTCTTTACTGATTGAAATTATTCGGTTTCTGGTTTATTTTAGAATAGTCTAGAAATTATCAGTGAGGTATTTAAAGAGGCGGCGACTTGCCAAGAATGAGTGTTGTAGGAGGAAACAGCTGTGAAGTGTTGTAACGAGAGTTGATGTAAACAAGTGTAATCAGAACACTGTGTTGTCTTCGACTTTGGAAGATTGTGTTGTGTATGTGATGTAATGTTGCTGGAAGATTGTGTTGTGTATGTGATGTAGCAGTCTGGCTTCAGCGCCTGAATAGAGCGGACGTGCTGTGTGACGTGTGTTGTTTGCAGTTCGGGTCGCGGCGACGTACGTACTTAGTGCCAGAGCGGCATTCACCGCTAGCACAATTGTGCCCACACCTTCGAGTGTTTATTTGTAGTCAAAGTTCACTTAATTTGTGGAAAATGGAAATGTATGCAAGGAAAAATACCATCAGGGTTAAATTCACGTTAAATGCGACGAAGCCCACAGCTTATGAGGTGCATGATTTCATAGCAGATAAGTTACGGTTAAATGCGGAACAAGTGGATACCATTCAGTTAATCGCCAGTGAACGCGCAATTTACATAAAATTGATTTCGGCTTTGTTACCGGAGAAAATTTTAAACACTTTTGCGGAGGAAACAACTTTCTCATATATGAATGGGGAAGTTACTAAAGTAAAAATAGAACATGTTACCGGGAATGCAATCAATGTGCGTGTGTTTGATGTACCACCAGAGCTCCCAAATGAAGTACTAAAAGCAGCACTGAAAAATTACGGTTCGGTGTATGACATTCGAAAAGAGCAATGGCGTCGTCAGTAACGTGTGCCGGTGTACAACGGGATAAGAGCTGTAAAGATGCAGCTAAAGACAAATGTTCCGAGTTATATCGCGATGGGCAGCTACCGTTTATGGGTGTCATATGCTGGCCAACCCCGATCATGTTATGTCTGCCACAGTACAGAACATTTAAAGGAGCTATATCCACACCGATCGACACAGTTGCGACCGGCCAAGGCGGTACAGAGGAACGACATGGCACCCACATCATCTGTGGCAGGGAGCGTGCAGAAGGAGGAAGACAAACCCATAGCTGACAATCCACAGCCTGCACTGGCGGGTGAACAACAACAAGATGAGCCTACACCAGGGGAGCTGATGGTAGTGGAGAAAAAGGATTATGCCCCGTGCTTCGCGATAGTCCTGGAAAAGAGGCATTCAGCACACCAGGAAGGTGAAGGAGCAGACCGGATGTGCCTCACTGATGTCTGAGACAGCTACAGTGGAGAAGACACTTTCCAATGAAAAGAAACGAGTCAAGAGGGCAAAGACACGCAAAGCTAGTAAGGCAGAAACGTCTTGGAGCAGCCAGATGGAACAGGAGCAGGAACTGGCTGGGTCTGTGTCTGCAGAACAGCCTGGAAGACAGATATTACCACCAGAGCCCGTAACCACGACGGCAGCAAACCAGCCAACAACAGCTGCTGCACATTTGGACAGCAGCGTCAGGGAGGAGTTAGACAACCAGCTTTCTTACGAGGTTTGCCGTACAGGTGAGGACAAGGGAAAGAGGAACTCGGAAGAGGGTGGAACGTCAGAGCCTGTGCAGAGGACCGGGTACCAGGCGGCGGGTGAAGGTGCTGTCGTCGGTCCGCAGAAGGTTACAATGGACGGGGCTTTAACTGCGCGACTTTCGGTGCGTGACCCTCGGCTCCAAGTTCGTGAAATGCAACAGAGTTACAAAGACAGTGGTCCGTTAAATGCCGAGGAGGGCACAATGGCGAACGGTGGAAAGCAACACACTCAGTTGGTGCGGAAAGATACAGAATCGGGTTCACCGCATCTCACGGCGCAGGACTGGACAAGGCAGGAGACGGCGTGTGATCTCCAAGTAAGGGAAGAGTCACAGCTGCAGACTACTCAGGAGTAGGCACTCAGCCAGCAATATACACCCAGCAGTGACAACTACCCTCATTAGGATGATATATTTAAGAACAATAACCACTATGAATGTGAGTGGTTGCAGGAGTATAGTGACCCAGAAACTGCTCAATACTTTTCTGCTGGTGAATAACATTGACATCTGTTTTCTACAGGAAGTGAACACATTCAATCTGGATACGCTTTACTCTTATGATTATAAGGTGAATCTCGGCTTAGAAGGAAGGGGCACTGCCATTGTATACCGGAAAAGACTTCATCTACAGAATTTTCAGATGGACCTATCTGGCCGGATCATCTCAGCGACATTGGACGACACAGTATTAATAAATATTTACGCTCCGTCCGGAACGCAAAATAGACAAGAACGAGAGCAGTTCTTTCAGAACGCTGTAACTACACATTTGTTGTATGGTAAAGAATATTTGTTAGCAGGTGACTTTAATTCCACTCTCTGTGCCAAGGACCAAAAAGGGGCGCCCAATTTTAGCTTCATGCTCCAGAATTTGGTGTCGCAACTACAACTGCAGGATGCATGGGAACTAAAGCATGGAAATGAGGTGGAATTCACGTTTATTACGAGCACCTCAGCCTCGCGGTTTTTATCTCGCCAGGGATAGTTACTTCTGTACACCGAATTTGCGTTCTACCTGTGGCGTTCAGTGATCATCACGCAGTGATCTGCCAAATACAAATTTCGGCCATTTGTGCTGAAGTTGTCGGACGGGGATACTGGAAGCTCAATAATTCTATTTTAGAGGATGCCGACATACTGGAACAGTTTCAGACGAAATGGCAACGGCTACAATTCTCCTTTTGCAATGCATCTAGGAAGAGTGACTGGTGGACCGTAACGGCAAAACCGGCGATTCGTTCATTTTTTAAACAGATAGGAATTCTGAAGGCAACGACAAGAAAGGAGCGTTTACATTTTTACAATGAAGGCCTATGGGATTTGTATACGAAGCAACGGGAAGGTTACGATGTAAATGTCAAGATCAAGCGGGTGAAAGAAATTATCAAAATGCAACAACTGCAGCATCTGGATGGATATAAAATCTGAGCAAAGGTGCAACACCCACGTGAGGAAGAACGGAATTCATTTTACTATTTTGCAAAGGAACGAAAGAAAGGGCGTACCCGATGCCCACGTACACTTCAAGATGTGAACACTGGAAACACATTTACAGGGACCAGGTCTATCCTTCACCTTATAGCAGAACACTTTCAGGCTTTATTTCACAAGGGATCAGATGAGGGTACCCCACCGCGGTATGAGGCGTGGCCACTGTTTACAACTGGGGTTACCCAGGAAACGGCCGACTTACTCACCCGAACCATTACAGAACAGAAAGTACTGGAAGTCATCCAAAAAATCAGTAAGCATACGTCTCCAGGTCCTGATGGCCTTTCCTATGAATTTTATAGGACCTGCTGGCCCATTATAAAACGTGAAGTGATGGCAGTTTTGGTGGAGTTGTGGGAAACAGCTCAGTTTCCCGAAACATTTGCGGATGGAATTATCACATTGTTGCCAAAGACAGCACAGCTTACTACTATGAAGGATTTTCGCCCAATAACATTGTTGAATGCTGACTATAAGATATTTTCCAAAGTCATAGCAAACAGGTTGAAAGAAGCGTACACATAAATATTACACTGCAACCAAGCGGCGATCTCGAAACGCAATATTATTGTGACGCTGGGAGAATTACACGATGTCCTCATACATTTGCAAAGGGAACAGCAAGTGGCGGCCTTGATAAGCTTGGATTTCCAACAAGCATTTGATAAAGTGCAACATGCGTATTTATGGCAATGTTTAAAGGCGGCGAAATTTCCGATGCACGTGATTAAAATTATACAAGGCCTTTATGGTACAGCAAAATCCCGGGTGTTATGGAATGGATGGCTTTCCATTCCAGTACGAATAGGCCGGTCAGTGCGTCAAGGTTGCCCGTTATCAATGGGGCTTTTTTCTATAGCGTTAAACCCCCTACTTCAAAGACTGCAAGATACGATACATGGGGTTACTGTGTACAATGAACGCTTTAAAGTCATTGCTTATGCGGATGATGTCACAATTGTAGCGACAAACAATCACGATATGGCAGCCCTACAGAATGGATTGGAGATCTATACAGGGATGTCGGGTGCAGCGTTAAACGTACACAAATTTGAGATATTATTGCTTGGACAGTGGTTGGAACCAGTACAAACACTGGGAATGAAATGTACTCCCACCACCAGGATACTTGGTATCACTTTTATGGGAGATATGGAAGCCACTATAGTTTACAACTGGAGAGAGAAAATCAACCACTTGCGATATTCGTTAACGTTGGAGAGGGCTCGGAACCTGAATTTGATGCAGCGAATTTGGTACATACATATCTATGGTCTCAGTCAAATTTAGTACTTAGCGCAGATACTGCCAATTCCGAAACGTGAAGCACAGAGACTTGAGCAACTGCTTGGCTATTTCTTATGGACTGGGAAAGCCTACAGGGTGAGCAGAGAACAGTTACGATTGCCGCAATCCAAAGGTGGATGTGGACTGGTGGACATCGCCAAGAAATGCATGGCCTTATTAGGGAAAACTGCTGTCAGATCACTGGGTGGTAATGGTTCATCGATAGATGGGAGTTTCTGGCAGGATCAGATACAGCACGTGCTGACCTCGCAGTTTTTGAATCAACGAGAAAACAGTATCAGCTGCTCAATACATCGCAGTGTACACCCAGGATGGAAGAGAAAGGGATTAGAGAATGGAAATTTATATGGAAGAATCTCTTTAATAAAGTTGTTCCTACTGATTGGCAAGAGACAGCATATGAAGTATTAAACGAGACCATACCAACAGCGGAGAAATTATGGCGACATGGCCGTACAACATGTAAACAGATGCCAAATTTGTTCACCGACACCTTGGAACATAGGATTGCCTCTTGCAAACAGGTGCATCATATCTGGATGGTGCTCAGAGACTTTATTGGAAAATTGTGTCCGCCGGGGTTTCCACCATGTCTTCGAAGGCTACAGCGACTGGAATTCAGTTTTAAAGACACGGCGCTCTACAGGTGTGCGATCTGGTTGGTAATGGGAACATTACACTGGATAATGCAGAAAAATCCTGGAAATGTGGCATTACAGAGGGAATGGTTTGAATTCCTGCGAAGGGAACGCTGGAAGCTAATCACGGTGGGGCTCAGTGATTCTATGAAGCCTTATATCATCCGATTTGAGCTCCATTGCACTGGTTCCGAAGTCAACTTCCATCCCAACATCTCGACTGGCTGGTTTCACGGGGCGCAGACAGTCTTTAGCAATACCATTTTGCTCGCCACAAGTTTCTTAGAACAGTGCTCCTTCAGATAGTTAGGCAATCCTTTGCAATGACGATCCTCTCAGATGGACGCAAATGTAATAAAAAAAAAAGAGACTGGCTATAGAAGCTCAATACTGTAGCCTTAAATACTTCAAACAAATTTTGAAAAATTGGCACCTTCTTAATCCATTTTATCATATTTCTGAGTGTTTTAATTGTAATCTTAACAGTGTACTTTTACTTGTATTAGCTTGACTTATGTTATGTTGATTATAGTTCCTATGACTTGAAAGAAAATTTGTAAAAAATAAATAAATAAACAAACAAAAAAGATTCGAACTCGAGATCTGTGAACGTGAGGCAGTCATGCTACCATCTACGCTACCGAGGCGGGCACTTAAACTCTTACATCTATGGAAATTGTTTGAAATACAATATTCGGCTTTTGTTTTTATACGCTTTCTCTGCGAGGTAATTACAGGATCATGAAAACACATGTCATCTTAGTATGTAAATCTTACTATATGTTCCTACATGTTAATTTCTAATATTTAGTGGCCGCGCCGTGGCTCAGTGGTTAGACCGCTTGGCTCTCATCAAGGCGGCCCAAGTTCGATCCCAGGCGACCACAAAGTGAGATTTGTGGTGGACAACACGGTGCTGGGGCGGGTTTTCTCCGGGATCTCCGGTTTCCCAAGTCATCTTATTCCACCGGTACTTCATCTTCATCTCATGTATCATCAGTGTCATCACCTTCGGTGCCGTATGTAGTAAAAGCGGGCGTTAAACACTACACATTTCATTTTCTAATATTTAGCCCTTGTGATTAAATGGTGTATCATTTAGAGTTTCAATTATAAGTTTTCGACAAGAGTAGAACTTTTTATTGGTGAAAGAATTATCTCGCACACAGTGTTATATCTATAATATTGTGACTTCGTGGGTTGGTAGAATCAAAAGTCCGGATTGCGGAACTTTAAGACACTCTTTACTGCAGTAAACAGAAGCGTTGTAAAATCTTTGCAACAGCAACAACACGTGACTTTGAAAAACAGCAGTCTTCAAGGTCGTCTCGTTCCTCCACCACACGTAAAAAACAAAAGAATCACTGCGGCACAGTTGAAATGTCCAACATCACACAACTCACACAATTACAACAACTGACTCTTCTCACACTTTGCCGCTATTTATACCTCCATGTCATTGTTCTAGAATCTGGTAGACCATATCGCGACGGCATCAGAAAAGCGGAAAATTCCAGACTTCTCTCTGTCTCTCTCGGCAAGCGTCCAGGTCTGCGCGCTACTCTCTGTCTCTTTCTTTCCTGCCCATGTGCGCCCAGCACTGGCTTGTCGCAGCTCCAACACAACAATGCGATATATGGCAATATTAATTTAGTACCTAATAAATAAAAAGGGTATGTTTGATTAGATAACCTTATATACATGTTATGTATAAGAATTGTATAAATTCCGGGTAAAATATGCTTAATATTTTTTTAGAGGTTAGACAGGATTTTTTCTTTCTGTAATTTTAAACTGTGGTGTGTCGAGAAAGTGTTGCATTCAGTCCAAAAATTAGTTACAAGATTTAACTGAATATACATCTAGTTTTAAGCGCTCTAATCAAGGAAAAGAAGGGGCAAAAACATTTAACGTGAACGGCACAACTCGAAAACGAAAAATTGATTAAATAGCGAAATGCCCGCACCGGTAGCGTAGATGGTAAAGTGCCTGGCTCACGTTCAAGAGATCCCTAGCTCGAATCTCGGTCAGGTTGAGTTATCTGGATAAGATTTTTTCAGTGGTTTTCCATTTTCCGGAAAGATGAATATCAGGTAACTAAGTTCTATGGACCCTGTGCTCATTTGAACATCATTTCTTCCATTTCATTCATCGTTCGGTTTGACTTAAAATCGTAAATGAAAAAGAAAAGCAAAAGTTGATATTTAAAGGATAATCAGCTTCCAAGGATTTGACACGAAAATTATTAAGGAAATATCCCTACCCTAATTTGTCTTATGATGGGAAACTATTCGATAATTGCATTTTTCTGAAGAAAATTGCTTTAATTAAAATTCCAAATGTTTAAAATATTTTCATGAAAAGTAAAACGCATATCTTCAAATATTGGAGGACTGAATATGAAGCCTCTTCATTTTGAAAACGTTTGCATAATTAATAAATTGTAAGAAATAAACAAGATCTTACAGCACATAGTTAAGTCCAGATTCTCGTTAAAGCACGGGATTTGCATTGTTATTCGACTCTTTGTCCTTATGATCGTCCAAAAAACATGGAGTTTCAGAGTTTGCAAAGAGACATGCTCTTTAAGAATTATACGTTCTGTAACGAAATATATGAATTAAAGTTTTATATGAGTTAATCAGAAGTAGATAGAAGAGAATAGTTTGAGAAAAAGGGAGCAGAGAACAAAGTTTCTGCTTATGTGCAACGCAGTTGAAGTACAGTATCACATTTTGATATTCAAATTTGAATTTTCTTTGTAATTATTATTTTATTGTAGGTTCATTGGTTGGTAGTGGTCATTCTCTACCTCTTTCTTCTTTATACGCTTACCTGCTACTGCTAGTGTTGTTGCTGCTGCTGCTGCTGTTGCTGTTGCTTGTGCTAAGGAAGTCCTGCGGTAAGGCTCACTGTAGATTATCTTCAGTAGTTGATTATCAGTACGCTTAATTTTTATAACGCATTTTGTTCATACAAATAAACTTTTATATCTTAATTCAGTAATTTATGAACTGTAATGCACGCGTGTCTTACTGAAATATATATAAGAACACTATAATAAGGGAACAGTGCTAAAGAATGAAGTCATTGATTGCAAGTTTTAGAAGAGATTCGAGATTTTCTTCTACCAAACACAACCATTTAGAACTTCAAATCCATCTAGCTTATGAGAGCTTCCTCTCAAGTGAATCTGATGATTGAAGGACTTTATTGAACGTTTACTTAGGGCAGGCACTTTAGGGAATGTTTATACCAGTAGGCTAAAGCAGTAATAGAAAATACATTTTCTCCATGTAGGGTTCCAGCATATTGTCGCGGCAACAGGCATAAAATTTTCGGCAGAAATGGAAAACAAACGACGGATAATGTTTCACGGTATTAAGAGCTTGCATAGTAAGTTTATGATCGCGCGGCTATTGTACACAAAGAAACTGATAGGCGGCTAGCGTTCACAAAGCGCCGACAGTTAACGTTAGCGCCGATAAGCAAGAGACGGGTAGTTCATCACAGAGGTGAAAGACTTGACGGCCCACGTTTCTTGAAGGTGATAGAATATTCGGATTACGTCATTAGTTGCCTTGTTTATTCCAGAAAAATCTAGTGATTGACAGAACAGTCTGGAATTCATGAATGGGTGTATAAAAAGGAGCCATGGCTAGTGATGAGTCAGCTGTGTGTAAAACGAGAGTCAGCTGTGAAGTGTTGTAACGAAAGCTAATGTTTATTGTCAACGACCTTGGTGCTGTAAATTGTGATGTGAAGCAATATTGTTACGTGAGAGTTGAACAGTGTATTCCTACGCAAATAAAGACCATTTAGAATTTCGGCAGTTTGGACTTTTAATTCTACGAACCCACAAAGTCACAATATGTTGATATTTCTTCTACTGAAACATCAATAGTAGGCGTTTCAGTTCACTGAAGTGAAGATAGAATGACCCTCTTCAAGTTGGCGTTCATTATTATATCTTTCAGGTTCGTTACGTGGTGTACCAAAAATATGAAGCATATGAAAAACTGACGAGAGGAAACCAGGAGTCTTCAATCAGATGTGACGAAACCTCTTTTAATATTATCAAACCTGCACTGAGGGATGGGATTTTGAACTGTTCTTATAAAACATATTTGAAGAATGAATGAAAGTAAATGGGTTGAGCCCTTTCGGTCCCTTGCACGTAGGCCGCATAGTGGGCCCATTGGGTCTATCTTACTGGAGTGCTTATTCAAGTCCCGTAGCCTTAAGGAAGGACAGGATAAGTCTTGGATGAGCACTCCTTATATCATCCGGTCTCAGTTTGAGCCCAGAATGAAGTGCCTAAGTGCAGCAAGTGCTTCATATTTGCACAAAATATGTAGAGGAGACTCATACCCTTCATCGCACTTCCTGCATTTCAAACAAAGCAAAACGATCGCTTATTCATTGCTTTTCGAATTCTGGTCAGATGGTTGATGTTGCTGGCTTATTCGCAAGACAAGTACACATAAATTTTTCCGTAAGTTCTTACTTAAAGAGTAAGTAAAATAGCCATGGGTGGATATGGAGATGTCAAAAAAAATTCTCAATTTCCAATCTTCTAAGTAAGTTTATTCCCTCTAAAATACAGACCTTATAAGGCCTTGGGGGGCTAAGTCTTATCCATATTCCTTTCTATTTTGCTTAGTATAAATAAATGAGTGAGTGAGTGATAATGGGCTTAGAGAGGCAAAATATAGAAGGAAATTTAATCGTTCTTCCATTGTAGACGTCTGCAAGCTAATATTTGAATATATATAAATACGCAATGCTATGGTAGGGATTTGAATCACGGATCTTCTGCTCTCCGTCCGGTCGTTTTAACCATTGAGCTACTATGGCCAGCATGCAAACATGACATTGCATTCTCCTCTGACACATCTGCATTGAGTTTCATCACATGCAGGTGTCTCTTTAGAGACATGAGACTCACGATGAGATTCACAGGGGTTTGAAAAGGTTCCTACACCCTCCCTGGACAGGTTTATGACACCCCATGTCAGTTCAGCTATAGACCATTCAAAAACATTCTGACGGCTTCTACTTTTGTGAATGAATCTTCTCGGTTTTGGTGCACAGAGCGAATAGGGCGCATACATTTTTAACGGTTCTGCTCCTTGTGTAGCATGCATTCTCTGTCACACACATTCGCTGTTCTTGTCCCACTGAGTAAGAGTGGCACATACCTTTCAGGGACATTCTTTGCGTTGCTGGACAGTACTCACATCTGGCCCTTCTTGGGGTAATACCCAGGACAGGTTCCGGAACAATAAACGCGTTGGCCGAGTCATCCCTGGCTAGCCTATTAACTAGTTCATTTCCTCTGATCACAGCATGCCCAGGAACCCAGCACAGCTGTACTGGTGGGCGTATAAAACATATTACTTTACCACTACTATATTGTATTATTGTTACTCCATGTTAACAAATAAGGCCAAAATGTATTTGGTGTATTAACTTGCAAACGGGAAAGTTTCGGAACCAAGTTCCCTATCTCAAATTATCCATCCATATCATCCCTGAAAGATTACACAGGGCAACAGAAACATTTCTTATATCACCTTTATTTTAGACGTATTTTTGACACATGTTATAGGCTTGAAAGGCACATTTCCCTTCTCTTGAAATGAAAATGTTTAGTAAAATGACCAAATTGCGGTTCTATAATTCTAGCATAGAAATTGAAGTAACTAATTGTCTGGTTATTATTTAGACACGACTTTTTGTGCTGCTTAAGCATCCGTTTTGAATATCACAGAATATCGGGTTTATGGTTATTGGACTATCATAACCAATTTATTTCAAAGGAATAAGGAAAGTAAACATACCTGCGTATCAATAACGTACTGTAGAGATTTCACCAAGCTCTGTGCTCAGTGGTAAAATATAAATAGAGTTTGTCTTTACTATTATTCTGAATAAAATTTGAACACTGGACGTACACAGAATGTGATTTTGTTTGTTTGTTGTTGTAATTTACGTCCTCCAACGTTAAGTCATATCGCACAATGAATGGAATGGGTGAAATGATGCTCAAATGAGCCCAGGGACCATAGAGCGTGGAGTTAACCCGACATTCGTCTTTCAGGATAAGGTAAAAGCCCGGAAAGCCTTATCTAGGTAACTCACCCTGACCAAGATTCGATTAATTAAATTCTTCATTTGACTCGTATATTTTCCTGGTAGACCACTAGGGGCTCTCGCATCCGAGATACACAGTTTGTGCCGACTTACTATTGTAAGTACTTGAGTCTCAGGCTTCATCATTTAACTCTTATTATTTTAGTTAATTGATGGAAATTAATCATTTCTCCACACTAGCCGTATATAGACTAAGGTTTTTGATGGATGGAGACAACATGAACAATTTTAACCACGGATCTCTTGATTTCCGTCCAGTCGCTCTAACCCATTGAGCTACCATGGACAACAAACCATGGTGCTACCATGGTCAACGTGCCGTCCTGACACTAAATTCTCCATTTGACTCGTGTCAGGATGGCACGTTGACCATGCTAGCTCAATGGGTTAGAGCGACTGGACGGAAACCAGGTGATCCGTGGTTCAAATGTTTCATGTTGACTCTATCCATCAAAAACCTTAGCCTACATACGGCTAGTGTGAAGAAATCATTAATTTCCATCAATTAACTAAATAACTATAGATATTTGTATTGGTAATCTAGGACAATGTTATAAAAATAAATAATTGTAGTTATTAAGACTAATATGTTTTCCGGTTGGTTAGTAGCTCTTAAGTGCGCATGGCACACACTTGCCATGTGTTTAGTTCCTCCGAGAGTGTAAGACAGGTTTTTGGAACGGGCATTTTTTGTTGTAATTTACGTCCTCCAACGTTAAGTCATATCGGACAATGAATGAAATGGGTGAAATGATGCTGAAATGAGCCTAAGGTCCATAGAGTTTAGAGTTACCCGACATTCGTCTTTCAGGATAAGGAAAAACCCCGGAAAAACCTTATCCAGGTAACTCTACCTGTACGAGATTGGAACTCGAGACAGTCCATAATAATGCATGTCGAGGTCACTTTCACGATACCTACTAACAAATTTAGAATCTGTCGTGGTTCTTGCGTACCCATCATTTGTGTGATCTACAACTTATACTTACCTATGTACAAGCAGTAAGAAATGGGAGATGAAGTTTAAATACGTTTAACTGCAGATGTAGCGCTTATCCTTGCATTTTCAATCCATCCATTGTTTATTTTAATGCAATTTTGAGTTCGAATGGTTTCTTAAAGATTAATGACCCAGAATATCTGAGCCATACGTCAGGTGTTGGAGTGTGAACACATTGAACGAACGCGGATGGTTTGTACTGATAGGCGTTGTTCATTTTGCGGCTCAGCTACGACTGCACAAAAACATCAGGTAGTCAATTTTGTGTTGTGTTTGTGGGAACTGTTAGACGAATAAGAAAAGAAAATAATGAATACGAATTGGTTACATATTAATGTACCCATTATCAAAATATGTGCACTTATACCAGGAACATCCTACACTGCGTGATTAAAAAGTTTGGAAGAATGCCTCTAACCCCGCTGTTGCAACGTATGAAGTGATATTCCTTAGAAAAGCGGTAAGATATCAACATGTCCTAACATTAATATGGTTACAAATAAAGGATGTGAGTTTTTTGTTTGTTAAATGACAACTTTTCTTTTTTCTGCACTGCTCCAGTCTTCAAGTCTTAGAACGTACAAACAAATATCCTTTCAACTCAAAATTTAAATTTGTTGGACCGTATTTATAGTCAGACTTGGTCTGGACCAACTTTCTACTTCTGATACACCAACGGTGGACCATCGATTTTCTTATTCATAAACCAGGATTAGCGATAGTCTGGGTACCAAACACGTTGGTATGGCTCAAATTTTGGTCCGCCTCTGAGGTGTAGATTAAAGACGGACTATCTTTTCAACATGGACGACAATGAAGTGATGAATGTAGCTGTGGTGCATAGAATTCGTAAAATATGACGACGGATGAATACGTATCTACCAAGAATAGAAATCGTTGCGAAGTACGATGATCTAAACTTCAAAAGCAGATACAGGTTTATAAAGCGAACGCCAGAAAGCTGATAGAAATGATTCGTCCTAACCTGTACGTCAGGGACGATAACCGAGGCCTGAGTATCTCAATTGACACTCAAATCCTAACAGCACTTCGATATTATGCAAGAGGAGGATATCAAGGCAACACTGCTGACCTGCATGATATTAATCAGGCATCAGTAAGCTGCATTATCAGCAAACTCGTTATAAATTTCCTCCTTTCTCACATTTGTATTCGTCGACATGGATTTATTTTTTATAATATTCATTCTTTATTACACTAGAGAAAACATTGGTCTTCCTCTGACCAATTGATACCATGCTTCTTCATATTATCCATATTTACAGCACAGCAAACTTTATTACCTAACCTCAAACAGCAGCAGCAACCGTAAGAATGATTAAGAAACAGCTGTGAAACTACCACAGAGATTTATAAACTTGTAGGTACACTGTGGTTGTTTAGCACTCTCTGGGATTCCCGCAAGCGCAGAGGAACCTTTCTACGTCTTGTAACATTTGCCCTGTTTTGGTCCACGGCTTTACTTGGTCCGAGGCATTTTATCGTCTATGAATGCCACAAAGTTAGACCGCCTTTGGTCCGGATCAAGTTAGTCGGAAGATAGTCTAGACCAAAGTGATAACTATGAATAAGGCCCGTTATGACCTTAATGAATGTGTACTGAGCAAAGGAAAACGCATCATTACTTGAAACTGAGTAGGTGTTGAATTAAACAATGAAACTACTTTCTGCCTAAATGGGAATGTACATCGTCACAACTGTCACTACTGGGCTAAGAAAGAATCGCATTGGATAATTCAACAACATACACAAGTTCCATAAAAGGTAAATATGTGTGGGCTAGTATAATTAATGGCGGGCTGATAGGCCTATTTTACATTGTTGGCAGCTGAAATTCTGAAGTGTATTTACGCCTTCTACAAAATGAAATACTAATTCCTGCTTGTGATACTTTATTCCCTGGAGATGAAGGGCGAATTCAAAATATCGTATTCCAGCAAGATGGTGCCCCTGCACATTATGGAAGGCTGGTGGTGAATTACCTAAATCATAAATTTCCAGTAAGATAGATTGGCAGATGATGAGGTATTGAATGGCCGCCAAAATCTCCTGATCTGAAGCCCTTAGACTCTTTCTTGTTGAGTTATTTGAAGTGGAGGGTTTACAGGATCGGCCAAGAGATCTTGAAGAGTTAAAGCGAAGAAATTGGAAAAGAAATGTTGCTGATCAGGTGAAGTGTTGCTGGAAACATTAACCAATTTCAAAGACGGACTTTGGCATTGTTTGGCAATAAATGGAGGCCATTTGGAGCACATCTTGAAGTGAATTCATCATGTGTTATTATCATGCTGCTCAAAACGTTACTCTGGCTTTATCTTTGTTAATAGAGACCTCTCAGATAACGCACTAATTATTCTCGGGAGAGTGAGAGACGTATGGAGTGCCTCTCGGACGTGTGCTAAGCACCAATGAACGCATCACGTCAGCCAATGGAATGCACAAATGACACAGAGATGTTATGTTCACGTGAAGTAATCAGTTCGTTATCTGAGAGGTTTCTACTAATAAAGATAAAGCCAGGGTAATCTTTTCAGTAGCATGATAATACAACACAGCACCATCAATTTAGTTATGAATGTGTTTTCTTGGTTAAAATTTTCTGTGCTGTAATACGCCCTAATAAATTTAAATTACAGTTCAAAAAAGCATCTACCTGTGCGTTTCGAGACCTGAGGACGAAAAAAAGAGAAGAAAAAAATGTTTAAATTAAAAAAGAAGTTGCCACTTATTCATAGTCATATTGAACCGACCGCTCGCTACTTTGGCGGCCGGGCTCTCGAGGAGCGTGTCGCCCTGTTTCGTTTTTAGGCGCTTGTGGGCGCTGTGGTGCTCGAACCGAGCTTTGCTCATAAGTAGCTGGGTAACCTGAAGTGAGATCTACGTAAGCGGCTCCGGCGGCATGTGGTGAGTGGTCCTTTACTACTAAGGTATAATTTTGTACAAATGTACTTCTTGTTTCTGGCCAGGAGCCTCTGCTCATAAATTTGTACTGCTGGGGGTTTAATATCCTGGGGACTAAACTCCTGGTTAAGGAGGGGATAAAGAGGTATACTTATATCTGCCTGTATGTCGTGATAGTGTAAAATAAATAATTCTTAGAACAGATCTACAAATTTTTAATTAGGCATTTCTGAATGGGGCACTCCTTCACATAGTGTTTGGTGTTGCCGCATACCTATTCTAATTTTTCTCCATCGGGACCTCGTTATCTACCTGTTTCCCTGTTCAATAGTGTAAGTTTGCTCCTTTACCTCTGATGAGGATCGGCGCAATAGTAATGTGAAACCCTGTTGATATTGTCACTCAATTATCGGAAGGTACGACCAACTGGCAGCTGGGTGGGGGACAGGAAGCATTCAGACCACGCCTACCCATTTATCTTTGTGGCGCTCACCGAGGGGATGGTTAGAAATGTATCTCTTCCCCCTCTCCCTGAAATCTGGAACAATCGGGATGATTGTTCCGAGCCGCGAAGCTTCGATCTGCCTATATAAGCGACGCATTGGAAGACTTGGGCAGTTCCCAGTTCTCATTTCTCAGTCCTCAGTCCTGAGTTCTTAGTCAGATCGACAGAGCGAGTTGTCGCTGAGTAGCGAGTGCAGGGTTACGTAATTGTGAGTGTTTCGTAACTGTGTGTGATATGTGTACCAACTGTATTTCGGTGGAAATAAAGAACTATTTGCATTTCTGCAACTTGGACTTTTAATTCCTTGAACCCACAAGGTCACAATATCTTACAGTTTTTATAAAGAATATCACTTTACGAAACTATAACAAAGTTACAAACATTGTTCCATACTTTTACTCACGCCGTATAACGTATTATCTTGAACTAGTCATGAGAAGACATTGTCGTTATGTTTCTTTTAGTCAATCTAAATTCTAACAGTGTTACTCTTTGCCATGCTGTAGCTGGAAGCACTCGCAGAGTCAACAAGGTGGGCGATGATCTTCCGCCAATCAGTTCATCTTACTTTTAAGAGCGCTACACATAAACCTATACACATTCGGAGAGTCCCAATATTGTAAAGGGGAGCACAATGTTGCTGCGTTGAAGAAACTGGCAGCATGTTTGTGTAAGGATTCTCAAAATAGGTTTCCACTTGAAGGTTTTGATGTTTACTTTGGGAGGGTTAAGTAATACGGGTTTTTGAAAGCACAATTCTACACACATCATAGTCATTTATTTTATTTTACGTTTATTGGCTTTAAAACTAAACCTCAACATAAACATCACAAAATAGATCCATCTCCTCTCATTTATGTTTTCATATTTTACAAGAAAAATGTGTCATTAGCAGGTACAACCGAGAGACCACAAAACGTTAGGCAAATAATAACTTGTATCTTGTGTATACCTCCCAGAAGAGGTATTGTAGATTTAGATGCCTTATTCATTACGTTAACTTGTTGTTATTGTTATACTAACGGAAGAGCTTCCCACCATCGGTAAACAAAAGGTAAACACATCCCTGAAACTTTACTTATTGTATATGTACAATGGAAATGAAATAAATAAAATATTTCAGTAGATGTACTTTAACAACAATAACAACAATTACTCATGAAGGAGCTGCTGAAGGAGAAACGAGCGGTTGTCGCTTCTCAACTGCATTTCCTGTTTTTGGTTTTATTATTATTCTTTTTGCCAGCTTGGTGAGACGGCGTGCGATCTTCAACGGTTCGCTCCAAATGACCACACCACACCGACGTTTTGTTTTTCCGGTGCAAAGATATTTTTCCAATCAGATGCCGAAGAGGTATGAGCACAGCTATGCGGCACAGAAAATCTCTGCCTATATTAAGAGCACCATATATAAGTTTGTCTGGCCCTGAGTCCAAAGAAAATACCAAAAGCACTTTCAAAACAAAGTGACAATACTGAATGCGATAAATGGAGCTTGAAGATCCCACGTCGCATCTACTATATATGTAGTATATTTTTATTTCCAAAAGTTTTGACGAACATACTAAATAACAACACAGATATATATATTTAGATATTATATATAATCATTATAATAATATAGAGGAACACTCGTTTGTAACAAAGCAGGATTGACTTATCTCCTTAACACATTATATATTTATATATATACCGGCCTCGCACACGTCATGAGGAGGAACTGAGCATGCGCGTCAGTGTTGAGAGGTCTCCATCTTGATACAAGTCATAATAAACATACAATTTAATTACACTCAGCACACACATACATTTCGAAATTAATCTAATACTTTTGGTTTGTTTATTTTGTATTCCAGATCAGAAAGCTACACGGTACATTGAGGCAGAAATTGGGTTATTTTTGGAGACCAGATGAATGATTTAAACTTGCTTTATCTGCTCTAATAGAATTCCAGATATTGCGTTAACACTTATTGGCAGATAGTCTCACTAATTACTATTTCAACTCTTTTTTTAATACAATGAAATTTATTTTCCGCGTTATCCCATGCTTTATCAAAAAAGAGTTGCTTTTTTTTCGCCACTGACTGTTGTGAGTGCCTTAATTAACAACAAAGTGGATGGACTTGATTAACGATCTAATCAGACTCATGAGAAGTTTCGCGAAGTCAAAAGAGGGGTTGGGGGAGGCCAGTAGGTTTGGAATATTAAAATACTATGGAATGAGATTCAGATGTTTTAATTGGGAAAAATAACGTTATAATTGTGAAATACTTGTTACTGACTGAGGCATTAGTCATCATTATTACACTCCCCATTGTATCAGGGCAGGATAGATATGGTTTTCACATACACAACCATCATCATTATTATAGTAAAATATACACGTGTACAATATTTTTTTTAAGAATTTTCACTCACTTATGGGAGCTCAGTGAACTACCCCAAACTATCATTATTATTTACTTTAAATTTAGGCATGATTGTTATTACTGAAACAATTACTCTACAATAATGTAACAAATAGTTCGAAACATAAATGTGGAATAAAGAGCACAAAAACATTAACTTTCAGTGCTTGTGATACAAAGAAGGAATTACATATTGCTACGATTTAAAATACAGAAAGAAGAGACAAAGACAAGACTAAAAAGAATAGAGACGGAAATAGAAGGGCCACCAAACCAGCATACTACAATTATCACATAATGCTCTCTAACACATTTTTTTAGCATACATTGTTCTTGAGAACACAAGAATTAGTTGATGGAAATCACAAAGAAACATCCACTATTTCCCAACACAGATATTTTGTTTTTATTTTTTGGTTTTTATTTTCAGTGAAAAAAATCACAATGTGCAACGTGCGTAGGCAACTACTTCATATATCATAAGTAACAAGTGTGGCAGGATTGATATCGTATCACAATGTTGCAGTGCAATATTCAACGTGCTTAGAATATAGCTAAAAACGTGCTTTGTAACATGAATATAAAAAGAACGTCTTTATATATGTAAATTGGTGTGTGAATGTGCATAATTCAACTTCTTAAAATATTACTTTTAATTGGGTGCATGGTAATGAAACAAATACAAAACAGAAACAAAGGTCATCAGGAAGGAAGTAAGGAAGGAAGGAACTTGTGATTTTAGGAATAAAGGACAATGAAAGCTCAACATGTATGTGTATATACACCTATATATATGAGCATATGGAGTGGAAACGTATGCTGGTTTCTTTGTTTCTTGGAAAGGTTCATCAGGGAAAGACAATGTTGTGGGGTTTCTATGTACTTATGTATGTCTTAAGTCTCTCTCATGGTTGGGGAAAAAATGGGAAGGGGCAAATTAATTTGGTTTAAGGTTAAGAGAATTATCCACCGACCTGAGAATAACTTGTTTTTTTGTTAACATGTATAATTTTTGTATTACTTTGAGGGATTAATTCCCCCATATCCCTCACTAGTTTTATCCCCATATAACTAGAATTAATCAGCAAATATAATTGTTTGTACATACATATATGCATGTTTTACAACAATGGTGCCCTTTTGCAACATATTCCCATGTCTCCTAAGTGTAGGCCAGATGTTTGTAACAATAGTTCAGGTTGGAATGTTTGTCTATAAAACATCCCCCACTTCTAAGAGAATTGTGTTAAGTTACAACAATTGCTTTCCTGTGGCCTAAACAAATCCAACAACTTAAAATTTTGTAGCCAAATGTGTTATCTACTCCAGCAATTTGCTCTCTCTGAATCGGGCGTAGACATTCCATACTGTTTCTGTGATTATACATTTTAATCTTATCACCACTTATAAGCAGTAATAGCACTTCTTAGGAATCTCAGAGGAACCTTAAAATAATGCCACTTAAATTTTAGGAGTTCTGCATCACATAAAGGCAAAATTGTGTGCTCTAATTATCTTTTGATACTGCAGTCGCAAGATAAATTTTGTTTGTAAGTGCTCACAATTTTGCCCATTCGTAATTTCCTTATACCTTTCTTGAATTAGGCCGCTCGAGGCCGAAGACAAGTGAAATACGTCATTTAGTAGGATGCTATTAACTGCTTTTCCTATGTTTGAGGTTATGTCGTTAAACAAATTAGACATTTATATAATAATTTTATGTGATGCACTCATGTTTCATTTTTTGAGTACAAAAAGGAGTATTATTATCTAAGTCTTATTTCGACATCCCAATGCCATATGAGGAACTCATCGCTATTGTTTCTAAAATATATTGTTTCGAACGTGTTTCTTTTGTCTTCAGCTGTTAAAAATAGTTGTCATGTTGCATTCACAATGAAATGAATATTTTAAGAATAACATAAAACTTCTTCAAGTATCGGCAATTATCCTTAAATGATTACACAGATTTAGAAATTTCTGCAAATAGTCCTGAACCAAAACGTTCTCCCAGTGTCTAGCTCAAGTTTCCATGCCTCTTAATCGCTACATTAAGGTCCTGACTGCGAGACTAGGCCGAATGGTACTTGAACAATGTGTCCGAATAGTGTCTTGCTCCCGGTGGCTCAGGATGAAGTCAGATGTCATCGCCCGAGGAAGACGTGGACGACAAGGTCCAGCCTCTTGCACCATCACTGCGAAGTCTCGCTTGGTCCCAGTCAGGGACTCCTCGAACACACAGCGATACAGATCATTAGCATTATAATATTATATAAAGGAGTCCCAGCTAAGACCTCCGTGAATCTTCGATCGCCCTGCAGGTCCTTCTCCATGCCTAATAGACTCTCTACTTAAAATTATTTCCGCTAAGTCTAATGAAGCTCTAACACACTGCGTTTCTACTACAACAAGTATAATGACACCAATCAAAGCTAAATATTATGACATTTATTTAACACCAACACGATTGCTACATATTTTTTATAGATCTGTTTTGCTGTATTTATGACTAAGTAAAGCGCTTTCGCTAGAGAAAGGAAGGACCCACGTGGCAAATAAACGACTCGACTAGAGCTTTTCGTCAAGTTGTTAAATCTGATCCTTCTCGTCAGCATCCTGCCGAGGCTCTAGGTAGGAGGCTGAAATAAATAGATAAAGTTCTTGTTACTATTCGCGCCATTTTACAAGTCTGGTCTGACGTCTGACCCGCCTTCAAATTAAAACACACCCCGAAAGAGGATATAAAAATGGTAATTTTGATGACAAAAATAAGAAAATTGCCTTAGAGCTGTGTATTGATAATTTAAGTTATTGGCATAATACTATTTCTTATTTAGAAATGTTCATGATGTTATTTTTTTGCCTTATTTAGAAATCATTTTGTGTGAGTTCGAATGGAATATAGAAATGCAATTACGTTTAGTAATTGTGCTATTCGAAATTTTAACCATGAGTCAAATTTACTTCCACTTAAAATTACACTTCATAAAATTACATTAGGATAATTGCCATATGATACCATGACATTTTATAAAACTAAATGAAATATACACCTTTTTACGGCCTCCATTTCCATGAATTCCTACTTAGTTAACGCAGAACTCATTATTTGGTATATTTTATAGGCCGTTTTCTTGCATTTCTTCTCAGTCAAGCTATGTGCCTCCGTCTTATATCACAATATGCTTTTTATATAATGTTACAATTCGCCCGATTGCTATGTAAGTTCCAGAATATTCCCGTTCTTCAATGGTGAGCATCACTGGAAGTCAACACAATGCATCATGTAAGAACCTCGCTAACCAGACCCGGTGCATTTATGTTGGGGCATCTTTATAGTAAATGTTCGGTTTGGAATGCTTTCTATCTGAGAATGAATTATATATTTCATGGAATGACTTTGAGTGAGGTACGGCAGTAGACGAAATAAAAAATAGGTTCAATATAAGACTTTGTAAATATCTTCTTTTCTTCTACTTTTTTGTTCTTGTCTGAGATGATCTCCTCCTGCTGGGTTTGATTCCAGTTTAGCGTCCTCTCGCCCATCGTAACAGTGCATCTGCTAAGACGTCGAGGTGGGCCTTCGTCTGCAAAAACCAGAGAGAAAGAAAGTACGTGAGAAACATGTGATGAAAAGCGATCTGAGGTGAATGTCTATCACCAAACCAGGTATACAAATAAACAAATAAATAATGCGGTATAATTGAACATGAACTTCCTCCTCCCACTTCAAGGAGAATTGCTTGCGTCATTTAACTGTACCGTAAAGCTTTCGTTTCACATAAAATGGTTAAGGGTATCCACAACTATAAATGTCTATACTAGACTGATATACGCTGAGAATTAAAGGCTTTGGAGAGAAGGTCAAGATTAGCGATAGCTGAAACCAGTAGAGGTAGAAAGAAAGAAAAATATAAAAAAAAATAGTAAAATGGTATTCTGTGATTGTTCAGATTTCTATGTTCGCATGAAGAATCAGGCAAATATCCTGCTTGCTGTTTATTAAAAGCAGGATTCTTTGAAGTTATTTTGAAACCGTTTCGAGAATGCGATCTTTCGAGAAAACTACAGATAGGTCTAGTTAAACAGTTCCAAAATAAGTCCTACAACATTGCATACCGCGAAGTAGCCATGTTTTGGACATGTGGGCAAGTTATGGATAATTACTCCGCTGAATTAGATTCATTGACAAATGGCCAGACAAATGGTCAGACAAGTGGTCCGTAATTTCGTGAACAGATTTATGGCGAAAAGGACCTAGATAGGGTAAGCAATCGAAAGTAGACCGACGTGATCTTACGATCAAAACTTCAATGACATTGAAGAGGAAATTCGAAAAAAAAGTTAGCAGAAAATTCAAGAAATCTATGAGAAAGCTTGTTCAGGAATTAGGGATTTTGCAATCCAAAAAACTTTTAAAATTAAAACCGTGCAAGGTAATGAATTTATGAATGCGTACTAATGCACTATTTATTAATTTTTTTAGAGATGTTGGTGGCACAACGATGGCATTTCCAACATCCAGAACCTGGTCATTGTAGTTATACTTTACATGAGAATCTATGTACGTGAACTAAATGGGCTATGAATATCCGACTCAGCCGGCAAATAGCATGCTTCCCAGTGTCAAGCAAATTCACGTTGGGCAGGCCACGATTTCTTACGAAGGCTCTGTATTACACCTTCAAGCACCTAATTATAAAACTTGAAAAAGAATTGTATTCCACATTCAGATTTCGATATTTCGCAGCAAATACAATCTTCAAATATTCTAAAATAAAAAACATTAAAGGGAAACAGGTAGAAGATGAGCTATATTCCACACATAAATTCGATATTGAGTTTTCATGTCAAATACCTTTACTAAAGCCCCGAAAAAAGCAATGTTTAGAAAAAGATATGTGTGAATGTAACAACAGAACTTTCGATGAAACACGAAACTTGGTATTTAAGTTTGGCCTCTTTCAAGATTACAACACAAATATTTTATGAATTTGAATTAAAATAGTGTACAACCAAGATATTTGCAGGGCACAGAATGTCTTGCCTTGAATACTTGCGACAGTTTGCAAGAAACCGCTTCATTGTGAAAGTTTTGTTTGACTTATATATTTCGGGTAAATCATGTGTGCATTCACATTATTCTCTACTGTCTTCTACAAACTATTCTTATACAAAAGCCCTTTCACCTCTCTACCTCTTGTTAATCCAGATTAATTTTCGTTGCATATTAAGTTTTTTCGTTACAAATGTAAAGATATATTAGGTTAAAGCAATAATCCTATTTTTGTCCTTATGCCATACATCTACTACTGGAATGCACGAGCAGAAAAACCTGAAAAAGTATAACTCTTGAAAACTATAACGAATAAAAAGGAATATCACCGAAATTAAAAAGAATAAGTTGAAGTAATTTGTACTTTAAGAAAATCTACATTTTTTGTATAAATTTTTTTAACAGTTTACAAGTTATGCAACGGTTTACCAGAAAAAATAAGATAGGTATAGCTTTTATTTGTAAATAAATAATCTTAAATATATTGCATTTAAATCTAAATGCTTATAGCCATTTAAGAAAACGAACATTTTTTATTATTTTCCCATTTAAACGTTTGCTTTTGGTGGATGAACATTTCGTGGACAATTTTACGTCGTTTGCAAGTTGCAGAACCCAAGGAATCGGTGGGCTTTTCGTTTTAAAATTATGTTGTTCTCTCTGCACCTCCCCTTCACATTCCCCACCCACCATACCAGACATCTTAGTCACGCGCGAAAAAGCATACCTTTTTGTCTTATATATATATTTGATTCAGGGAGTCTGAAAACGTGCATTTCCAGTGAAATATCGCTATCGAATTTGGGTGGAATGCTCTAGTTTATTTACTGAATAATAGAGAAAGTGTAAAATAGAAAGCTGACCTGGTAAAGTTATTTCGTGGACAACGGAGTAAGTAGAGATGAATCACATATAACAGTATAATAATGATGATAATAATAGTAATAATAATGATGAATAATTAATATTAATTATAATAAATTATTTTTATTGCTAATATTATTACTACTACTGGTACTTAGGTGACATTTTCAAATCTGTAAGCATTGGAAATCACTTTGTAAACTATTTTACCTATTAATGGGTAGAGCCAGACTGAAAAATTCAATGCCATAGCCGGGATTTGAACCACGCATCTTCTGGTCTCCGTCCAGCTGCTCTAAACCATTGAGCTACTATGGCCAACGTGCCAACATGACATTAAGTTCTCCAACTGACTCGTGTTTCTCCCAGTAAACCACTTAGGAGTTCTCATAAACACATGAGACAACTACCTTAATGGCGACTTGCTATACTGTAAGTAAGAATTTTTCAGTCTGGCTCTACCCATTCATAGTGCGTCCTACACACGGCTAGTGTGAAAGAACAATTAATTTCTATTTTACCTATTGTAACACTAAGTTAGGTTTAAGGAACTCCTAATCAGTACATCTGCTTAGCCCCTCACTATTAAACGGTGTAACCCTTTTCTGTGCCACCTATTCCTCTCCATATTCTCTCTCTCCCTCCCTCCCTCCCTCCCTCCCTCCCTCCCTCCCTCCCTGTGTCTCTTATTATTCACTTTTAAATTGTTTCTTTTTTATTTTTCTCTAGTCTTCCTATATATTATGTTTCTTTCTACTATTTCTCCTTTCATAGTATCCCAGTCGAACTCCCAAATTTCTTTTCTCTGTTTTCGTAACTCTTTACATTTAAACACTGAACATACTGTTCTGCTGCTCTAAAAATATATAGAGTTCATGCCCTCTTATCCCTTTCAAACGCAATGTTTCGTGCTCATCCAAGCTAATCCTTCCCTCTCTTTTCTACCACATAGGTATCTACACAATTCTCTCTTAACCAACATTTCTTTATTTGTTATTTTCTAGCGCATACCATATTTCCTATATGTCTTTTATCGATTTGTAATAAATAATCACTACTTGATACTCAGAACATCTTTCAGAAAACCTCAATACATCGAAGGACAGCTCATCAAAAAATACGTTGATATACGTTATTGATGTTGGACAGACATCTTCTTAGTTTTCTAATTTAACAGTTTTATTTCTTATACTAATTCCTTGACAAATGAAAACAGTGCATAATTTACCGTTTTGTAAAACATGCAGGCTTGTCTGTCCTCATCTTCTCCACTAGGGCAGTCTATGAAGCCATCACATAGGACGTGATCATCTATACACCTATAACGTCCCATTCTATCAGGTGTGGGGCAGGCGAATCTCTCCATGCCGTCCTCCGCTGGTGGACATTCTGCAAACAGAAGAATAGACTTGATGTTAAAAAAAGCAAACATTGTTCAAAATACATCTAACGTACTACATTCAAATGGATTTCTATAGCTACATGATCTACTTCTGCATCTCTTCTATGGACCATTCTTACAGAATGTCTACTTAATGTTAAAGAATAGTGTTCAAAGAAATGTTTTCAGGATATATTTCGGAACTCTGTACAAATCTCAAACCAGGTTCTCGGGTCTAAGTTTAGTCCGATAAAATAGCACTTTATTTTTCATGTAAAGGTCTTAAACGTATACGAGGGGGGACCCAAAGAAGCCGGACTCCGAGGGCGCTGCCACTGGTAGACATAATGCAGGGTTCTCACGCTAGATGGTGTTAGTAGAGACCTTAATGAAACAGCTGTGCAGACTGCGTCAGTGTAGAGCTGAACGTGCAAGTGTGGTATTGTGTTTCTCTGACTGTTGGCGGGTTACCTCTGCGAAGTTGTTATGGCAACTTTAAAAGAACAAAGAGTGTGTGTGAAATTTTGTTTCCTGCTTTAAAAGAGCTGCATTGGACACACACAAAATGTTTCAGAAAGCTTTCCAGGAGGACACTATGAGCCGCACACAGGTTTTCGAGTGGTTTGGGCGCTTTAAACGTGGTGAGATGTGTGTTGAAGACCAAGCTCGTTCTGAACGCCCTTCAACATCCCGAAATGAGAACATTGAAAAGGTCCACCAAAAGGTCAACGAGGATCGTCACCAAACGATCAGCAGCGACAGGAATCAGTTGGAGCTCGTGCCAGCGAATTTTGAGGGAGGATTTGCACATGAGACGTGTTGCTGCTAAATTTGTCCCGCGCCTTGTCACACAAGAGCACAAAACCATCCGCATGAATGTGTGTCAGGACTTGAAAAATGAGATTCCACGTGATCCAACTTCTTGAAAAAGTCATTACAGAAGCTGAGAGTTGGTGTTACGGATATGACCCAGAAACCAAGCAAGCGTCAAGCCAGTGGAGGACTCCCAACTCTCCCACACAAAAAAAAAAAAAAAAAAAAAAAAAAAAAAAAGCAAGGCAAGTGAGGTCAAATGTGAAGTCGATGATCATAGTCTTTTTTGATGTTCGTGGAATTGTGTATCGGTAATTCGTACTCCCTGGCCAGACTGTTAACCAGCACTTTTACTTGGATGTTTTAAGGCGTCTGCGAGAGGATGTGAGGAGGAAACGCCCGGAACTTTGGCGATCAGGTGTCTGGTTTCTGCATGACGACAACGTTCCAGCACACACGGCCTTACGAGTGACCCACAGTTTGGCATCTCAGAGGTGGTCTTTCTTGTTCCCCACGCTCCGTATTCGCCGGACGTAGCCCCGTGCGCCTTTTTGCTATTTCCACGAATGAAAAAGGCGCTAAAAGGGGAGCGTTATGACGATGTGGAGGCGGTAAAAACAGCTTCGCAAAGGGCACTGGACAATATCAAACGTGAAGAGTTCCAAACATGCTTCCAACAGTGGGAAAAGAGACTTGACAAGTGCATCGCATGTAATGGAGAGTATTTTGAAGGTGACTGAAATAATTTTGCAAAAAGGTTCATCAATAAATGTTTTATGACAAAAATCCGGTTTCTTTTGGGTCCCCCATGTATATTTTAATCAAAATCATTAACCAAATTTAAAAATATATCAGAAATATATAAAGGGAAAATAAATACGAATTTATCAAATGATTTGATCCTCGGTGTTGACATGCCCAAAAATAGCGCAATAAATAGCAACGTGTGCACACCCATTTCTGTATATAACTGTTCCGTTCGAACAACTGCAATAACATTACAACAGTCTGGTAGCCGACTAGAAAATCCTGGGCACAGCGCAGTAATTGGGTTAGCATGTAATCATAGAAGCATGTGCCAACATCACGATTCCTCATCCGTCACACTTTCTGCAAAGGCTCTTTACTCTTGGTGCTTTAAAATATTAATATACCCAGTGTTTAGAAAGTGTGACTAAAACTTTGGTGCTTTAAAGTATTGTCAAGCACACTGTTTGGTGACAGCGTATCTGCCTCATATAGAAAGAGATCCCGAGTTTGAACGAACTAGATAGGATGAGTTATCTGGATAAGGCTTTTTCCTGGGATTTTCCCTTATATTGAAAGGTGAATGTCAGGTAACTCTGAGCTCTGTGGTCCTGTACTCATTTAAACATCATTTCACCGATTTCATTCATCGTCTGATATGACGTAGGATTGGACGACGTAATTTAACCCTTAAATGTATAATTGCCCTGGGCGAACATAACCCTGCATTCAACTTAAAAAATATTTTAGTGCGTTTTTTGTTGTTATAATATTGTATGGTCATTGTAGGTAGTACTGGAAAACTTTTGAGTCTTTTCAATTGTAAATATTGTATTACTTTTATAATTACATTGTAGGATATGTTTAGTACCCTCCAAGCACCTGCAGTCAAATGATACCCCGTCAACATCCAAGCGTGCCATCACAATGATTATTTTACTTGGGCCCTCCCCGTTCTTTAACACAGGCACACTTGACTGAGATGCCGAAATTCGAACTCACGACGTTTAGCTTTGAATGGTTGGCCAGACCATTGTATATCGCTTTAACGACCATGGCATTTGGAAACTTTTGCTTTGTGGCACCGCAGAAAGCGGTATGGGAACCGTTTAGCAAGTATACAGCAAGAGCGGCATAAGCAGCAAAATAATTTGCCAATTAAACGGTTAATACACACACACACACACACACACACACACACACACACACACACATACACACACAGTTACTTGTGAAAATAATGACTCGGACAGTGATATCATCTTAGTTGTACAGTGCATTCAACCAGTTACTGTAAAATCAAAACCTTCCTTTTCAGTTACAAATACTCTATTTAGTATTATTAAATACAGTGAAGTAAAATGCTTCTCTCATTGCACAAGGCATTTAGTTTTGGTTATCTTTACAATTCTTTGATATTGTTATTTGTTCTTTTTATCATTTAATGCTTCCATCCTCAATTTCACTAACATTAACTTCCCTCTAAAAGATATAAGTTGCACATATTCACCAGCTTATTTGCCATCATGGACTGCTGTAACGGAATTTTAGAACACGTTAAACATTCATAAGCAATAATTAAGCAATACTCTTTACTGCGATGACATAAGACAAAGAAATTCTTAATAGTAGCCAGCTACTGCGGAGTATGCCGGTATTTATACAAACAGCTACATCACGAGGCACGGTATGTGACCTGTACCTGTGAAATCTGACAGCGTGAGGCACGCGTCGTTGTCCCAGTCACTGCCTAATCCACACTCATTCTGGAGCAGTTTTATGCGGCTCTATTGACGGTAAAAGCTATCTATATGTGTCACATAAAAGTTAAGCAGCTACTTGTTCGGTGTCGTTTTGAAATACCCTGTATATTATTCCTTCACTGTAAATCTGTGCCGCTATTTCTTAATTTCTTTGTATAAACACAAATCTCTGTAAGACGGAAAGCTGTGAATGCCGAAAATAAATGCTGGAACGATCGCGTTCCGTTTTAGAGAGGTTATAATTTACATGCTTCACCAGGGGCGGCTTCTGAGGTAGTGCCGCTGTGTCATGGCATCATCTGTATGAAAACGAAAGAAAGAGAAATGTATAGGAATTTCGCAAAAAAGATTGTTTGTGAGTATCAGCTCCCTCGTGTGAATAGGCGCGTTAAACGGAAGCGCTCTGTCCTGGTTGTTTTCCTGGCTTGGCGCCGATTCCAGAACGGCACCGTCTACGCTCGTAAGCACCTGTGTTAAGGACTAGGATGTCTGCTTATACACGGCTTCTTTTGGGAGAAGGTAGTGCCGAGAATTCTCTGGCGCATAACTTACGCTTTATCCGCTAGAGTACAGTAAAGCACCGGACTTAAGATAACTCTCTCTGTCGCCAAATCGTACACGAACGCTTCGTATCACATTCTCCATGAATTGTATTATCAAACTTTTATTGTACTCGTTACACCTGTACGTAACAAGAGTACGGATGTAATAAATATCTATTTCCGTTTCCCTGTACGATCTGTTTGGTACAGTATATTGTAAATTAGGATGGATTATTGATAAGATTATCTAAATCGTTCGAAATTGGTACACATATTTATATTTTAACAACCATTATTTATTTTTTATTTATTTATTTATTTATTTATTTATTTATTATTAATAATTTATTGATTCATTTATTATTAATCATTCATACATTTATTTATTTAATTTATGTATTTATGTTTTTTTTTGCAATTTTACGTCCTCCAACGTTAAGTCATATCGGACGATGAATGGAATGGATGAAATGATGCTCAAATGAGCCCAGGGTCAATAGAGCTTAGAGTTACTAGACATTCGTCTTTCAGGATAAGGGAGAACCCCGGAAAAAACTTTATCCAGGTAACTCACCCTGACCGAGATTCGAACTCGGGACCTCTTGAACGTGAGGAAGACACTCTACCACCACGCTACCGAGGCGGACTGTATTTATGTATTCATTCATTCACTCAATTATTCATTCATTCGTTCATTCATTCATTTATTTATGGCACCGCTAATACAATGCCTGAAAATGTAACAATAAATATGACATTTAGGTACACACGTTACTTTAAAATTGAAAAATTACAAAATGAACAATATTGTCACAAGTGGCTGTTTAATTCAAATAATACGTTGTATCATCATTTGACTAGTTGTGTGTGACGTCATGTCACGTGACCTCTTCCTCTTTCTAATGAAGCCATGCCATGTGGTGCTGACTGGCTGTATACAGCCAGAAGGTTTTTGCTGCGTGCCCACCCATTAAGGGTTTTACCGCAGGTAAGGTAGATTTCGGGATATTGTAGGGTGAAATGTAGGTTTTTAGAATGATGTTATTTATGAGATTATAAGTATGTACCTGGGGGTTGAAAGATTATCTAAATCGTTCGAAATTGGTACACATATTTATATTTTAACAACCATTATTTATTTTTTAGTTATTTATTTATTCATTCATTCATTTATTGTTAATCATTCATACATTTATTTATTTAATTTATGTATTTATGTATTCATTCATTCAATCAAATATTCGTTCATTCATTTATTTATTTATGGCACCGCTAATACAATGCCTCACCAGCCGACCCTGTACTTCACTATTTTTCACGAGTCATGATAACTGTTACAGCCTATATTCAGTTCTGTTTTCTTCTAATTTTGTCGTGGTGTGAATTTCTCTATGATATAACAAAGTTTGTAATCATCTAATACTTTTGTTTCCGGATTACTTCCAATCCCATTAAGTCCGGATATGCGTGTTTTTGTGCAAAAGTTTTGAGCACTCTATCCGTTGTAACTTCTATGCTCAGAGTAAAAAATGTCCAACGTTAATATTAGCTTTTACACACTTAGCTAATATTGGGAATTGAAAATTTTCACTCAGAGTACAGATTATGGTATTTTTATCTGGTGTCCCTGGTGTTACGATTGTCATAAATGTTAGGCTGTGAGAGGATAAAACCAATGTCCAATATGTGCACGTTCTCTTCCGCTAACTCCAACCGTGATAGCTTCACAGAAGAACAACTTCGATTTTCCTAAGTGCACTGGTTACTTTTTTTTCCTGATTCCATAGCGTTAAGTCCAATTTTATCGTGGTGAATGCTGCAAGAATCGTTTTGTTCGCTCCATTTCTTACATTACAGAGTGCTGCAGGCTATTATTGTTTAAATAAAGGAACATCGCATCGGAAGATCATTGCCAACCTTAGAGCGTAATGAACAGAAATGGGAAGCCAGCTGCATCGTAACTGTAATGAACGATAACGGTCCTACCTCCCGGGCAATGGAAAAACTTCCACAGAAGCTGTAGTGGTATGGTTGGAAAATTTAATTCAGTAGTACGAATATTAGTGCACATTCTGGTCATAGGTTTTTATTTATGAATACTAAATAGCGAAATTATTCACGTAGAAGCGAGATTGTGAATTTAAATCGCTGGTAGGTAAAGTATTTTTATTGATATGAGTTTATTAAAGTTATTAAAAAGCGTAATAAACAGGTCATTGACATTTAGTCAATGAGTAAGCTCAAAAGGGGAACTTAGCACTTCGGCCTACGACTTTTTTTGTCTATGCCCCAGGTGAGGCATCCCCGGTTAGGAGGATTGAGATGACAGGATAGTAAGGCTGACCAATCCTGAGTAGATTCGACAGCAGACGGAACGTTCGTTAACAGCTACAGATTAAAACTCCCCGGCGGCGGTTCCCCTATCTCCTGCGGTATTATAGAGTGTGTCTAGTGAACGCGAGTGCAGTTTACCCCTCAAAGGGAACTCACCCTCCCGCCCACTAATGACCGTCATAAATCTATCTCCACACTTCAGAAATGGAACACTGTCGTTGAGGACCAATAGCAACACTGATTTTCTTGAAATGACAGTTGCATGTTTACTACACGTGGAGTCTCAGTTGCCAAAGTTCCAACTTCCAGTTGATCTGTTTCATTAGGTGGTCACGATGTGGAGACCGTGGGAAGGAAATGCAGTGGTAAATGCAAATGAAGTAGTAGATAACTTTCAGTCAAGTGAAAATAATCAAAATGATGACAATAGTGTGAATAACTGGGCCGAGTTATGTTAGTGGAGAAGGCTCAAAAAACAAAGTTATAACGGGAACTGTTTCTAAGCAAATTCAACCATTTGTTTTGAACACATATAAATATGGGCTGACAAATAATCTTGGTAAGGGGTCATGCAATGGACCTCATGATAAATTCTGGGTGTTCATAGAAATAGAGTAAGAAATATTGTGACGAAAGGAATACCAACGACGCCGATGAAGTGTGAAAACAAAAGGAAATGTTTCTCTAAAGCAGATAATTTCACATGCGATTTAATTCGTAGAGAATTTTATAGATTCTATGCAAAAGGAAGAGCGCCCACCTTAGACGAATTGGTTGCACATTTGCAAGAAATTTGTGATTTTCCTTATGCGCGGTCTCCTAAAGGAGCTGGGTTTTAATTACCGCACTTTGAATAAGATAAGAGTTATTATGGAATCCAGTAGAATTGTAGCTATTTATATTTGTCAAAACTAAGGAAGCTTTGCAGTAATGGACATAAGATAATTTATTTAGACGAAACCTCGTACGATACCCATCACCATCGAGGAGGGTGGCAATCTTGTAGAAAGGTCTGGGAGAGGGAGGGCCGGTATTGTAAAACGATTATAAGGGTTCGTTAAAGGCAGCGGCAGACGTGCACATGAGTTAACTAAACAGACTCTACATCGCCTGGTGGGTTCGGAATCAGAGACCTCGGAGAAGTGGATTTACAGAGTGAGTTTCCTGCCATGCACACCGATACTCTCGCTATCATTGAACGCTTTATCCAACCAGGATAAAAGGTAAAGTGAAAGAGAGTAGGATATTTGGGGGATATATGTATTCTTCCAAGCATTTGCCTATCGACCTGGGGAAACCCCGAAAAAACGCATGAGTCAGAAAGGTCACCCGCAAAAATTTAACCTACCACCTTATGATGCAGGTCACTCAAATAAATACATGACGTTATTTTTAGAAAGCACAGACACAATCTTATTCTGTTATTACTAGTCATAATTCAAACCCCTCTACGTTGGATATGATAAGGATAAATAATAATACAGTTTACTCCATCAACTCTCCGGGTAACCAGGAAGTTATTCTATCGAGGTGGAGACTTTCACTTTTAGCCCCTAGCAAACTGTAACGAAAATAGAAAAGAAAATATCTGTGATGCTGGAATTGCGATGGCAATCAAGGGAAAGCAAACTGACCGCTATAATGCACCCATTAAAGTTCTGATGTTTCATTCACAGTTGCACCTTGCAGATATCAACAGACATTCCTGATTTTTCTCTCGAAATCCTGCCTTCGGTTAAATTTTGTTTCGCGCATTCGTCCCTTCCGTTCCCCATGCACACCTCCCTCTCTCCCCCCTTCACCCGTCCCTACCGACTCCCTGCTGACGTCATGGCAGGTAAAGAATAATGAAAGCGGTGCTTCCAATCAATACAATCTCCTTTGAAGAAGAGGTACAAATTTCGTTCTGATGACAAAATTTCGTTAAGCTTGTTGAAGAGCAGTCCCAGAATAGCGCTCATTTAATTTATGCATCTGCTCTCTCCGTGGATGATTTGAGAATCTTTTGCAGTGACCTTTCCAGAGTCAGAAGCATGCAAAAGTCTTATTTTCTTATTTAAAGAAGTTGCTCTACTATCGTAGCTACTTTGTAAATCATTCGCAGAGAATACTAAGTTTTACTTGCTTCTAGTGATAACTATTTCATTCATGTATATCAAATATTTTGATATTAGAATTGCGATGAATTTGGAGTTTTGGATATTTGTGGTTTATATTTGTTGACCTTAACGCGCAATTTGTTTTCAAACGTATATCGCTTTAGTTGCGACCTTCCTCTGTCATTATTGGAGATTATTATGGGGTTCTGTATTGGAAAATTCAAGTCATTCAGAAATATCATATTGGAAATGAATGATATATACCATAAATATTCATTTGACAAAATTGTAATTTCATGAGCTTTTTTGTGCTGCTGTGATATTTTTATGACAATAGATATAGTCTATTTGCCAAAACTTATTTAAAATTCACTTGGAATAAAGTGGACTTTACAGTTGTTCATGGAAAATTCAGTATATATGTTTTGTGATGCAATTTTTTGATATTTTAAACAAAATTTGTAGTCACATTTGAGAAAATCAATATAAGGAGTTTTCCAGATAAAGAGTAGCTTGGATGGGAAGATTTTCTTGAAAATATTTAAGTGGCATCCTTGAACTTAAATATCTTCTTTTTTTGGTAACTTTACGATTTGAATTGTTTAAGAGAAGATCGCTCCCCCCTTTTTTTCCGTGGACGCCAGAACATGTATTTTCTGTGAAGTGTTGATGTCAAATTTTTAGTTTGAATAAAATAATTCCTCTATTTAATTCCTCCGGGTATCGAAGAAGGAGAAAACAAAACTATTGTGTATGAAGGATCTACATAGAGTGGATCGGGGGGAGATGCCATACTTACATTTTTAAGGATCAAAAGTTGAGTTTAATTGAGAGTTTAGGTTCAGCACTAAACTGGCAATCACTGAGGAGCCTTCTATACATATATGCAAGTTTTTGTTACGTTATTATTGTTAATTAAGTGTGTTTTGATTTCTTTAATCAAAAGTGTAGTTTAGGCATCTCACCCCGAACATCGGGGTGCGATGGCAATTATATCGAAAGAAAAATGGAGTATTATTCTTGTGCATTTGCGATACAAATACCTATTTTTGAAAGCATATTTATTAGTATTATGAAGAATAAAATACTAAAGAAAGGTAATAATGGATGTAAGAATAAACAAATGATATGATTACATGCAAATGAAATCAAAGTTCTTCTGCAGAGTTGTTGCACAAGTTTTCTTCTTCTGTACAGGTTTCATGCAACCATCTACTGCAAACGACACACTGAATCCAATCAAGCTGTCATCCAGCACACTCAACACAATAATCACTGTCATTCTGACCTGTTTGGTCCTCTAATCTTTGACTCATTTTGCTACAGATTTCCCCTTGTTTAATTCACTATGATCTAATTTTGACCTCTTCTATGCGATTTTGTTCTGTGAGAACTTTAGCATGTTTCTCTTTGCGATTAGATTTCAGTGGATCCAATTTAGGCACAGAAGTAAATTCTTCAAATGATGTTGTGGTTCATTCTGAATAATCTGCAGTTCAGGTCCCTCTTAATTTTCTGAGAGAACAGCTTCAGCAGCTCCTCTCCTGTTTGGTTCACTTTCTTGAATCCGTTCTGCATGATCAGTAGCGACCATATCGGAAATTTGATACACATTCTGGAATCGTTCTTCATCAAACGTCGTTTTAGTGTTCTATGGAATGCCATATTCTTGGGAAGATTTAAAACAATTCATTCCTCCTGTCCTCACACGTTGCAGAGCCACATGTAGACATTCTTTAGGCCACTGACATCTATTTGAAGTTTTAACATACACTTGAGGCATCTCCTAAGAAAATAAAATCCGTGAGGAATAAAAGTAGGCATGTTACCCCGAAAAAACAGTGGGATCTCTCCCAAGGATCGGGGTGAGATACCACTTTTGATGACTCCCACAATACGGTCGCTGCATAGCAACAGAGGATAGCAAACTATACCACAACATACCTACTATGATAAGCGTGCGCGAAATTTTGTTCTGCTACTTTATTCATACACTTGCACGTACTTTAAAATAACTGTGCACCATTAACCTGGCATCTATTTTTAGACCTTACCTGTATTTGTTGGTTTAAAAGTGCAGAAACACCTAATACAATGAAACATACATTTGCCTTCACGTCACATTGCCACTAACGAGTGCCGTACAAGTTGGAGTCGCGATCTGTTTTCAGCCATCGCAACTATCAACTTTAGGCATCTCACCCCGATAGTCATCTCCCCCCGATTCACTCTAATTTCTAAGAAAATAAGGATGTGTGGAGAAAGCCGTTGTAGTATTTTTCTAAGGTATGCTGCTATTCAAATGCGTGGTAGCTCATATTATAAAACAGAGAAAATACTGTAAATATTGATTGCAAGGGTTCACGGTGAGCCTTATTAAGGCTACTTCGGTCCCAAGGTAATCACAAACGATCCATCAATTATGAAGCACTGCGCATATCATTGACGTTCTACTGTTAGAATGTTCTATATTTGGGGTTGGATTCCTCAGAGATCCGTGACGTGTTTCCTAAAATACCTTAATGTGGGGAATGAATAATTAAGTGAAAGTCGACTTGTGAAACGAAAGGCATTAGGTTACACACAGTTACGTCTATTTCGAGTAACATTACAAAGAAGAGTTTTATTTCTTTTAGAATTTTCATTTAATACTTAATTTACAATTACATTAATTTACATTACATATCTTATAGGTCACTTTTTGTATATTTAATCCATATTCGACCTATGTATGTTCACTGTAGGTGCTAGGCGTATTACATAGAAATATAAGATAAAACCTTGTTAATTCGGACCCCTTTAAACCGGATTTTGCTTATTCCGGACAAGCATCCTTTAAAAATATCTGCGAATTGCTAATTTAAATTATAGTACTACACTAAGACAACCCTAAGGGAATTGTCAATTTTATTTTTGCAAAGACCGTACAATAGGAATTTCTTCGGAATATCAGGAGTATATTAGTAACAATGGTACATTAGATATCCTCCTTCCCACACTCTTGTAGCTGCGATAGAGCTTGCAACTCTCAGTCACTTAGCTAAAGAAACAAATCGAGTGTACAATGTCCTTTAGTAAACCTAAAATGTAATCGGGGAAACGCAAGCATAAATAGCTTACAATACATATCGAAAGACTTGAAAATGTTGCCACTCCTGTGTGTGTATGTGGAGAATGTATGTGTGTCTGATTTCAGATCCACGATTTTCAATTTTGCAAGAGCAGTAAACAGCAATTTGAACTCTACATTGACACTTGGAATACGTGTGGAAGACACTTTTGTATTATGATAGTGTTGAATTAGACACAAATGCAGTTCAATTAAATGACTTTCACCAAACACTGGTTGCGGGTGGAGAGAAAGCTGTCACAGTTGAAAAGATCGAAGTCTGGCTTGACGCATATGGAGATGATCCAGGCTGTCGCATCATGACTGACGAAAAATTGTGGAAATTGTAAGCAGTGCAAGGGCTACTAAGGTAGCTACAAAATAGGAATGAACATAAGGCGGGGCTAGGCGTGGCTGTTCTATGGCTACTAGCCAATGCATTTCGTGCAACGTTGTATAGTTAAGCACACATACTGGCTCACTTTGCCGAACCATACGGCTAATTTCTTTGCGCCTTCTAAATATACCAATTCACGTTTCCGGTTTTCTGGTTTACCCGGGGTTTTCCCTTATCCTTCAAGACGAATGTCGGGTAGCTCTAAGCTCTATGGACCCTGGGCTCATTTGAGCATCATTTCACCCAGTCCATTCATCGTCCGATATGATTTAACGTTGGAGGACGTAAATTACACACACACACACACACACACACACACACACACACACACACACACACACACATATATATATGTAATAAAAATAAAATAAAGAAATGGCAGCCTTAAATTTTACAATTTCAATCAGAAATCTGCATATATTTCTGAGATATTATGTATTTGATGTAATTCAATTAAAAATTAAATTAAAATGACTCACTTGTCAAACTTTTTGCTGCTAAGGATTTTATTTTGCTTTTAACAGACCACTATAAAGAACCCACACAGGAGTATTTTAAAAATCAAATGAAGCTTTCCTGGAAACGAACGATTTTCTGTTTGACATTCCTTTTTTTCTTTCGATCCAATTGTAAGAATAAACAAAAATAATATACTAGTTACAGCTCAAATTATTATATTTGATCTAAATGGAATGATAGTAATTGAATTAGTTCAATGAGTTTGAGGAGATTTTGCAGTTGATAATGCAACTTTAAATCGTTTTTTCACCTTTCATTTCGTTTTACCTTTTATTGTTGCAGCTTATGCCTATCAGGCTATGAACATTTTAGTAAAATTGCGTATTTATAAAATTTCAAAAAACGGCCATGTTTAGCAGTTTTTCATGAAGGTTTGCTAAACGTTGGAAGTTAACTGGAAAAACACGTAAAACATTAATGTAATGAAAAGTACAGAAAAAATAAGGTTTTGAGAAAAACTTTTAAAATTGGAATATGCATTGCATTACTGTGTTCAGGATGCCGCACAGGGAGATAAACATTGCCAATGCTAGTGAATGAAAGGGGTCATTTGAAAGTGTGGAGTGTCAATACAATAAAAAGAAAAACACTCAATGTTTAGCTTTTTCTCAGATTTTCTTCGAATTTCACAGATGTACTGCTTTGATATAGATAATGTTCCCTCGTGGTAGCACTAGTATTTAAAAGATAAATGATTTTTTTTGAAATTACTCATCGTTAAAATATATAAGTTCTGTGAGAGTTAACCAGCGACAGTAACTGGTTAGAATAAAATGTTGACATAAAACGGAAATGTTGTTATATTATATTATATTATAATTACACTAATTGTACTTATAATGCTAAATCCATACTATATAATTTTTATGTATATTTTTTATTTTTCCATTTGTTTTCTTGTTTATTTTCTTAGTTTCACACATATACACTATACACATAAACACCCATGCATAAGGCGGGACTCGAACCCACGAACCTCTATGCGGTGGAACGCTAGAGACGTACGCTCTAGCGACCACGGCTACGACAGCCGCATTTCATCGCACCTCCTTGTATTTACAATGAAATGTGTAACAAAACCACATCTGTACATGTTTACGATTAACATAAAGTACATAGAAAGATAACTTTGGTGAGAGTAATGACAGTGAATAGAATAACCAATTGAAAATATAAACATTTATTTATCCAGCTCCATAAGAAAAAGCACATCACTACGCGATACTTTTGTTACTGAAAAGTAGACCTTTTGCTGTTAGACATAAATAACCTCTGCAAAGAGTCGTATTATCTCTACCAGAGTCAATATAGCAGGTTAGGCAGAAGAATAAAGTTGAAATTTTGGAGACGAAAACACATTATTGTCGCGAAGCTGTTATCTACGATAGCGCGGCTAGCGCACACAGAGAGCTGGCAAATAACGATAGCGCCGATAAATAACAGACGGATAGTATATCACAGAGGTAAAGAACTTGCCGGCATAGATCAAGTTTCACTTCTGGAAGGTGATGGAATATTCGGTTTCTTTACTTTCCAGAAATCTCTCGAATTTATGAATGAGTTATATAAGGGACTGTGACACGCCAGCGGAAAGTTGTAAAACGAGAGTGAGTCGTAAGTAAGCATAAAACAGTTGTAAAGTTGTGTTACAAGAGTGTTGTCAACAGTGAAAGTTGAGTAAGCTGTTTGTTATTGTCATTGACCTTGGTGTTGTAGATTGTGATATGTGATGTAATTCAGCTGCTACGCAGTGTGTTTCTACGCAAATAAAGAACATTTAGAATTTCGGAAAATTGGACTTTTAATTCTACGAACCCACAAAGTCACATTATTCTTCAGGAACGCCTAGTTTGACCATCGATTATGCTTTAGTCCGATGATCAATTTTTCTTTAGTTATCTGAAAAACAAGAAACAAACATACGACATATGAAAAATTTCCATAATCATTTCCTCGCAAATATTGTAACGTTGTTTGAACTGCGCCATTTCTTAAAATAAATATTCTTTGTTATAAATTGCAAATGCCTTTTTTGGCAGCTTCTTCTCTTATTTCTTCAGATATAAAACTTTTGTTGCCCCATTATTATTATTTTTTTAATTTACGTCCTCCAACGTTAAGTCATATCGGACGGTGAATGAATTGGATGAAATGATACTCAAATGATTCCCGGGTCCATGGAGCTTAGAGTTACGCGTCATTCGCCTATCAGGATAAGGGAAACCCCCGGAAAATATCTTATCCAGGTAAGTCACCCTGACCGATATTCGAACTCGGGACCTCTTGAACGTGAGGCAGACATGCTACCATCTACGCTACCGAGGCGGGCTTTTGTTACCTGAATCACTCATTTTGACTTACAGTTTACCTTTTGTTATTCTTGCATCACCATACTTACAATTCTTCGCTATTCAAAGCCTCCAATATCATCTTACACCTAATAAAAACGTGGATTCTAAATTGAGTAGGTAGAGTCACATTGATAAATTCAATGCCGTAGCCGGGATTTGAACCACGGATCTCCCGGTCTCCGTCCAGTTGCTCTTAACTATTGAGCTATCATAGCTAACCTACTAGCGTGACATTAAATTCTCAAATTGACTCGTATTTTCCCGGTAAACCACTAGGAGCTCTCATATACATTGCGATACACACATTTTGTGGTGACTTCCTATGTTGTACGTAGTTAAGTCCTAGGCTTCATAGCTACCACAATTAGGTAAATGGAATAAGTGAAAGAACGATTAATTTCCATCGATTCTAGATCTTTTGAAAAACAATTTTTAATGTTTTTGTAATTCATAATTCAAGTCGACTTTTTCTTAGATAACGGATAAAAAATTACATTGGCACTAGCGAGGTTTAATGTTTATCATGCTCTTGAAATTTAAGCTCTCGGAGCTAACGTTAAATTTTTTCACTCGCTAATAAACAACTTACTTCGCAAGTCTCATAAATAACTATTTTATTAAGAATTCCTCCAAGATGTCGGAGCGAATAAGAGCCTACAAATTACATCTAATGTGATGATTTATTTATTACTTCATTCCTCTCGATTCTGTGATTTCCGTGGACTAAAATACAATTTCATATCATGCTGTATCTCATTACGCCTGGAAGCTGCAGTGGTGGAGACAAACAGATGCGTTTCGAAGCTCCTACCCATGCATAGAGTAGAAAGAGAGATAATTAATTGCCAATCGACAGTCCTTGTTTGATGACCGCTTGATGAAGTTGTGTGCTTCATCTACCGTAATGAACTTTGTTAGCCAATACCTAGGTCATAGGAGAGCGCTTCTTAATATAGATGAGTGTATATTGCGCATACCTTTCATCTTAACACGCCCGTACACGAGGATTGACTTAGTTGACGCTAGCTCCGCGTGCTACGAGGGTGGGTCAAAAAGTAATGTCTCCTATTTTTTGTCCTTAAATAAGTAAGTTATGTGAAAACTTTGAATTTGGCGCAATTCCTCTAACCATCTTCTCCAGTCTCCTGCAGTAGTAACTTCCTAAGTCAACTGGTGGCAGCACTATATCCTCTTGCAAAATGGCTTACATCGACATTCGTATTAGACAGCGTTCTGTGATTGAATTTTTGACTGCGGAAGGTGAAACGCCAATTCGCATTCACGAAAGGCTAAAAAATGTGTATGGTGACGCAACGGTGGATGTCTGCACTGTTAGACGATGGGATCGTCGCTGTAACGAAGCTGAAGGGCAAACACCATTGGCAGATGAAAAGCGAAGCGGCAGGCCGGTGACTCCAGTGACTCCATGCAACATTCGGCGAGTCGATGAACATCATTGGTGGTGATCGCCGGGTAACAACAGGTGAATTGTATCGCATTACCTCCCTCAATAAAGACAGGGTGATGACGATTATTCAACAACTGGGTTACTCAAAAGTTTGTTCCCGTTGGGTGCCAAGTATGTTAATCGCCCAAAACAAAGATATAAGGAAAACAATAGCCTCCGAACACTTACAGCGCTTCAATTTGGAGGGACAAGAATTTCTAGGAAATTTTTTTCTTACTGGAGACGAAACGTTGGTTCATTTTTTTTTTAACCTGAATCAAAGAGGCAGTCAGTGGAATGGCATCACACAACGTCACCGAAGAAAAAACAATTCAAAACTCAGCGGTCGGCAGGGAAAGTTACGGCGACAATGTTTTGGGATTATATAGGATGTGCTTATGATTGATTTTTTGGAGCAGGGATGCACAATAAATTCTGTCCAATACGTCAGAACTCTCAAAAAGATGAAAGCACGTCTTTACCGAGTTCGCCCAACAAAAACTATGACGGATGTTCTTCTTTTGCATGATAATGCAACACTACGCACCAGCCGCTACACCACTGCAGAAATTGATAAATTGGGATGGCAGCTCTTACCTCACCCCCCATACAGCCCTGACCTGGCACCATCAGACTTCCATCTGTTCGGGCCTCTAAAGAATGCTCATCGTGGGATTCATTTTGAAGATGAGGAGGCTGTGAAAACGTCCTTGCCTCAATGGCTTAGGAAGCAAGACCGTGTGTTTTACCACACTGGAATACGTGCCCTTTGCATTTTATCTTAACGTAAACTTGCTACCAATTAAGCTACTCAAGCATCGAAAGCGGTAAAGCAAAACTTTTCAAGTTCGTTGACAGCGCATATGAATGACACATGGTTGATAGAATAGCACGACTATTTCCTCCAATCACAATCACCTGCGGAGTAATATATTTTCCCTCTTTGTTTACATTATCATATAAACTAAGGACGGCTCCGTATATAACACTACTCACATAAGTGATTCTGTTAGTAATATCACATTCACAATATTTTACTTTACTTACCATCTACCTATTTGAGGAAAGGGAAGGTATATATTATATTCTACCTAGAAATTCTTCCTTCTTTAACTATTTACCCTCCTCATATGGATAATATACTCAAGCACCCCACAAGTGAGCTCTTGTTGAGTAGCAGGGGCTTTGGATCAGATACAGTATTGTGGATGGGTGATCAGTATGGTGCCTGGTATGAGAAGTATAACATAAATCGAGGGCGAAATGAATGAAAGGAAAGGTTATAATGGAGTGATTGGTGGAATGATGGCGGGGGAAATCAGAATCCCGATGAAAATTCAGCCCTACGCCGTGTTGTCCACTACAAATCCCAGATTGCGGTCGTCTGGGAACGAGATTTTGGTACAAGTTTATATTAGGTATCCCCTGAACACAAAAGCAAGTGCGCGTCTCTGTCCATACAGTGTTGTAACTCAGAAGTATAAATTTGGTTAAACGCCGCATTTGATACTAAAATTCAGTATGTTCTGTTTTATTTTTATCTCTTTAAATGGCCCTAATCAGTTTAATTAAAATGTCACATGTCATATTACGAGGAATGAAATTATATCTACGTTTTTTGTGAACATACTAAGAATTTACCTTGATAGTTGTATTTGTCCAAATTTATGTAGCAAGAAAATCTTAACAGATAGACCGAACTTCCATGTGAAAAATGCGGATCGATAAAATAAACAATTCATGCTTTTCTTAGCATTAGCCGTTTTTGAAAAATTCCAGGCTGTAATAACATTATATCAATGTAACAAATCATTTTCCTTTATTCATAATTAATCACTTTTTAATGTGGTAATAAGAAGTGCTGCTTTGACCTATCGCTTACCGTAATGATCACCAATTTATAATTTAAAACTTACGATGCTTATATAAAGAAATTAGTTTTAAAGCACTTATTAATTGTAATTAAAATATATTTTGAATTTTTAAACCCTTTTTAATATGAGTTATGATAAGCAATATCAGCATGGGTTATCAATTTAATATTTTTTATTTTGTAATACATTTGTTTTAATTTAATAGTTTTATACTTTTATATAAATCTATGATTTCTGAAGCTCTCCTTAACTTTCAAGCTAAAAAATTATAAAATATGGTGCAAAAGAACATTTTTAATGAGAAAATTTGAAAAAAGAAAGAGAAAAATAAAGTTCAAATTTGCTGAATAAAATAGAGCAAATAATAATAAATGCATACTAAACCAAATAACTTTTAAGATTATAATTTATTTATTTACATCATGTTATTATAGGATGTATTGTCTCATTTTATTAGATACTATATTTTATACTGTGCCTTACCTAAACGGTAATTTACCCATCTTGGTAGCGTAGATGGTAGCATGTCTGCCTCACGTTCAAAGGATCCCGAGTTCGAATGTCGGTCAGGACGAGTTACCTGGATAAGGTTTTTACCGGGTTTTTCCCTTATCCTGAAGGACTAATGTCGGGTAACTCTAAGCTCTATGGTCTCCGGGCTCATTTGAGCATCATTTCACCCATTCCATTCATCGTCCGATATGACTTAATGTTGGAGGACGTAAATTAAATAAATAATAATAATAATAATAATAATAATAATAATAATAATAATAATAATAATAATAATAATAATAATAATAATAATAATAATAATAATAATAATAATAATAATAATAATAATAATAATAATAATAATAATAATAATAATAATAATAATAATAATAATAATAATAATAATAATAATAATAATAATAATAATAATAATAATAATAATAATAATAATAATAATAATAATAATAATAATAATAATAATAATAATAATAATATTAATAATAATAATAATGACAAATGATGACAAATGATGACAAATGATGACAAATGATGACAATGATGACAAATGATGACAAATGATGACAAATGATGACAAATGATGATAATGATGATAATGGTGATAATGGTGATAATGGTGATAATGGTGATAATGGTGATAATGATGATAATGATGATAATGATGATAATGATGATAATGATAATAATGATAATAATAATAATAATAATAATAATAATAATAATAATAATAATAATAATAATTATAATAATAATAATAATTATAATAATAATAATAATAATAATAATAATAATAATAATAATAATAATAATAATAATAATAATAATAATAATAATAATAATAATAATAATAATAATAATAATAATAATAATAATAATAATAATAATAATAATAATAATAATAATAATAATAATAATAATAATAATAATAATAATAATAATAATAATAATAATAATAATAATAATAATAATAATAATAATAATAATAATAATAATAATAATAATAATAATAATAATAATAATAATAATAATAATAATAATAATAATAATAATAATAATAATAATAATAATAATAATAATAATAATAATAATAATAATAATAATAATAATAATAATAATAATAATAATAATAATAATAATAATAATAATAATAATAATAATAATAATAATAATAATAATAATAATAATAATAATAATAATAATAATAATAATAATAATAATAATAATAATAATAATAATAATAATAATAATAATAATAATAATAATAATAATAATAATAATAATAATAATAATAATAATAATAATAATAATAATAATAATAATAATAATAATAATAATAATAATAATAATAATAATAATAATAATAATAATAATAATAATAATAATAATAATAAATCAACATCATAATAAACGGAAAATGTTGACTAAATAAATTGCTCTGAGGTTCTTAATATTAAAATATAATTGTATAGATTGAAAGTACAAGTTATAGTATTATAAAAATGTAAAGAAGAAAATTATTCATAATTACCCATTTTCGTGAAATTTCACAAATAAGCATATGTTTAATTATGCCTTGTCTCAGAGAGCAACGTATTGATCAGATAAGCCATTAAATACTTCGGTGTTTGATCATAAGTACTTAGATTGAACAAGATTTACCAAATGTCTCTCTGAAGCAAGGAGACTTTGAAAGTGCTAGATCTCGAGCTGTTAAGGGCAATAGAGTGACTGTAATGTTGTTACCTTGTTGAAATGAGGAACTAGGAGCTTCCAGTCCCTGAACTGTACACCGAAACGATCCCTAGAGCCTGCTTGAAGATATGGATTCGCGATCTAAATTAAGTGACACGTGTAAGAGGAAGGTTGCTCCACCCTCCAACGGTAAACACCAATTAATATATCCAAGAACGGTGGCAAACAGTTGTGGGTGTACCAGCACCATCTTCCGAGTAAGCGTCATTCCCGTATCCTGGAGTTCCAGGTAACGCAAGCCCTGCGGCAATTTTGGGTTAGCACGATTTATTATAATGCCTTTCTTATCTTCCGCAGTTCATTTTAGGAAATTTGCATGCTGCAAAAGCAAAAGCGTTGGTGTGTGTTTATTGCTGTGTAAGCCTACAGTTATCTTGTTCCTTACTTCTTGTGTATCTATAGGACTTCAGAGTTTGTGCTGTTTCTTTGTAGATTCGTTATACATTTGACAAAAATTACGTCTGTATAGCATTTAAATAGGAGAAATATTGTATTTCACTCAAAATGGATATGAGTTTTTTTTTGTCGAAATTAGTGATTTGAGATTTTTTTCTATTAAATAAACATTTTGAGAGAACAGATCCATGTGAGTGTGAACAGTGTAAATCAGCAACGAAAGGTTCGTTAAATACCAAACTATTATCTTAAATCCATTTACTTTCAAGTATACGACACGAAGGTTAAACAGAAGATCGGCTATCCCAAACTACCTAACTTTTATATGGAAATATTTAACAAAAATTGATTTTCTCAGAAGTGGCTTTAATTTTTGTTTATTAAAATACCATTGTTAAATTATTTGAATGACGACATGCTACCTTGTTTTTCCTGGGAATACTTTTTGAAGTTCTCTTCATTCGGAATAACTTTTCCACAATTGGTAGATCGTAAGAGAAAACAAATTTCTTTACACAGAAAATGTAATCTCATTAAATCGCACAGTTATCCAATAACTTGGCCTATACACGGCTAGTGTGAAGGAACGATTAATTTCCACCAATTAACTTAAAATAGTAAGAGTTAAATGATGAAGTCTGGGACTCAGGTACTTCCGATAGTAAGTCGCCACAAACAGTGTATCTGGAATACTAAAGCCCTTAGTGGTTTACCGGGGAAATATATGAGTCAATTGGAGAATTAAATGTCATGACGGCACGTTGGCCATGGTTACTCAATGGTTAAGAGCGACTGGACGGAAACCAGGATATCCGTGGCTCAAGTCCCGGACACGAGATTGAATTTTTCAGTTTGACTCTATCCATCCAAACCTTAGCCTATACACGGCTAGGATTAATTTCCAACAATTAACTTAAAATGGCAAATATATTTTGTTCTTAAGGTGCTTCTTCTCAAGATATTCCTTGTAATTTTGAGTCTCAAATAGGAAGTCATTGGAATGCAATGTCAGAGCCTTTATATAACGTCTATCTCTTAAAACATTTGACTATTTTTAAGCCTACTGCATTGCTCTATTTCCATTGTACCTATAATGAAATATTCTATATACTCTCGGGCTTCAAGTCAGGTATGTGCATAGCTGGCTTGAAGCCTGAGAGCACCTAGAATATATTCATCGCCAGGAAAGTTTCAGTTCTTATTTTATGTAAAAAAGCTGTTCTTATAAACCTTTATATAATCATAAAATAAATAAAGAGTAAACATTAAGAATAGTTGCACAAGAGTGAGTGGAGTAAATCCTGTGAGTGCGTATTTAATACTTTTTTATCGTTACTGTTTTGTCAGACTTTAAAGTTTGTTTTGTTTACTTGGTGTTTGTATTTTAAAACACTAAACACATGGACGCACTCACACACTCTCACTTATGCTGCTGGACTCCAGGTCCACTGAGGTTAGAGAGTACGTATAATCTTGGCTAAACAAAAATGTCTTAATACATCTTAACATTGAAGTAAACCAAAAGAATTAAAATAATAATTTCCATGAGTATGAATTATTGAAACTAAAATTGATAAACATAAAAAATACAGATATAGAATATAGAAGCTCCATTAGCATGTAAAATTCGTAAGAGTCAACCATAATTAACATCTCAACAAATATGAGCTACTCTTGAAAAGGCTAAATCAAACCGAAACCGTGACTTCTATTTCAAAGCTAGCGTACTGCCCTCTAGAACATAGAGGCAGTTTTATGAATAATTTTTCCATATCTCATATATACATATAGCTATATATATAGCCACGTGCGCACCTAAACACGCCACATATATTTATTTACTTATTTTCAGTAAGATATTGGTGCTTTTTGCTGGCTTGAATTTTCAGATACTTATGAGATTTCTCAACGCAGGATTGTAGCTGTTATTCGTTTTTTTATCTCCTGGTGATATAAAGAGATGGGAATCAATATGCTGTCTGGTATTTTTTGGTTATGCATTCTATATAAGCGTTCTTTCCACTTTTGCTTATACTCCTTTTACTTATATTTTCTCGACTTAATTTGGTACTTCTAAATGTTATCCAATTATCTGATTGTGAGTTTATCTCTTTCAGTAACTCCTATGCCAGGCCTTAATTTCTAATCTGTTGAGTTTCGAAGCTTTTCTCGTCCTTTCCATGGTTAAGAACGAAACATCATCGTCTGGCAATTATTTTACGTAGTCTTAATTGTAAATTTCTTGAAATGGCTTTACCAAATGTTTTTCCTATCAATCATTTACATTGGAAAGATAGAGAATTAATTTCCATTAATTGTACCTACTAGTGGTCCGAACTATGAACACGGGCCTTAAAGTACTTACAGCATAATAAGTCGCCATTAAGGTAGTTGTCTCATGTGTTTATGAGAACTTCTAGTGGTTTACCGGGAAAAACACGAGTCAGTTGGAGAATTCAATGTCATGTCGGCACGTTGGCCATAGTAGCTCAAGGTTAGAGGAGCTGGACGGCACCAGAAGATCCGTGGTTCAAATCCCGACTATGGCATTGAATTTTTCAGTCTGACTGTATCTTTCCATACTTTAGCCTACACACGGCTAGTGTGAAAGAACAAGTCTCATGTGTTTATGAGAACTCCTAAGTGGTTTACCGGATAAAGCACGAGTCAGTTGGAGAATTTAATGTCATGTCGGCACGTTGGCTATAGTAGCTCAAGAGTTAGAGCAGCTGGACGGCAACCAGAAGATCCGTGGTTCAAATCCCGGCTATGGCATAGAATTTTTCAGTGTGACTCTGTCTTTGCATACTTTAGCCTACACATGGCCAGTGTGAAAGAACAATTACTTTCATATCATTTACATCGTTATTTTATTTTAGTTTTGCATATATAGTAATTCTTTCAAACAAGGTGATAGCATTACCTATATAAATGTTCCAACCAGTTCGATTACTTTGCATTCCATCCTATAATACCAAACTTGGTATTCACATCCAGGTCTTCCAAGGATGCAAAATGAAATGTTTGAAAATTCCTACCAATAACAAACATCCTGCAAACGCATGGCCCATACCTTTTTCCCCAATAATTTTGTTTAACATTTTGTCTAGTATGACTTGTTCTACATTTTAATGGTTTACATGTTGTAGAAAGTATACCAAATTGAATATAAGTAAAGTGGATTTAACTGTTTATTCATTGAAAATTCAAGATAGACAATAGAGACAAGCAAATATGAGAAGGAAGCAATAAGTAAAACCTAGTGTTCAATAGATTTAAATACATCGTATCCTTGTTTTGACTAATTTAGTTTACTCATTATTGTCGATATATAATGGAAAGTCCGATATGGCATTTCATCATTATTTTTAATGCTCCATTTATATCCACATTCCCAAGGGTTTTTTGAAATGTATAAAAGCAAGTGTTCTTTGAATGTTGAATGTTTAATATTTTTATTTGCCTTAATAGAAATGCAGATTTGTTTGGAACATGGTCTAAACCATTTTGTGCAAAACGTTACAAGTTGCATAATTTCATCTCACGTTTGCACCATAACAGAGACACGGGAGTTCTAAAGTTGAGTCTAAAGCTAATACGAGTTGCTTGAAGTTCATGTGTGGAAGACCTCATACAAAAGTTGGGCCTCTAAATCACGGCTAGCCGAACCACGAAAGTGTGGGTCGAGACGTGTTAAGCGTTCCAGAATCTAACACTGGTCCGGACATTCTCATTGCACCGTGTGGCCCATGCTAATTACCCCGTGCTGTGTACACAATTTATTACCGGATCCTTTATACGTATCTTAATGTAAGAGCTCATTAGAAGCGTTGCGGAATTTTAAAAAGTGGTTGCTAATTTCTTCCTGAACTTTAGTGTGGTTGAAGCAAACTGGAAACGCTGGAGAGATCTTGATGCTGCCGTTTACTGCTAAGTATTCTTTACACATTACCATTTCAATACCAACCATGGGAAATTCTTCCATCCGTTTCAAGACCTACATAGGTAATAGTAGCAAATATAGGATAAAATAATGTTTACGGTTGATAATCTGAAGACAAAGGTACTGTAATTGTTTCATTCTCTGCTTTCGCTCTCTCTGTATGCCCTTCACTCAAAACAGAACAGAATCCTATAAATAAATTTCACTTACGGAAATTTAGTACGCAGTTGTTTTTCATAAATAGTAGCTCTAGCGGTGAAACTTTCCACTTCGTTTATTAGCGAGTTTTGTGAAGGAAATCAAAGCCTTATAAGCTAATACTTTCAATATATAATATAATACGCAAAAGGAGGTACTGTATTCCACTCAAAATTCGATAGAGTTTTGAGACACCATAATAAGGTGCCGTATATTTAGAAAAACAGCCTTTTGTGTATTATACAACATAATTAAAGAATAACGTGACCTGGTGGTTAGATCGCTCGTTTCTTACCAAAGCACGACTGTATGTGGACTTTGTATCGAGTGAAGCGAAAATTGGAAATCATTTCTGGGACAAATATATTCAAATTAATGTAACATAAATGTGTAAATACTTAATGCGTTCTAACCCATAATGGCCAGAGAAAGTAATTTAAGAGTACCACGTCAGACTAAATTTTGTAATTTAAATCAGTCTTGCTGAGAACTTAGTGAGAGGCCATCCTTATAAGCGGAGAATTTGACAAAATTTTTTTGATTTAGTACTTTATTTCAGAGGAAACTTTAAGGTTTAAGTTCCTAGTGCAGAGAAACTTGGGCAATTCAAACGTTTTAATTCAAATTATTCTTTAATTATTCTTGAAATTGCAATGTAAGCAGTCCTTTATTCTAATAAAGTTTTGTGTAATTAGAAGAAAAGGTCTCAGGGATTTGATTATGGACTCTACTATGACAGTGGGCAAACTTATAATTCTAAAACTGAAATGTTGTACAATTAGAACTTTTCCTACTTTCAAGGAGTGAAAAACATAAAATGAACTATCTCTCTGTGACTGTATATACAGTCCGGCAACGCAAAGAACGTCTCTGAAAGGAATGTGCTGCCTTACACAGTGGGACAAGGACAGCAAATGTATGTGGGAGAGAACGCCTGCTACACAAGGAGCAGACCCTTAAAACATGTGCCCTATTCACTCTGTACACTAAAACCGAGAAGATTCATTCACAAAAGTAGAAGCCGTCAGAATGTTTTTGAATAGTCTGTAACTGAACTGACATGGGGTGTCATAAACCTGTCCAGGGAGAGTGTGGAAAACTTCGCCAATCCCCCTGCGTCTCAGACCTCTGAGAGTATCTCTCCTGTGGAGGACAGTATATATTTTTGGGTAGGGCTATAAAAGGGCATGCCCCTTGCAGTAGCCTACATGCCTGTTGTTACCTGCTATTAGTTTTTTTAATATACATGTGCCCGCCTTGGTAGTGTAGATGGTAGCGTGTCTGCCTCACGTTCAAGAGGTCCCGAGTTCGAATTTCGGTCAGGGTGAGTTACCTGGATAAGGTTTATCCGGGGTTTTCTCTTATCATGATAGACGAATATCGGGTAACTCTAAGCTCCATGGACCCCGGACTCATTTAAGCATCATTTCACCCCTTTCATTCATCGTCCGATATGACAACGTTGGAGGACGTAAATTGCAATATATACATGTACACACTCATATTACTCAGCTTATCTTCCGCTATTGTTCTTAGTTTATTTATTTATTCATTATTTTCATATCACATCACCGTATCGCTTCACTATCTTCCTGTTGCCATTTTGATATTTCATTTTACTTCACCCTAGTTAATGCTTTGAATAAACGTTTTGAAAGCCCCAATGTTGTTTATGATTAACTGCTCTTTATTGTGCCACTCTTAAAAACGCCTTTCAAAGAAATTTGTAGAATCAGGAACTACAGCGACAGAAGTGCTCCAATATGGCATACAAACAAGAAATATACTCTTTAGGCCTGCAACACCCTATATATGATGTGCACTCGGCTAACCTAGGTTAGAACGATTCATGATATCATCAAACATTTTGTACTGTTCTTGCTTCTGTATTTTTCGTATTAATTGATTAATTGATAATATGCTATGCTGTGTTTTAATTTGAAGTTTTGAATACACTGATTACTTTCTCAGTATTTTCTCATTACATAACGTTTACTAACTATTGCTTAAGAAATCCACTTTTAATTTATAACGCTGTTAATTATTTTATAAAGCAGTAACCGTTTCTTAAATTTCTACGATTTCTAAAGATTTTCTTTGAACAGCGGGAGTGCAATTATTATACTTGGGATATAACTTGAACTTTAATATAAAACCTTTTAAAATCTCTTTTGTTGCAACACCACTTTCAAACTCAAGATAAATGAAATTGCGTGGTTTTCTCATTTGCAGTGATAACTGGCGTGGTGATATGAGTAAAGTTCATTATTTCAGTTTTATATAGCGCTCTCTCTTCTTTCACACTATGGAATTTAGCACCAGAAAAACCTAAAGCAGTATACAACGTTTATAACCAAAAGTGTAGTACAGTAAGATGGCGGCTGGCCACAAGAGCTTCTTAAACAGAACAAAAAATATTAGTCGATTTGCTTTATTGTCATCGTGGTAGTGCAAGGGAAAGTGTGTTATTCAATGCCATAGCCGGGATTTGAACCACGGATCTTCTGGTTTCCGTCCAGCCGCTCTAACCATTTGAGCTATTATGGCCAACATGCCGACATGACATTTAATTCTCCAACTGACTCGTGTCGGTGGAGAATTTAATGTCATGTCGGCATGTTGGCCATAATAGCTCAAATGGTTAGAGCGGCTGGACGGAATCCAGAAGATCCGTGGTTCAAATCCCGGCTATGGCATTGAATTGTTCAGTCTGGCTCTACCCCTTCATAATGCGTCCTACACACGGCTAGTGTGAAAGAAGAATTAATTTCTATTATTCATTAGTTACATAACAAATATAAATACATTCAATGTTGTATCTTGAATATTTATAAACAAAATTTCTATCGGTGTGTTAGTGTTTATTATCAAATGATCAGAGTCCCTTTGACGGCTTAAATATGTCAATTGGAGTTATTTGATTACTCGTTGTATAAAAGCGCAGAGAAAAAACACTTAATCAGAGAGCTTTACCTCATAGACGCTGTAATTGTATTACACTAATGAAGAACATCGGACTAGCGAGACTTGAAAGGGACTGTAATTCTTCCAAGCTATCAGAAATACATCTCTACTCGCAACCTTCCATAAAATATTTCCTTCCAAGGAAAATATTTGCAGTAGTTTGAGATGGGGGTTATTTTATATGTTATATACCAAGCTTTGTGTTGATCCAAAATTGTGCTTTTGAATTATGCTGCGTACTTATATACTTTTCCTCAAAATGCTTTTTGTCATACAAGGAAACGAAGAACATATTTTTATAGAATCTCAATGTTGAATTTTTGAACGGAGTATAATACATCCTCTTTATTATGAGTGTGGCTGTGAAAATAAAAATGCTTTATGTTTTCTTTCCAGATGAAAATTTTGTTTGATTGTTGATTAGATTCATTCACTAAAAGAACAGTCATACTTGAATGAAAAACTCTTCACCCTGCTTTTCCTGTTTCAGATAAGAACTTCATTGGATTATTGGACTGAACTGCATTAGAATGAAGTTGCAGTGGGTAAGTTAAGCCCTAAATTTATTGCAACATTTCCAAACTTGACTAGTTCTAGCTTAAAGCTAGTTTATATAGATTTTAACTAATTTAGCATTTTAAATCAGCACAAATATAGCGTACCCCAAAGCAATTTTCACTGTCCTGTCTACCTAAAGTTTCAATAAAGTAATTTTGAAAGCATGAAAGGAAGTCAAGTGAAGTGCCTCACTTGAAATGTTTATAATTTTGAACTTCCTATTCCTGAATATTATTCCTTGAAATTAAGCCTTTACAATATTAACTTTGAAGAGGTAGAGTCACACTGAATATTCATGTGTTTATGAGAACTCCTATTGGTTTACCGGGAAAAGCACGAGTCAGTAGGAGAATTTAATGTCATGTCGGCACGTTGGCCATAGTAGCTCAAGGGTTAGAGCAGCTGGACGGCAACCAGAAGATCCGTGGTTCAAATCTCGGCTATGGCATTGAATTTTTCAGTCTGGCTCTACCCTTTCATAGTGCGTGCTTCACACGGCTAGTGTGAAAGAACAATTAATTTCCAATATTAACTCTGTTGTAATATGAAAAATGTTCATAGTAAAGACATCGCACGTAATACTCACAATTTAATACAACTCAGTTATGTTTTAAATTATTAAAACTCACTATACCTAATCAACAAATGCCTATAGAGCTCTTTCAACCTTTAAAGAACATATTGTAAATGAACTGAACGCAATGGGGAACATTTCGAGTGGCAAAGCGTAAGAAGACAAGATAGCTATAATAATTTTAAAGTAGAACCATCCTATATCACATCATCTACATCATTAGGTACATCACCACATCTATACCTGGGTTGAAGCCCGAGAGAACCTGGAATAGAGTCATCCTGTTTGAAACGTATGGAAGGGGAGAAATAGTCGAAGACTCAATCACTCTTAGGCCGGTGATTGTTCGAGGAAGCTCATGGTTTTCAAGTATTTTTATCATAAAATAAGTCTCTGTGAGCACCCTTGACTTACCCTTCACCAATAATCTTCTTAAGAGCGTTCCTTACGGTCGGTTTCTTCCCTCCCATTATGTTTATAACAGAATCGCTCTAGCTTGAGACAAATTTAAGAAAGGAGATTATTAGAATTGAGACATTCTTTGCACACAACTATGCGCCTCCATTTGAACATCGTGTTGGAACACTTAATTGACCAGAAAGGTAATCATATCCTACGTATCAGGGGATTTTTGCCAGGTAAATGTGGAGAGTAACTACTTTTACGAAGTTTTGTCGCAAATGCCTTGACTGCACCTAAATAGGCGCTCTCGCGGTCAGGCTAGGATTATTAAGTAGTTTCATTTTAGGTTTTTCTTCACACTGAATTACAAAGAATTTGTACTACTCATGCTAAGTATACTGCGTTCTCTTGATCATTATCAGAACTGGATTTTGATGTCGTATATATGTTATGGAAAATTACCTTTAAAATTACTTGGTTTTTAAAAATAGATAATTACAGAGAAAGCTAAAGTGGGATATATTGTGACTTTGTGGGTTCGTAGAATTAGAAGTTCAATTTGCAGAAATTCTGAATGTTCTTTATTTCCGTAGAGATATACTGTTCAATTCTCACGTAACAACATTACATCACATATCACAACACAATCTACCAAGGTCGATGACAATAACAAACAGTTACAACAATACTCTCAGCTGTTCTCTGATTAACTCTCGCGACTCTCGTTTTACAACTCGTCACTTCTTTAAATACCTCATTCATAATTCCAGACTGTTCTGTACAATCACTAGATGTTTCTAGGATAAACAAGGCATCTAATGACGTAATCCGAATATTCTATCACCTTCCAGAATCGTGAAACTCTATCTGTGCCGGCAAGTCCTTTGTCTCTGTGATAACACTAACCGTCTATTTATTTGCCGACTCTTATTTTCCACACTGACCGCCTATCAGTCCTTTGTGTAGGGGGAGGGATTCTTCCCTTTCAGCTGCCAAGGTGCGGGCGCTGCGGACACTTAGCACTCGTGCTACCTCTGACGTTACTAGAGGAACCTCGGGCCGAACATTCGAGCCCCTTCCTCTAGGAGCTGTTCGGATTGGGTTGGACTCGAGGGGGCAGTGTGTTCCCGACACCCACGGGAAATTGGGTACCTCCGGCCAGGCTTTGGCCGCCCGGAGGGGGTAGAGGGTTGCCTCATAAGTCCCGGGTGCTAGCCTGCAGAGCTAGTAGCTGGTGTGCTAGACACCGGCGGCCCTACCAAGGTTATTTGGTAGCTGGTTCATTAAGGACCGGCGCGTAAGTGGCGTATCCACTTCCGTCCCGTCTGCCGTGTGCAGCGGGGGAGGGCAGTTTATAAAATAGGTACTGTCCTACGGTAAATATACCCGAGAGGCCCGGGTTCTGGTCCTACGGGGCCAGGACTAATGGGAGTAGATCCTCACATTTAATTTAATTTAATGTAAACAAGCCGCGCTATCGTAGATAACGGGTTTCGCGACTATATTCTTCTTCCACAACGCAGTTTATGTTAGAAGACTCCTTCCGAGGCTAAATTTCAAACTAAACCCTTTATATCCGCTATGGTGGAATTATTTTGTTTTCATTTGTTCATAAAACAATTCTCCTGTTACACAAGCATCCATTCTTAATACAAGTTCTTTCCATTTGTACTGACATTTTTTCGACTACCTTAATTACATGTTCTTCTACTGTAGTTTTATACTTTGTTATTCTATTAGTGTATGCCCTTCTAGAACAGCTCCTAATGTTTTTTTTTCTCTTCTTTTAACACCAATGTTTCACTTGTTAGCTTTTATACTAAGATTTAACTTTACATCTCTTCTGTTTGTCACAAAATGTCTTTTAATCCATATATTTGATGAAATATTTTAATAATTTCTTCTATATCGTCCTTTGTGTGCAGTTTTGACATTTTGGAGCTCAGACATTTTAAGATAAATCATTTCTCAATTACTCTAATGACGATCTTTGCTCTCTTAAGGACTACTTTTAATAAATTTAAAATTGAGAATTATTTGAATTATTAAAAGTTATGTACAGAAAACTATAAAATAATTTATAGCTGGATTGAACCCAATAAATGTAAGTGTCGGCATAATAATTAAATAACTTAGAAAATCAATTACATTTATTTGTTCCACGTCCTTTTGTGAAAAAACTGAAATTTTAAATTAAGAAATTTGTTGTTCAAGCAGGTGTTATAGAACTATGTTATTAAATCTTTTGATTTCTTATGTTATACAAACTTCATAATCTTTAATTATTAGGTAATTATTCTTTTAAAATGTATTATGATTTTGAAATTGAAAAAAGGCATTAAATATATAATTTGTAATCTTGACTTTGAGAGAGTAACTATTAGGTGGTTCAAACTGTAACCTCAGTGTCTATTTTGATAGTGTTTAATATTTTAGGTACATAAAAGTGGTTTTTATATCCTAAAACCGAGTTATGATGATAAGACAAAAGCACTCAACACATTTTGTGACCAATAGTAGAAAGTTTTGGTGTGGAGTCTCTAATATCCAAAGACAAGTCTTTAATCTTTCGTTAAGCAGGAAAGCTGTGAATGTGTTTTAGTATCTGTTTTCATTCGCTGGCGCACATCGTGTTTAATTAATTTATGGGATGTAAATCACCTCACATTGCGGATCGCCGCCTGGTGAAGGGAAAAATACCCATAAAAATCCCATAAAGCTTACACAGGTGATTAAAAAGGAAACGACGTTGGGCGTATAGATCTTCACTTAACGAGTTCACAGCACCATCATAGCTGAATGTTCGTTTTAATATAATGTCTGACGTTAAACCTTGTGTTTATGGCCGCAGTACAGTCAGGTTCATAGTTTCCTGAAGCGGGTAATGTGTAATAACATGCATTTAATTAAGCTGTAATAGCTTTCGTTTAATATCCAAAAATAGTTGTTCCTCTGAAGAGAGTGCAGATCATTTATTTTTATTTACAGAAAGAAGAAATTCTCATTAAAACTGGTGCAAACATTATAAATAGAATGAAACTTTCTTAATTTTCATTTTTTTAAATTTACGCCCTCCAGAATGAAATGGGTGAAATAATGCTCAAATAAGCCCAGGGTTGAAACAGTCCCTATAAGACAGGATCAACTAATTAAAAATATAATGATGATGACGATCATAATGATGATAATAATAATAATAATAATAATAATAATAATAATAATAATAATAATAATAATAATAATAATAATAATAATAATAATAATAATAATAATAATAATAATAATAATAATAATAATAATAATAATAATAATAATAATAATAATAATAATAATAATAATAATAATAATAATAATAATAATAGTAATAGTAATAATAATAATAATAATAATAATAATAATAATAATAATAATAATAATAATAATAATAATAATAATAATAATAATAATAATAATAATAATAATAATAATAATAATAATAATAATAATAATAATAATAATAATAATAATAATAATAATAATAATAATAATAATAATAATAATAATAATAATAATAATAATAATAATAATAATAATAATAATAATAATAATAATAATAATAATAATAATAATAATAATAATAATAATAATAATAATAATAATAATAATAATAATAATAATAATAATAATAATAATAATAATAATAATAATAATAATAATAATAATAATAATAATAATAATAATAATAATAATAATAATAATAATAATAATAATAATAATAATAATAATAATAATAATAATAATAATAATAATAATAATAATAATAATAATAATAATAATAATAATAATAATAATAATAATAATAATAATAATAATAATAATAATAATAATAATAATAATAATAATAATAATAATAATAATAATAACACACAGAGACAGACAGATTATAATTAAAAGTCAATGTTAGACATATAAATAATAAATAAATGCTTTTCTCAAGCCAATGTTTATTAATTTTCTCGGGCAGACTAATTTATGTATAGCTTCAACAATGATATTCCATGTCCTGCGCCGTGGCGTAGTGGGCTAAAGCATCATGCCTTGGCTCCTGGCCTCGTAAGGCGGCTCGGGATCGATACCTAACCTGGGGGTGCGGAATATAAGTCCCGGGTATAGGACCGGTGCCTACTCAGAATCGTGAGGAAATTGAGGAGCTTACGTTAGGTAAGCAGCCCTGATCACGAAAACCAACTTTTCGGTTTGGGGATGCCGAGATGCTCACCTCATCTCCTCCCCGTATCGGTTGGAAAATCGCCCGTCTCTTCCTTGCGTGTGGGCGTGAGGTCGGCAGTCCAGTTGGTAGGTCTTCGCCCTCTTAGGTTGTTCGCGCCAGGGTTTATAATGATATTCCATACTTTTTCTAGGCATTTGATATTTATATTGGGTGCTCCATATTTGCAGCTGCTTATAGCTGATAAAGTTCCTTTTAATTTTGTCTGGGCAAAGGTTTTAATTACGTGCATAAGATGATCATTAGAAATTTTTCGTTGCCAGTTCCGTAACTATTCCATATTATATTATAAATTGAACCAGTCCATTTACGTTTAATTCATTCAAATTACAAAGTTCAACTACGTATTTGTGTGAAATGATAATTTGATTTCTTTCTTGGCTGGGAGTAGCCTTTAAATAGGAACGAACAGACTCGCTGTTATCGGTACTAGTTTCTCCAACATTAGCCCTCGTCAAAAATTTCTGGTATTACTTCTAACTATGATAAAAGATGAAATTATTCTACAAATCGTTTAAATTTATATAAAAACTAAACAGCATGGATTTGCTGATCAGTGGTTTTGTAATTTATACAGGGTTGTCTATCATTTAGTTCTTTTAATGCCCATTATAAGCACACATTTTTTACAACAGTTCTAAATTACTGGTTCAAATCGAACCACGCCAAGGCTGTAAGTACTCATACAAATATTTAAATAGTTAATTTTAAAAATTAGTAAGCAGTTTAAAATATACATTATCTGAAATATGACATTCCATATATTTTGAATAAGCAAGAATATAAACGCAAATAATTTCGTAATTGTATCCTTTTCCGGATGCACTTACAGTTTTCGTAAAATATCCAAGAAATGTTACATTCCACTGGACATAGTACGCTACTGCTTGCATTTACTCCCACAAAGAAGGGAATCTAGTTTAAAGTTGGTACTAACGGAGAGGATCAGATGTTACAGCACATAGATGACTAGAATTTTGAAAATGGATTTCTGTAGCTTGGTGTATAAACAAGATGACATAACACTGCTTTAAGGTAAAACATAAATCCATTATAGAAAAATAAATACCAGTTTTTGGAAAATAATACTGTCACTCATTATATATGATGATGATGATGATGATGATGATGATGATGATGATGATGATGATGATGATGATGATGATGAAGATAGTTGGCGCTACAGGCCATGTAGACCCTTGGCCTCCCTAATCACCCTCTTCCATTCTATTCGGTCCTCTGCTTTTCTTTCCCAGCCTTTAACCCCAACTTTCTCAAGTCGTCTTCTACAGCATCTACCCATCTTTCCCTGGGTCTTTCTCTTCTCCTTCTGCCATCCTATGAATATCCTCTTAACTACACTGCTTTCCGGCATTCTCTACACATGGCCAATCCACCTTTTTCTCCCTTGTTTAATTTTCACTACTATATTTGATTGTCCAAATGGGTACTGTAACTCCAAGTTAGTCCGCGTTCTCCATCCGTCCAAGTCCCTTATCGCTTCAAGTATATTTCTCAAAATCTTCCTTTCCCACCGTAATAATCACTGTTCTTCTCTGGTTGTCAACACCCAACTTTCTGAACCATACATTATTATTGGTCTCAGTACAGTTGGTAAGAGGTCCCAAGTTCGAATCTCGGCCAGGTTAAGTTACCTAGATAAATTTTTCCCGGGGTTTTCCCTTATCTTCAAAGGTGAATGTCGGGTAACTCTAAGCTCTATGTACCCTGGGCTCATTTGAGCATCATTTCACCCATTCCATTCATCGTCCGATATGACTTAACGTTGGAGGACGTAAATTACAAAAAAAAAGGACAGTTGTATATATTTTAATTTTAGTATTCTTACTGACGTTGCTTGATTTAAACATATTCTGTAAGGTATAAAAACATCTGTTACCACTTGCTATTTTTTCTTGAAATTCCACTAATGTTTTATTATCTACTGTTACTATAGATTCCAGGTGTTTAAACACATATTATATATGCAATATATAAATATGCGGTTGGGCGCGTTTATTTAATAGTGTAACTCCAAAAAGAATTATTGGATTTAATTGCAGATGTGTATAAATAATGGAAACGTGGTTTATGTCTTAAAGGTCCTAAAGGTTTGTTTGACATTTAGTGTAATCATGTTCTATATCTAGAGAGACCTGAAAGTTATGTTAATTTTCAGACACAGGATTATGATATGTGTTTATCTGGCTAACAGCAATATCTGACAGAATCGGATATTGCTAAGGAAGAACCTTCGGAATTGGCTGGAAAGAACTTCTATATGACTTTTTTGATTAACTTGTATCTTTTGATGCGTGAAGTTCTCATAGCAACTTGGGGGTGTTTTTCGATGTATTTTGTTCCGAAACTCTGCCTGGGTTCTCGATATCCAATCTACTTTATGTCTTCCGGAATGATGGCTGTATATGATGCCTCTTTCTATATCATTGGGATCTCCTTTGAGCTGTACATACATAACACTCCGTTTCGCACGTTTTACGAACCGTGACAGCAATTTACAGAATCTTGTTTTCAACAGAAACGAGGGTAAAATTACTTCGTCCTGGATATTTTGAAAAACGATCATAAAATATGTGCGAGCCTAACACCAGAAGAAAACACTAACCTTATGAAAGGGTAGAGCCAGACTGAAAAATTCAATGCCATAGCCGGGATTTGAACCACGGATCTTCTGGTCTCCGTCCAGCCGCTCTAAACCATTGAGCTACTATGGCCAACGTGCCGACATGACAAATTCTCCAACTGACTCGTGATTCTCCCGATAAACCACTATGAGTTCTCATTCTTACCTGAGAACTAAACAGAAAGAGGTGGTCCAGTTTACCCAAATGAATTGTTTGGAAAAGATGGTGATTATTTAAAAGTAAGGAAAACATAAAGGAAATGGGAACATTTTAGGAAAAATAAATAGCTGAAGAAAATTAATAGTCAAGATAACAAAGAAAGAGTAGTAGGTACCATATTTAAGCATAAGGAGGGTCTAATAACTGGGCAACCACTGTACTTCAATCTTTTATGGTCCAGGGATACACAGCAGCTTAGTGTAATGATTAGACATTTAGTGATTACATGAATATTGTTTTATAAATTCAAACGTTGTACATTATTTTTAGTAACTGGTGCTATAAGGTTATTATATATGAATTTAAATTATATATATATGAACTGATGCTATAAGGTTATTATATATGATGCTATAAGTTATATATGTGCTTACACAAAGCGTTCAATGCGTAATATTTTGCATGAAGTGATAGTAATGAGTATTTATTGTGATTTTCACCTTTGAGTTAGATCATACGGCAAATGAGTGAAATGATAACCTAAACATATCCGGGGTCCGTAGAGTTTTGAGTTGCCCATAACTCGCCTCTGAGGATAAGCAAAATAAAAGCTTAACCAGGTAACTCACCACTACCAAGATTTGAACTCTTTAATGTGATGCAGACACGCTATCCCCATACCGTGAGGTGGGCGAAACGAAATCTTGAGAAAAGCAAGGGAAGACCTGAATTACATTCCCTTAGACTTTCGAAGGAGAAATATTCAAGTAACTAGTAGTGCTGCGAAAAAGATGACGCGAATTTGTGCATTTTGATGAGTCATACTCTTTTCGTGAGTAAACGTTTTCGTATATTTTTTGGTGTAGCAGCTAAACTTATAAAAATTCATTTGACCTTCTGTACCCATTGGAAATAATTTTAATTTTTTAAAACTATTTTTGCAAAAACCTTATGTTTCTATCTAATTCATTGAAATAAGCGTCTACGGAAATGGTTTCATTACACATTTTAATGTAGATACAAGGGAAGTCGCTGTACGATGGTTTTGAACACTATCATGCCAAATATAGAATGACGCTTGAGTACTTAAAAATGTATATGAGCGAGTGAGATGGCTGGACGGTAACCTGTGAGGTTCCGGGTTCGATCCCTGGCTATCATTCTGGCCATGGGGTCTTTCCATTAATTTCCCTAATGCATAGTTTTCCAGCAAATGCTGGAATTGACTCTTCTACTGTGGCTCTCCTCTCTACAATTTTCTGCCATTTCGTCTCTCTCTGTCATGGCAAAAGGAGCCTTCGAGGTTTTCCTTCGGCCTCTGTTACCCGGGAGCGACGGAAAACTTCGGGGGTCTTTCCTTGGGGCAATACCTTGAGTCTATAAAGCTCCCCTCCCCTCGAAAACAACGTCAAGACGGGTGGAAGTGGATACGCCACTTATGTGCGTCAACCTGCAGGGAAGATTACCAGAAAACCTCGGTGGGGCCGCCTGGTGATCTAGCACATCTACTAGCTCTGCAGGCTAGTACCTGGGACATTTTAGGCAACCCTCTGCCCCCTCCGGGGGACCGAAGCCTGGCCAGAGGTACCCGATTGCCCGCGAGAGTCGGGAACACACTGCCCCCTCAAGTCCAACCCAATCCGAACAACTCCCCTACGGGAGGGGCTCGGCAGTTCGGACCGAGGTTCCTCTAGTAACGTCAGAGGTACCACGAGTGCTAAGGGTCCGCAGCGCTCGTACTAAAGCAGCTGTAGGGGACGAATCCCTGCGGGCACATGGCGCGGACGGTTGCGAGTTGGAACGTTCACTCCGCCAAAGGGTGACATTGATGAGTCAAGCTTTATAGGCTCCCGCTGTCGTTTTAGGCTAGGTCGCCGTAAACGTTTCCCAAACCCGTGGTCAAGCCAGTAAATTTTAGTAAACTGCGGGTTTCTGCTGCTGGCGTTATCTATTGCTGCAGTATATGTATTCTGTACTTCCTTCATCCATTATTCCTCAGAATGTACGCACAGAAGATCCAATTGCTAATGGAGGTGCTAATATTCTCTCCGTTACTTCATCTACCTCTAACAAGATATAAAGTATTGAAAAATTGAAAGCAGTAGAAATAACTAAGAATGTTGGAAGCCGTAAATGACAAATAATATGCTTTTGACTTAAATTGTTCTAACGAGATGCACATTTTTTAGTGCTTTAAAATTTTTATACCTCTTACGATTTACAATGATAACATCATACACAATGCGCTCAGAATGGAGAGGTCTTTTACGCAAAAAAAGGAGATATCATATTTGTATAAATACAATAAATAAAGAAAACTGTTCAATTTTTTATGTGGGAGAATGTACTTAGAAATCATCATGTCGCATTACCTTCTTAATGCATATCCCGGTAACCACTTGATTATCATCTACAAACGAAATAAAGCAAAACTTACTGAAATGAGAGCCATTAAAATATTATGGAATTGGTATAGCATGTGTATCGGAAACTTATAAGCAGATCTGGTTCTCTTTTGTTTTGATATGTCTTAGTTGCTAAGCCCATTAAAACACTTTTTAAGATTAAGTTCCTTCAATGTTGCCATATCAGACGACGAAGGGAATGGGTGAAATGATGCTCAAATGAGTACACAGTCCATAGAGCTTAGAGTAGCCCGACATTCACCCTTCATGATAAGGGGGAACCGGGAAAAAAGGATGTCCTCCTTAGTGACTCTGAATGAAAAACTATGAATATTGTTTCACAATGAATATTGTTCTTATCTCTTTGACTACTTGTTTTTTTAACAGCTTTTTTCTCTCCTGTGTGTCATGCTCGTTTCACAGTGTTTAGTAGATAATAGGAGCCAATTTGGCTTTCCTTACATGTTATTATATAGAAATTAATTGTTCGTTCACACTAGCCGTGTGTAGCACGCACTACGAAAGGGAAGAGCCAGACTGAAAAATTCAATGCCATAGCCGGGAATTGAACCACGGAACTTCTGGTTTCCGTCCAGCTGCTCTAACCATTTGAACTACTATGGCTAACTTGCCAACATGACATTAAATTCTCTGACTCGTGTTTCTCCCGGTAAACTACTAGAAGTTCTCACAAACACATGAGACAACTACCTTAATGGCGACGTACTGTGCTGCTGTTCAAATCCCAGCTATGACATTGAATTTTTCAGTCTGCCTCTACCCCTTTATGTTATTATATAGTTCATAAAGATTCAATTAGTTAACAAGGACCTGTAAAGCATGTACTGCTGATCGATCATTGAATAAATGGGGGGGGGGGACTTCGTCCAGGTAACTCACCCTAACCGAGATTAGAACTCGGGACTTCTTGAATGTGAGGCAGACATGCTAGTACCTACGTTACTGATACGGGCATTAAACCATATGTTGAGTTGTTTCTTGAGAATCGGCACAACATTATGTCCTCAGAGAGCACTAAAATGTTTACCTTGCAGTAAAATGTTGCCCTTGTGCTCTGAAACAGGCAACACGTGTTGTAAAAATGTTCACGCGCACTCGCTTAAGCTCTGCAGCAGAAATTCTTGCTCTAACCCTGTGCACTACAGGAACTTAATAATAGCAGCATACAAAAAATAACAAAAAACACACACGCTAGCAGATTCAGGGACTCTCAAAACAGGTAATTCCTAAAATTTCCATTATCAAAGTTCTGAGGAAATACAAAACTTCCTGTATTTACTACACGAATACTTAGTACACAAAATAATGAACTATTCCTGGGATGGTTTCCAATAGGAGCCACTGAGCGTGTGAGTTGGACACTTGTGTAGGGTTAAATGGTGCGACGTAGTGTCTGGAGTGGGTCAGTCGCTAAGCTACGGGAGCCGCAGGCTTGCACTAACAGGATTTACCGCGCCGTTAACCGTCGAGCCTCACACACAAAGATGTCTATTAAGAGCAAGTTATGTCGCAGTCGCAGGACTGGTAGCTCCTCCAAGTTCTGCCATCTACGTTATTGCACTGGAAGAGGCTTAAGTGACCACCTAAAGAGTGTGGCATCTCTCTTAGGAACCATCGCGTTCCACCTACAAATTCTATATCGAGATTAAACGGTTTGAGGTTTTTAAACCCCCAAAACTACATATCCAAGAAACATTCTGACAACAGCATAATTCAAAAACATTCTAAGGATGCACAGCACAAAGATTTTTAACCCAAACTATTCCTTACGTGTGAAAAACTTTCCTTATTTTTATTGTTTTAAAAGTAAGCTGATTTTACAAGCAACAAACGTTCTAAATCCCTTGTACAAGTTTGATTTTCTCTCCTATTTACCTATAGCAAATGCAAGAAATGTATTCAACCCAAACATTCGATACGAAGAGTTAGGCTTTAACGTGTTTTCCTCATTAAAAATAATTTTTAGGTAAACACCCATGTAGTGTATGTGTGTATGTGAGAAGTTAATTTCAGTTCACAAACTTTCAAGAACGTGCATGCAATGTGACTATACATTTCCAAAACACCAAAATAAGAGCAACCTAATGTATATGTTATATATAATATTTTAGAGTGAATATCCGAGATGTTCTCTTGTTATTTGTTTAAATTTTACAATAGCTATTCTTTTAAGAAGTGGAAAATGATTCTATTTTTATGTACAGCAGATTGAAGCAGCAAAATTATGGGTGGCGCACAGTTCCACGTTGGCGCTACAGTTTGATATAATAGTATGGGTAGCTCAGGGTTGAGCAATGAGGTTTATCTCAGGGTATGCGTGGATATGTATGAGAAGGATGGTTTTAATGACACTGGAATGCCCGTTTCAAACTGGTTTTTATCACTACATTAAACTCGAAGTTGCCGACCAAGAGTTACCAATATCACTGTTTAGGGTTACTGTATGTGAACTGCTTATTACTCGATATAACTTAATTCGTTCTTCAGTATATATGAACTGGCAAATATCTTCTCTCATCGCTTCTGGTCTGCCCTTGACCAAGACAGAAGAAGAGGACTACCCTAATTGGTTTCACGCCGAGGACTGACTGTCCTTACTGGACACAGCTGCGCGTGGGTGTGTGTGACTTTCACTTTCTCGAAGCCCTTTATTCAACCAAAGATTCCCTTTGTGACTATTTTGTCATGCGATTATTAAGGGTCCGAAGAATACCCTATTCAAACAAAGTCAAGTGCTACCCTTTAGAACTCTGCTAAGGATACTGTTTCTTTTGTTAAAACACCTATTCAACCCAACTACCATTCGACTCAACTGCCCCTGGACGTGTTGTAACAAAGAACCAACATTCCTTTGAAATCCATCATGATTATTTACTTATTTCAATCCTTTAATTTCGGTATCAAGGTGCAAAGAGAATGACATTTAAAAGCAATCACATAGAGATCAACTGTTAAAAGATCTGTCACTTAAGTCTGCTGTATTATTTTGTTTCCATTGCAGCCACTAGGAAATACGAAATAAATTCTACAAAGGTTTGTCACAATTAAGACGAAGTAGGTAGAATAATTTGTATAAAACTGAGTAGAGAAATACATTTGAGTGTTCACATAAGATTCCGATTCAGTAAAACGGAACCGGATGTCCTTTAGCTTATTGTGCCTTTTTCCATAGTTACAAAGAAGTTTATAAATCTATAATTAAATCTTAGACTAGACAAGAAATAAATGAATAGTCTTTTGTAAACATAGTTTGTGGAAAAGGGAAAGCAGAGAAAGTAATGTGAATGATTGTAACATTTCGGTTCATGCCATCAGTTCTGGTACAGCCTATATGTGCAGATTTTAAGTCTATGAAACAGATAACATTTGATCTCCCTTCACATGCATGTCATTACGAAGCGGACAAAATGTTTTATTCAGTACATCTGGGATGAAGGATTTTTAGCTTTTTATTATCCATGTTATATTTCGGAATGGCTTTTGTACAGCTGGAACGGGCATTTACTGTCATTCACCACACCATATTTAACCCCGGCAAGCTATTTTCTACCTGCAGTGCGCAGGAACCGACATACACGTTCCAAAATTTGATCCTGAAGCAGTTTTAGTTGACTGGTCATTAACGTAGCGTCATGCACGAGTTGATGCATGACATATAAAACAGGGTGACGAGAATTTAACTACACTCTCTGCATTTATAGCGGTTAGAGTAATTTTGTTACGCACCAAAAGGAACCATGACGGGCTCTAAGTTTGTTAAGCTCTTTGTTGCTTGTGTCAAATGTAATTCACTTTCGACATTTTGTTGTGAGTTGAGGACTAAGTGGTGGTTCCCATGAATCCCCTCTGCATTATTTGCGATGATGATGTGTTGCCCTCCGGCTCTTCGAACGTTATGTTATAAGAGGATTATTTTGGATCACGCGTGCCACCTTCTCTTGTAAATCACCCTTTAAAGAGGTTTATAGAGGCTTATTATCGTTCTGAGGACTTGTGCGGTGTTTATTGTTATGGTTTTTAAGCTTATTTTTGCTATCATTTTACCAGCCACACTATTAAAAAATAAAAGGGAGAGATAGAAACCCACCCGTCTAGCTCGTCGGATTGAAAACAATATCTGATATATTGCATTTATACGGCTCTGTCCATATACCATTTACTTTTATATCTATTTTACAAAATATTCTTTTAAATTCTTCTTTCTCTATGCAGTTACTGTTGGTCGAGTTCTTTGAATGACAAGTCCAATTCACAGGCAGTGTCAGTTTGTCTTCTTCCCCCACGGATTAGGTATTAGCCCAGGGGCGGTAAGGAAGGTACTATAGGGGTGAATTTACCTTACTCTTGTTTCCACTACTTTCTAGACACAGCTAGACTGAACCAACTAAACCGGTTATAATCGCGTGGCTTCATTGCAGTAGTGGATTCTCTGTGCTTCAACACGAGTAAGCAACGAATGTTTGATCGGGACTGATAGAACAAGCATTTTTCGTTCTTTATGATGTAAATCACAGTATTTGATATATCCTACTAATATTGAATACATTTTGACGAAATGAGATCGTCGCATCTAATTCGCAATTATCAGGCACGTATTTAGAAGTCAGTTTCCGGGGGGGGGGGGGCGGGTCCAAAAGGTCTATGTTGAACAGGCTCGTAATTAGAAGTCAATTCTCAGGGGGAGGGGGGTCCAAAAATCTATGTTGAATTATTTGCTTTTAATAAATAATTAATCAGGGATGTATTTTTATCATGTTTGTAAAATAATAAAAACACGTGTAATATATTATATTCACATGACTTTCTCCACCCAAGCATCCACAAATTGTTCTTAGAAAAGTTTGTTTTTGTCTTGTTTCTTTGGATAAAGTCTGTAGAAAGGCCTTGCACATTGCACATTTTTTGTTCTTATACCTGGGATAAAGTGATATAAGCAGTAATCAGATATTTAGAAAGCGAACCACTGACAGATACATTTGAAGTATTAGTTCTCCTTGAATGAAAAAGGGGAAGAGGAACTTAGAAGTTAAAAATTACATACCTTTAAGTAAGTACCTGGGGACTCTAATCAACAAATTATAATACATCGGAATTGGTTAACTTCGCAGTACATTATTGTAATTGATATTTATGTGTGTATTTTAAAGAGTTCTACAGCTGCTGTGCCGTAGCTTTTCGTTTATCTCTTAAATAGCTTCACGCCTGCCTGACATTGTATAGAGATGTTAAGATGAGAAGCTTGAATAAACTTTTTCGATTTATTTTAAACCAAGTTTTATTTCAACTATTTATTAAAAGTTTGAAATGATAATTTATTTGGGGGGGGGGTCCAAACCCACTGGACATCTCCCTTAAATACGTCCCTGGCAATTATTGTTTCTGTTTTGTAACCTAAAAAAATGAAATCTTTCTTTAAAAAATTTGAGATATAGTAAGGAGATGATATAAAATGGGGTGAAATAGATAAAAGGAAAGGTGGTGTAGCAGTTAGTGGAATGAATGGCTGGAAAACCGATACAAATATCCTTTTGCCCATTACAAATCCCACATAGGGTTCCCTGGAATCGAACACAGACCACTTAGAGGCGACCCGGCACAGACACTCGGCCCTCCATTGGTATGCAGTAAGCCTAGTTCAAAATTATTCTATAAACCCTATGTGACTTCATTAATATTACTTGATGAATGTTTCATTCGCTCTTAGCAAATAACGCTCGTGAATTCGATATTAGTTATCGAAACTCCAAAATTATAGACAGTATTGAACTCACTCTTCCCACCCTCCAAACACATAGTGTGCCAAATTATTTTTATAAACCCGGCGCTTTTTGTTTTGTTTACGTAGACTTCCTTATTTGCATTTTGAGCGAAAGTTCAGTTCTACTTTTTCAATGGAATACGATACCCACATTGTATTGATGCCATGGGCAAGTTGGAGAGAAAATAAAACTTGAAAGAGTAGAACCAGACTGAAAAATTAAACGACATAGCCGGGATTTGAACCCGAATCTTCTGGTTTCCTATATACTATAAAGCCCGGGCCTTAAAGTACTTACAGCATAGTAAGTCGCCATTAAGGTAGCTGTCTCATATGTTTATGAGAACTCCTAGTGGTTTACCGGGAAAAACACGAGTCAGTTGGAGAATTTAATGTCATGTTGGCCATGGTAGCTCAAGGGTTAGAGCGACTGGACGGAAACCATATCTGTGGTTCAAATCCCGGCTATGGCATTGAATTTTTCAGTCTGGCTCTACCCTTTCATAGTGCATCCTATTCACGGCTAGTGTGAACGAACAATTAATTTCCAAAATAAAAATTCTTGCACTCAGTACTCCAAAACGACTTAGATGAAGCGCTGAAAAATTAACATACGGTAAGATCTAGGTACTACTTATTGGTACGGAAGATATGTCATCAACTTAGAAGACTCAGCATTTTTATGTAAGCTTTTGTTTAGCTCTTACAGTATCGCGATTATATAACTAAGTTAAAATTGAAGCCCATGGACAGAAAATCCTATATTCGAATTTTATTCTTCGGATCAGTATCTCGAACATATGATATTTCTGTCAAACTGTTAGAGCCATTATTGGGCGGTTTTCAAAAATATCTTCATATGTTATTTAACAATTTTTTTTGTGAAAGAAGTATAGAATTACACCTAAAAATTCTATATCCCCAGTTCTACGAATTTACAGGTTTTGCTCAAAGAGAAAGAGAGAAAAATTGAGTTTTTATGATCACTCTTTCAATGCGTTGACGTCCGTTTCTATATTGGGCGTGAAAGACTGCATAATTGTGCTCAGAGGCCTATTTATCATACTTGAGGTTATCTTACGTACCAGAAATCTACGGAAGGAGAGAGAGAGGCGGGGCGAAAGAGCAAGTCTGTGTTTGTGTGCAACATTAAAAAACAACCTGCTACGTCAGCCTGTTTTAAGGATCTACTCAACCTTCCCTTTACTTGCAAACATTTTGGTTATTTTTTACTTTCTGAAAATCTGCACTAAATATGAAGTATTATACTATTTGATAACAGTTATATGACAAAATGTACGGATGTGACGTTTATAAGCTTCAGTATAACTGGTGTACCATCCTAGGGAGAACATATACATAGATTTTATATACATTCTTTACCATTAACCATGTCTGAGATATTTCTAAGTATTGATTTGAATTTAACAATACATCTTATGTGTTGAAGAAGCACAGCTAAAGGCCGGAGGCGTGTGTGTTTTTCCATAGGTATACTGCACATGGACTGTACTGTTATCCATCACGCATGTAAACAACCGCGGTAGGTACAGCCTGACCATGACAGGTGCAGCTAGACAAAAAAAAAAGTCGCGTTATACTACACCTTGACCTTGCATCTATTACTCCACAGAGCGTTGAGGCGTATTGACTTTCAGGTGACCAGCGCTGCGATCGTCTCTCTCCCCGTTGTAATTCTCTTTGTAATTTACGTCCTCCAACGTTAAGTCATATCGGACGGTCAATGAATTGGGTGAAATGATGCTCTAATGAGCATCCATGGAGCTTAGAGTTACCCGACATTCGTTTGCAGGATAAGGGGAAATTCGTCTCTTATCGGGTCTCATCTGGTCGATTAGAAGAGTGAAATATTAGTAAGTTGACGTACAGTAAGTTACGAAACACAAATAGAGCGATTGGAAGCTGCGTGTGTCTATATATGTTTTCTCGCTATGTGTCGATATATTACACATTGCTGTCCAGAAGACACGATTACATCTGAACAGAGTGTATATACACTGGACTCGGCCGCGCCGTGGCTCAGTGGTTAGACCGCTTGGCTCTCACCAAGGCGGCCCGGTTTCGATCCCAGGCGACCGCAAAGTGATATTTGTGATGGAAAACACGGCACTGGGGCGGGTGTTCTCCGGGACCTCCGGTTTCCCCTGCCATCTCATTCCACCGCTGCTCCATCTTCATCTCATATATCACCAATGTCACCGCCTGCGGTGCCGTAAGTAGTAAAAGTGGACGTTAAACACTACACATTACATTTTTTTTACACTGGACTCACGGTGTATGTGCGATAAGCTGAGGTAAACATCTGTGTTGCGATTTTTTTCCGATACGCCTTCTCGCTTTACCATGTAGTACATACACTTGCAATGCGATGCTTCACTAGTTCGCAGAGTTCTACGTTACATTGTCTTCGGTGTTTGCATATTGATGGCCATGCTGTACATCTGACGTCAGTCATACTCTGCGTCCAGCTAATTTGTATGGCCTTTAGAGACAAGTTGTGCATCTCCTTTTGCAAAGAAGGTGCAATGAATACATCTTTACAAATATTTATTCGAAAATGAAGATAACATAAAAGTGATAACAGATAAGTGAGAATTTTGAAGTAGAGGGATACTAATAATTATGAGTAAATAAATGTACGTGCATTTGGCTCAACAAACTTTCAAATCAACCTTCCCAGAATCCCCGAGGCATAAAATTCTTATATTATTAAACGGAGCGTTAGTTCTTTGGAGGACGAGTAGGGAGGGTGAAGAACAGAAATACACTGTTGGCTAATCCATCGGTTTCGAGCGTCACGTGTGACAGAAAATCGAGTTTGTATTCGGCTTACTACGTTATTATGCCGAGTTATACTTCACCCACGCTTCAAAATGAAATATAACGGTTCTACCGCATTGCGTTAACAAGGACATCTGACAGATGGTAGTTGCTCAATGGCGTAATAAAAGGGAACATTGGAAGATACCATCAACTGTAATTGCTCCATAAATAAGAGTGATGGTGTAATAGCTCAACAGGTGATACATTTTTTACCTTCAAGGTCTCGTCGATAACTACTGCCCTAACGGACCTGAGGTGGTGCTTCAGAAAGTGGCGGATGAATATTTCATTCTACAGCAGGCAACTGAGAGTACATGCACACTAGAGATTACCAGGAATCCGCTTAGATCCTAAACAATGTTACCAACAAGCAAAGAGCATTAGTGGTTAGAAAATCTTCAGAAAGTCGCTAGCGTAAGAGGTTCACAAAAAGGACGAGAGGATTACAAGCATTACATTTACAATGGTATTTTTTGTGCACATCTATTCATTGTCAGAGAGAATAACTGCATTATCATCATAATTTTAATATTCCTGTTCTGCCACTAGTTCTTTCCCTAACATTTCTTTGGCTTTCAATCCTGAATCGGCTTATTTTACTTAACTTATGTGTCATATTAGATACTTACAGGAATGATACTGATAGTGAAATTAAGGATCGCAATGGGTAAACAATCGTAATGGATTTCAAAGGAATATTGTATCTTTGTTAAAGTCTGTTTAGTTAACTGATGTGCACGTCGGCCGCTTCGTTTGACGAACCCTTATAATCGTTTTACAACCCCCGACCCTCCTTCTCCCAGACCTTTCTGCAAGGTTGCCTCCTTTCTTGATACGTAATGGATATCGTACGAGGTTTCGTCTAAATAAAAATTATCTTATGTCCATTACTGCGAAACTTCCTTAGTTTTCACTATATATAGCCAAGCTACAATTCTGCTTAATTCCATAATAACCCTTATATTATTTAAAGTGCGATATTTGAAACCCAGCTCCTTTAGGAGACCGTGCAAAGTGCAGTGTCCATTAGAAAAATCACAAAATTCTTGCAAATGTGCAACCAATTCGTCTAAGGTGGGCGCTCTCCCTTTTGCTTAGAATCTATAAATTTCTCGACGAATTAAATTGCATGTGAAATTATCTACTTTAGAGAAACGTTTCCTTTAGTTTTCACACTTGATCAGCGTCTTTGGTATTCCTTTCGTCACAATGTTTCTTACTGTATTTCTGTGAATACCCAGAATTTATCATCAGGTTCATTGCACGACCCCTTACCAAGATTATTTGTCAGCAAATATTTATATGTGTTCAAAACAAACGCTTGAATTTGCTTAGAAGGAGTTACCGTTATAACTTTGTTTTTGAGGCTTTTTCAGTAATATAACTCGGCACAGTTATTCACACTGTCTTCACTTTGATTATTTTCACATGACTGAAAGTTATCTACTACTTAATTTGCATTTAGCACTGCACTTCCCTCCCACGGTCTCCACATAGTCACACACAACGAATTTCCGCACGTAATGAAACAGATCAACTGGAAGTTGGAGCCCTGGCAACTGAGACTTCACGTGGAGTAAACATGCGACTGTCATTTCAAGAAAATCAGGGTTGCTATTGGTCCTCAACGACAATGTCCCATTTCTGAAGTGTGGGTCAGGTTCCTTTGAGTTCGAACTGCACACGCGTTGACTAGACAGACTTTACAACACGTGCAGGTGCATTCGGTTGAATAGTTTTAACAAAAGAAGGTTCTTGGCAGGAATTCTCAGCGGGTAACACTTGACTCCGTTTGAAAAGGCATTGTTCGGACCCTTATTAATGGCATGATCGAAACTAATAATCACAATGAACAAAATAGTCACAAAAGAAATTTTGGTGGGAATAAAGAGGCTTCAAGAGGCGAAAGCAGACGCAGCTGTAGTGACAAAGATAGAACGGGAGTGGTGGTCGAGCAAGAGCCATCTGTTTGGGTCTTCGGCGAAGGCAGACCAGAGGCGATGAGAGAAGATATCTGTCGGTTCCTAGGTAAATAACGAATTAAGTGTTATCGAGTAATAAGCATTCTACATACGATAACTCTAAACAGTGATATATTGGTAAACTTTGGTCGGCAACTTCCAGTATGATGTGATGATAAAACGAAGCAGTCATTAAACCAGTTTGAAACTTGCATTCCAGTGTCAGTAGAACCATCCTTACTCCCATACATATCCAAGCACACCTTGAGGATAAAACTGCTCTACCCGGCTCTATCCTGACTTGCATAAAACCAATTTGCATCATATCATAGCGCACTGTAAGGCTTATTTGACGTGACGTTTTTGAAGTGACAGGCTCCAAGATGCTTTGCTACATCTGAAATAAAGTGGATTGGAATTTGAACAGCAGCTGTATCTCATATACCGAATAAAACAAAAATGAAATACACTATCAACGTTATACATATGTGATCCAAATACGTTAGAGAACTTAGCGATAATGATTGAAAATTTGCCGCTTTAGTTACCATATTTAACAACATTAAACAAGTAAATCTGTAGCTAACACAGGTCGAAAATCGTTGGAATTAAGGAATAAAACGTTAATTTGGCAACATGGTTTCGAAATAAAGTGTTAATATTTACCATTTTACTTCAATGGTTTTATTAATATATTTTCTTTAAATTTCCCTAGCAGTTACATTGCGTGTACTTGCACGCGCGCGTCTCTGTGTATATGGGCGGGGAAGGGGTAAATGCCCGAAAAGTCGGATAAACAGCAATTTTAGCGTTTAAGTCAGTATCTTACTTGAATATCTCAGAAAAATTTCAACAAAATTTGTTCCGAAATATTTTTTAAAATGGAGGAATTGAATTGTGTATTTTTTAAGGGTCCTAACAATTTTGGTACACGTACAATTACTTTAACATATTCACGTGACTAATAATATATCTTACTTTGTTAATGTTAAACCGTAAGTCATAGACAACAAATTGCTGTACACAAACTATATATCTTGTTAAAACCAAAATTTAAGTAAAATATTTTTATTGCATTGTTCATTTTATGTAGTTGTTTTTTAATTTTCATATGTTTTGATACCTAAAAGACTTATTTTTAGCCGTTATGTTTAATAAAATGTTTAGAATTTTATGCAAGCATTAGCATACATTTAACTACTGCTATAGCCTCCTGTATCCTCTTGTGTAGGTGTGTGTGTGTGTGTGTGTGTGTGTGTGTGTGTGTGTGTGTGTGTGTGTGTATGTGTGTGTAGTGTTTAAGGCCCACTTTTACTACATACGGCACCGAAGGCGATGACACTGATGATACACGAGATGAAGATGAGATGACGGGGGAAACTGGAGATCCCGGAGAAAAGCCACCCCAGCGCCGTGTTGTCCACCACAAATCTCACTTTGCGGTCGCATGGGATCGAACCCGGGCCACCTTGGTGAGAGCCAAGTGGTCTAACCACTGAGCCACGGCGCGGCCACGTATCGTCTTGTACCTACCCATAACGAAATAATGGTCCTTTAACGAAATGTATAAAAAAGCTATTTTTTGCAAACATCTTGTCTTAGATAGAACAATAAGCTTACGTCGTGCTTGAATGGGCAGACAAGATTAAAAAATGCCTTGTAAATGTAACCGTCAACATTTTCTATAAGACTAACGGCCCTATAATAGGACGAGATTGGTTCAATAGATCTTGTATACTTACTCAGAATAAGCAATTTTGAAAGCAGAGTTTACATCAACACATTTTGTATTGAAAGTAAAGTTTTAATGTTTCAGGATTACAAGCTGGCTACATGTAAAAGAGGAAATTTCACATCGACCGAAACACGTAGACGAAAGACACGAGAAATGGATATAAAAAGGCAAAAGAATAAGGAAAAGGCATACAAATAAAAGGAAGTTGAGAGGAGATTTCAGATGGGATTACCTTGCGATTGGAAAGTTGAGCTAAATTTTTCTTTGGCTTCACTTGAAACAAACGGGCGTTCACGTGACTGCTCAAGCGTAAGCGAGCCTCGTGCTTCAAATCTCTCGCATCTAAATTTAGATGGCTACGATGTCTTTAATTCGTCATAGTAAAATTTTAGACAAGTGAAATTATATTTTTTTTCCCTGGCCCAGTCCTTACAAATTAAAATCCAGTCGACTTTGGCAGTTCAAATCTTAAAGAGACGTTGTGAAGAAAAAGTATCAAATTTGCTTAAGTTAATAAATATGAATTTAATACCTGACGGCGTTCTAAACTATGTTGTATAACGGTATGTTTGGAAGCCAAGATTCCTATAAAAATGCTGTAGTAGATAAGTTTTGGATACATTAAAGTTATAAACATTTAACAAAGGTTTTAGTAATCAACATATACTGTATCAGCTGTCAAAGAGGAGAAAGATATAGGAAAATATTAACAAATTTTATTTTTCAACAACGCCAATTGTCAAGTTCATATCAGGTGCCGCTGTTACACCGAAATCCTACGGATTTCTTTTATATGCAGTAAATTTAATTACACGGGTTTGTCATTTTTGAAAAAGACTTTTGGGCCGGGTTTGAATCCGGGGACCCACCCAACCAAGGGGTGTGAGGAGATAGAGGACATGACATGCCATAAATGATTTTTAAACATCATTAAGTCAGAAACATGACTCTCTTTTCTCGTCTTTCTCCGTAATCTAGGGGTAACTTGCGAGCCTCTGGATCCGAGGTCATAGGTTCACGGTGGAGGGCGAAGGATCTTTTGTTGTTGTTGTTGTTGTTGTTGTTGTTGTTGTTCGGGTGTAAAAATCTTTAGCATGCTTCCTTCCGAAGGGCATTAAAGCAGGTGTTCTCATGTGTATATTACGACACGTAAAAGAACCTCAAGTTTCATAAAGAGACCTCTGAGCAAAATTAAATGGTCTTTCACGCCCAATATGGAATGGGATGATGAGATAACATAGTTTTTACTTTCTCTGCCACTAGCTCTGTACTTGCAGTACCATAGTACCGGAAGTACTGCATTCCAGAACATAGAAATTAAATATAAATACATGTTTTAAGGCCTCCTTCACCCAATAGCAGCAGTAGATCTCATAAGAAGAAAGAGAGAACTTCACTTCACCTGTCTGTTTCACTTGAACTCGTTACAAGCTTTAAACATGAAAATTTACAACCCATATTCCAAACCATCCCTTATGTGCAAACGTCCTTACATTTTTCATTTTATGAAAATTGCTTTTAATGATTGGGGTTAAAGTATAACGTTAAGTGACTGACTTGATAATATATTGAACATTCTGCTAATAGTTGTGAAGTTCTCTTCATTCGGGATGGATTTTGTATGTACTTTGTATGTCGCCTCATTTGGTTAGTTAGGCGGTGGCGCATTCATCCGAGGGTCGTGGGTTCAAATACCTTTTAAGTGTGTTTAAAAGCGACAGTTTCACGTTAGTAGATTGTAAACGAAATGTGGGACGAAATCCCGTAGAATAAAAACTATTTATATAAACGTTTTTAAACAAAATTAACGTCGATTAATATGAAGAATATATAAAAATAGACGATAGTTGGTAGAGAAAATCATGCAATGACCGTATCACATTTGTACTAGAATTTTAAGTCAGGAATGCTTATTTATTAACTTCTCTTTGGTATCCGAAGTAGTGCTAGGTTACCAAATAAACGCTTGGAAACATTTGGAACCATCTCCCTTCCAAAATAGAGTAACATAAACACACTGGTTTGTATGCTGCCGGAATTATAATTATATGCACAAAAAGTTAATGCTTATGTTGGTAATAGCCCCATCCATTGCCAGCGATCATAACTCCAGCCATTGACTTTGCAGGAGTTTGCCAAAATTTGCACTGCAGAAGGTAACGTTACAAAATAGTTCTCCATGTTATCGCTAGCGGAGCAATCTTAAGATGTTTCGTTGAATTTTGGAGCAAAATAATATATAATATAATAAACCATAGAATGCATATGGAAGTTAAGAACTTTTTGTTTGTTTTTCATGTTACACTACCGTCTTCATAATAGTATATTATGCAACGAGACTATAATGGTAGTAATTAAAATGCTAGTACTATTAACTGAACGAGCGAAGCGAAGTGATACTCGCATTTTATTTTCAAGTTTCATAGATTGTTTATCCTCGATCATGTGTCTAAATTAAAGGTTTCATTTCAAAGTATTCAGTTCTGGTTTTAGTGATATGTTACAATCATAAAGTGAGACTTAGTACATAGTACACAGGCGCAGAAATATTGATTACTTCCCTATAAACAGCTGTTAACGTGTGACACAGTTTAACCCAAAAGAAAGTATAGACAAATTGGAACAAATTGAATTCATTGAAATATTATTTGCAGTAAATGTTAATGATAATATGAACTTTATTTCAAATATAGGTTTTTTACTTGAGTATTTACGAGGCATGTTTTTTAAGTCAGTACCGTTTGGGAATTAAAAAAAGTCATGTATAGATATCGCAATAATTTTATTTTTATATGAAAGTCTGTTCCTCAATCTACTTTTCTACATAATTTCCGTGAATATTGAGGAACTTGTCATACCGTGGCCCCAGTTTTTGAATACCCTCCTCATAAAATTCTGCCGTCTGTCGTGTTAACCACTGTATCACAACTGTTTTGACTTCGTTATCGTCTTGAAGACGCTGATCGCCCAGATGTTTCTTCAAGTGCAGGAACAAATGGTAGTCGCTGAGTGCCAGATCAGGGCTGTATGGAGGATGATCTAGAGTTTCCCATTGAAAAGATTTGATGAGATCTTTAGTCACCAGTAACAATGTGGTCTAAAAATCTTCACCTTCATTGTGGTACCGCTCAAGGAAAGTCAATGCACTGCCCAAACGTTGGGTTTTGGGCAAATCCGTCAACATTTTTGGAACCCAACGTGAACACAATTTCCGGTACTTCAAGTTCTCGGTCACAATGCGATACAAAACACTATGAGAATGTTGAGGAAAATAGTCGCACAATGATGAAATTGTAAAACGTCTATTTTCTCTCACCTTTTCGTCCACTTTCTGCACCAAATCTTCAGTAACGACCGAAGGACGCCCACTCCGTTCTTCATCATGCACATTTGTGCAGCCATATTTAAATTCTCTCACCCATTTCCTTACCATTCCATCGCTCATAATGTTTTGTCCGAAAACTTCACAGATCTCACGATGAATATCGATCGGTTTTACACCTTTAGCACTAAGAAATCGTATAACAACCCGTACTTCACATGGCGGGACTCACGATTGTCGGAGGCATCTTAAACACTCAGTAACCAACTTATACAATAAAGAATCAGACTGTAATAGCGTCAGTGCGTAGACAAGAGATGTAGGTAACCAGCGCGCATGCGCGGAACGCCGACCTTAGCGCTGCGGAATCGCAAAACGGTACTGAATTAAAAAACATGCCTCGTAGTTGAGTCAGTTTGGTGGCAAATGTTGAGTGTTGATTTCAAAATAGAATAGTGAGTCCACTATGTTGATTATTTCATATTTTGAGACAATTCTTTGAAATACAGTAGGAATACATTTTCTGAGAACGAATGTATACCTTTTGATATTCTCCAATCCATGAATTGTGAACAGAATTTCTCGTACATCTTTCTTGAGTTAGTAATTGCAACAAGTTATGGGTAACATTTAGTGCTTTTGCCGTAATTTCTGGGGATGTGAATTCAATGTCACTGTTACTAGTGTCAGATATTTTGACTTTTTTTTTTTTTTTTAAAAAGTGGCACTAGTACCGTTGTCGATTGAAACGAGAATTATCAATACTTGCGCTTTCACAATGTTACGTGGCCACATTTGATTTGTCGAATACCAATACTTTAATGAACAGGTGTACTTTAATGAGGTCCATTAAAGTACTGCTACCAGTCGTATAAATACTAAAGTTTGGCATTGTCGAGCATAAAGCCGGTTGCCCGCCTCGGTAGCGTGGTGGTAGCGAGTCTGCCTCACGTTCAAGAGGTCCCGAGTTCGAATCTCGGTCAGAGTGAGTTACCTGTGTAAGGTGTTTTCCAGGGTTTTCCCTTATCCTGAAAGACGAATGTCGGGTAACTCTAAGCTCTATGGACCCTGGGCTCATTTGAGCGTCATTTCACCCATTTCATTCATCGTCCGATATGACTTAACGTTGGAGGACGTAAAATTACAAAAAAAAAAAAAAAAAAAAAAAAAAAAAAAATTAGAAGGAAAGAAAAAAAAAAGCCGGTTATCTCATTGCTATTTAATGACGTTAGTATCTTCAACAGCGCTTCACGTCGCTGACGAAACCTCTCCAACAGATGTCATTGCTATCACCCAATTTGAGACGCTTTGTCTTCCTATAGAAGAACCCTTTATGTTATGTTGACTTAGGTTTTTCGTCCATACCGACCGAAGCTAGATAATTCATAGAGGCTGTATCCGAAGTGCATAATATGATTTATTATCATATAATCATTTCGAATCAATTATAACATCGTTCACTTGTTCGTTATGAACCAGGATTGTTTCTCAGGCCAAGTCGCATAGAATAGTAATGCCATTTGGATGCAACATTCTTCTTCTTTAACTTTTCCCAGTTACACCATTTCGTGGTGTTAGAGGTGCTTGTTCCTCTATCCCTTATCATTTAGGCGTCGGGTTGACGAACAGAAACTCTGTATCAGATAGAGAACCCAGAATGGGTGATCAGCCCGATGCCTAGTATGAGAGTGAGAGAAGTGGATGACAGAATGAAGGCGAGATGAACAACAGGAAAGATGACAATGGAACAATTGGTGGAATACTGGAGGGGGAAACACGAGAACCGGAGAAAACCCTCCCCAGCCGGTTGCGTGAGATCGAGCCCGGGCGGTCTAACCACTCGGCCACGGCGCGGCCGAATGGAGTCACAAGTAAATAACCTGGGTTTGGAAACCTTATGGAAGAAAAATCATTATCTAGGGAAACCAGCCAATTTTTATGCATGCCACTGTACATAAATTAACGGTTGAAGTGCACAAAATTGGTACCAGACAGTCTAACAAACCTCTTGTTAATTGATTTCTGCGTATAACAGAGAAATAAAAACAAGCCGTGGCATAACCATACGTTTTGATTCTCACCCCTTCATGCGCCTCTCTCTTTCTGCCCACATGAGATTTAAACTGATCTGCTCAGAAAAACATTGCACGTTACCATTAAAGGCTTAGCTCCATTCACTGCTTCATTCCAACTTTAAATCCATTTTGGAGAGAAACTTCATCATTCGCAGTTCGTTTTATTCTAAGCAATTTAACAGACAGAATTTAACAAAATACTCTATTGTTTCCAGAGGTGTTGCTGCAGGATTTTGAAACAGATGCCGCATTGTTTTCGGCTGCGGTTTTTTTTCCTTTTGGGGGAGGGGGTTTGGAACATGAAAACCTAGTTTATAACAGTTCAACTTGCACTTCATCTCTAATTTTTATTGTTGCATTTATGCTTCCTCTTTAATTTCAGTGGTTTTATCTGTGGCCTTTCCTTTGGAACTCTTAATTAGTGAGTCTTTAGGGCTTTTGTGCATTGGATGACACAGACAAACACGCTCTCATTAACACTTCCACACTTTGGAGAGCATAGCCAATCTTCGGTAGAAGAAACTCCTATCCGGGAATCAAACCAAGGACCTCTGAAAAAGCAGGCAGGTTCTCTACCGACTGAGCTATGTATGGGACCAGCCCATTTTTTGTAGCATTGATATTAATGTAATACCTTTAAGGTTTATTCTTCTATCATTTACCTGTTCTAATTAAAACACACTGTTTTCCACCAAATAAATTGATAATGAGATGATATTACAAATAAAGGTTTTTGAGTTCCCCAAAAAATCTAGAAGTAATGTTGCTATCTATACGAAGTAAACGATATATTGAATTTCATCTAAAAGTTAGATACATCTTTTGATACTCCATGGAAGAGAGAGAAAAAATTGTGTGTTTGTGTGTGCACGGGAGAGAGAGAGAGAGAGAGAGAGAGAGAGAGAGAGAGAGAGAGAGAGAGAGAGAGAGAGAGAGAGAGAGAGAGAGAGAGAGAGAGAGAGAGAGAGAGAGAGAGAGAGAGCACTATAACTCAGCAAGGAAAAGTTCGTAAGATACTGCGTACTTTAAGTAGAGAAAGTATTACATTCTATCAACAAAATTGATGTCGAGATTTCATCGAAAATACATGTTTTGAGGCAGTATGAGTCAAAAAATGGCAATGTTAGAACATTATGTATTATGTGTGTGTGCGTGTAAACAGTATAATTCAAAAACCATATTTTGGATACATAGCAAACGTAATATTTAAGTTCAGGATCTTCCAAAGTCGTGTTACCAAGATCTTAAAGAAAACTCCCCCAACTTAAACTACAGTTTCTGGATTGTATTATGCTACTGAGGGCACTGCGACTTGTACTATTTGTCTATACCCTACGTGGAGCAATCTCCGGTAGGAAGGATGAGGCGAGAAGAGTCACGACAGTGTAGAGTACAGGGTCTATACAAATTACCAGTTGGAAACTCGCCGGCAGGCCAGTATAACCGGTGTCCCACCCACCATAGTCCGAAAACGGCCCACCAGGCCGGTCCGCAGACCGTCCTGCCGGAGCAGCAAGCATATCATACTACCATGCAGCGCCGAGACTTCTGCCGACACTTCTACCCTGAAAGAGACCATCAGGCGAGAGTTGATGTGAAATGTTAATGGAGATGAAATGGAGAGACATGTAATTAACCTTACCAGAATTCGCCTGGCGACCCAGGGAAACCCCCGAAAAAACCCATGTGTCACATAGGTCGGCCACAGGAATCGAACCCGGACCTCCCGAATGTGGGCCCCAGACGAAACCACTTCAGCCATCCCGCTCGGTTGAACTACAATTTACATGGAATATTTTCCGAAACTTATTATTCACCCCCCCCCCAAAAGAAAAACCCCTGATAATGATTTTTATAAACCACTACGTGTTTAAGATATATACTTATATGTCAAATCAAACGCAAGTCTTTAATTTTTTGCTCTTTTTCACATCAACCTGTAAAGTTTCCTTAATTAATAAGACATTTATTTTTGGATCGTGTTTTTATTTACTTTTCGTTAAGGTATCATGAGCAGAAGTTAACATTACTGCACTCCGTGCCTCCCCCAGATATTAATAAAATGTGTTTATAATGTACCAACTAATGATATGTGATATTATTTGATGCAATATACATTTAATACATTAATTTTATCATTTAAATCTTATCGTATTTGCTTCTCTTTATACGCTTAATTGCATGGATTAGGTTGGGAGTGTGTAACATTGTTCACGATTCTAGTAGGAGGATTTACCCCATATGGAAGCGCGAGACTTTCTTTTTCTTTTCTTTTTTTTTTTCTGTAATGTACGTGCTCCAACGTTAAGTCATATCGAACGATGAATGAGCCCAGGGTCCATAGACCTTAGTTACCCAACATTCGTCTTTCAGGATAGGGGAAAATCCCGGAACAAACCTTATTGAGGTAACTCACCCTGACCGAGATTTGAACTTGGGAACTCTTGAACGTGAGGCAGACATGCTACTATCTACGCTACCGCGGCGAGCAGCGCGAGACTGGGCGTATATTTGGGCAACATGTATTCAGAGAGAAGATGCTAGACAGAAATGATTACCCCAGTAAGACAGAATAGCATGCTGAAATTGGTACAAAAGGTCCTAAAGATCCTAACTGTCCAAGCTTAGGCAAATATTGGACAATACCTTATACTATAAGTTGTCATTTCGGTACACACAAATATAACCTAAATAAAGCACGAGTTAATAAATAAAAATAAAGTTAAATATGACCGTATTACGCAATTAATGAAATATGTTTGCAATAAATATTACTACGATCTGATTTATGCAACATTTAAGTAAAACTATCGATGCAAGGAGCCATCTTACTTTTAGTTGTTGACTAGCTTGAACAAATTACAACCAAAGACTATCCATCACCAGTTTGCAGAGACTATTACGTTCGACCTTGACAGTGCTTTTGAACAGCTGACAGTAATTAATTTTATTTTCATATAAACATTTCTGTCGATTCACTATCGTGGAAAAATAATATGCAATACACACACGCTAATGCGTTGCAGAAATTCGGAAATCAAAATGCTTGACTTCATCTGGAAAAAAGTTTCACAATTGTCTTCAAATTGTTTATCCTTTTTTGTTGAGTGCAATACCAGATTTAATGACAGTTTTCAGTTGAGAAGTGCGTTATGTTTAACGATGATGGGCTTGCATAAACGACTTTGGTTAAGAACTTTTATTGTTCCTATGTTGGTAGGGCATAAAATCTAATAGTGGCCAGGGGGCGTTTTGTTTTAATGGCAAGCACTTTGACTCCGAGAATACAAACACTGCGAGGCAGAGGCAGATGGTGAATTGTGAAGGTAGTTCAAGGGGACAGCAATAGAGGATATAGAGCATAATCGACGTATTAATGAAACATGTTCGGCAGAAAGGACGTGTGTCGTGTAAAACGAAAGTGGCTTATACGAAAGTTAAAAACTAGGTATTATAATTAATACCTATTGAATGATAATCCGGAGACTTGTGCTAGGGTCTTATACAGAAAATTAGGCCACTATATGCCGAAACTACCAAGAACCTTGCTTGAAATTCATGCAAACTAACGAAGATTTTGTGCTATAGGATGACTTTGAAAATAGGGTGTTTATTTTTGGATGTGAAAACAGTTTGCAATATTTGTGCGAAGCAGAAGCGCTTTACGTAGTTGACACTTATGAAGCAGTGCAAGATATTTTACACAGTTATTTACACTGTATTTCCTTAACAACAGACTTTTCATTCAGCAGTCTGTCTGTTACAAAATAATAGAGAGGAGCTACATTTATTTATTGGTGTTTTCAGTGGAAAAGTGGGAGTGCTTAGGGTTGAAACTTCAACCTAAGAAACTGGTAGCAAATTTCAAGTTTTCTCTACATGAAGTTATTAAATCAGCATTAGACAGCTGAACTATTGGGTTATAGGTTCCATACCAGCCAGGCATGGTGACAAACTACGAAACACTAGGCTAAGTTTTCAAGGGCAATTCGTCTGACGCTGGTAAGTGGCTTTAAACATTTTGGTTTGACGTATTTACCTCCACATGTTTTGTTTTACGCCGAAAAATTGAACAGTTTAGCGACTATAATCTATCTCAACCTAGTTTAATCCTGTTGTAAACATCTGGGCAGGAAGAGAGACAGAGACAGAGCTATTGGGACAGAAAACGGTTAAGCTGTTGATTTGTTTCGTGAAGTTAATGGGTGTTTCCTTTTATTTGCATGCGTACGATAAACCCCTCCTTTAAGTACAGTACTGTAAGTAGTTTTCTGATCACTGCTCTGTGCGAGCTGATTTCGGAGAGAGAAAAGTATGCAAAATTTTTTTTTTACTCGGTAAACCACTATGGGCTCTCGCATTCCCCGGCTTACCGGGGAAATATACGAGTCAAATGGAGAATTTAATGTCCTGATGGCAAGTAACCATGGTAGCCCAATGGGTAAGAGCGACTGGACGGAAACCAGGAAATCCGTGGTTCAAATCCCGGCCGTGGTATTTTATTTTTCATGTTGGTTCTATCTAGGTTGAATATTCTTTCTGAGGCAGTCCTATCAGAAAGTTATGTATAATACTTGCTCTCCTTATAGCATAACATAGTTCACACAAATCTCAGATAGAAAGATTAAGGCTTTAGAATTAGGATTTCTACGGAGGTTATTCGGCACTGAAACCCGAAGTTTATTGTACCTACTTAAGCTCCAAGTGGGGCATCCCACTGCAGAGGAATAGCAAGGTGAGAGACGACAGGACGGTCAATCCAAGCATTCACGGCACTGCATAGTATAGTAGTAGTATCCACTATTTACCAGTTGGAAACTCCCCGGGAGGCCATCACAAAAGGCAACCCCCTCCGTGGTCTGAAACGATCTTCCAGGTTGGCCCGGAGACCAGAAACCGTCCTGCCGAAGGAGGAAGTGTTTACCAGGGATTTATCATCCGGCCATGCAGTGCCGAAACGCCCGCCAACACTTCTACCCTGAAAGAGATCATAAGATGAGAGGTGATGTGAAATGGTAATGGAGATGACAGTAACGTAGGGCAGCTGTCGCTGAACTCCCTCTCAAGCAGGGAGTTACCCAGCTGTCCCCGAAGGGTGCCTAGCGCCTCCGTGGGACTTTCCATAGGGCAAGATCAAAAGACTAACAAGGCCCCCCGATCTAGTCCGAAAACACAAGGACGGGTGGAAGTGGATACGTCACTTAGGCGCGCCAACACCAAAATAGTAAGGCTACCGATATGAGCTCGGTGGGGCACCTGGTGATCTAGCACACCTTCTACTAGCTATGCTGGCTAGTACGCGGGAATATATGGCTTTCCTCAACCCCATTCGCAGACTACCCGATCTCTCACGGGTATCGGGAGTCACTGCCCCCTTGAGTCCAACCCAATCCGAACTCCCTATCAGAGAGGGGCTCGGCAGTTCGGCCCGAGGTTCCTCTAGCAACGTCAGAGGTACCGCGAGCGCTAAGGGTCCGCAGCGCTCGCACCACGGCAGCTAAAGGGGACGGGACCTCCCTACGGGGGAGGTGACATGGAGGGACAGGAAATTCGGGAATGTAATTTCGTCTGGCGACCTGGGAAAACCCTCGGAAACAAAAACCATGGGTCAGGTAGGTCGGCCACGAGAATCGAACCCGGGTCACAAACAAAACCGCCTGGGCCTTCTCGCTCGATTATGATTAAGGCTTTAGAGCCAGTCAAATTTTGTTCCTTCCATCCATTTGTGACGCTTTTTCTTCTTTCTCTATTTACCCTGTACATATGGAGGACTTAGAAGTGGGCATCTTGGGTCAGATACCTGCTGAAGGGCAGATAAACTCTGGGTCAGTGTCGCCCTATTGTATGAGAGTGTAACGGATAACAGGAAAGACGATTTAGAAAAAAATAGTCACAATGTAATTGAGAGGTAATAACTGATATACTCTAATAAATGGAAACAAAACATGCTAACATTAGCACTTCTTGCTTAACTTATTAATTAATATCATAAACTGCACTGGATACCGAGTTTATCAAAGAAGTAAATGGGATTTTATTCATTGTAATCTAATTATTTCTGGAGAAGCCAGATAGCTCGATGTTGATGTGTTTCAGTCACAGTTGATGCACTGGTGTTATTTCTTATTGAACAATTTCTTTTCCCAGATCATAATTCATATTTTTGAATGTACCAGGGTACATTTTGATATTCCTCAGTACTTTACTTTGTACTCATGTATTCTTTTAATATTACTCTGTAGTACATCTCCAAAACTGTACAGTGCAAATTAGTTTCAGAAGCTGTTTATAGAGCATAAGCTTGCTTTCAACTACTAGGATTGAATTTCATGACATTAACAATACATTTTTCGTAATATCAGTTTAAGTCCTTTTCGATCTTTTTAACTTTCCATGTCAATTTTACATTTAAGGCATTATCAGTTATTTTGATTCGTTTGAATGCATATTGATTTTATTTGGCAAAACGTGGTACACATTTGAATAGAAAGAAAAAGTGCTGACGCCGCAAATCACACATACGGACCTCTGAGATCGAACCCGAGCCTCTTGGCGAAAGGTGATTGCTCTAACCATTCGGCAAGGGCACCGCACCAATTCTTGACAAAATGAGGAACAATGTTCACGTTATTGGAATTTCGTAAAAATTTTGGTCCTTTTGTTTTTGAGTTTACTGTGCAAAGACCTCCACACCCAATTCCTTTTCCTACAGTAAGTATGTGATAGAAAAAGTAATAAATATTATGTCAAGGATATATGAATAAAAGTAAATAAAATAAATCACGTATAATATATATGGTGTTCATTTATATCTATAATTTTACCGCGCAAAATTTGACGTCATTAATAGCATCGTTGATGGAGCGAGTTTGTATACGATTCCCCTAGCGGCTTGTGATCGCATTTGATGAGTTGACAGCAGCTTTGAGGCCTCCCACTACCGGCAGGTAAATATACTATTTGAGACCTGGGTCTGCCCGCGTAATATAAAGGTGCGTAATTTCGTCTGGTGTGTAGATACGATAACTGTTTCACAAAAAAAAAAAAAAAAAAAAAAAAGACTATAAACTGTAATGAATGCACTGCAAAGTTAATTATGCAGCCATAAAAGTATACCATGATGAATATACAAAATGATAAGTCAATGAACACTTATTTTACAATGAATATCTGTTTTTCTGTTATAGTAGACATATGTGCATATTGTAAACCTGTCACATAAAATAGAAATATTTTAAATTGATCTCAGTTATTTTATATCACCCACAGTTTCCTCACAATGTAGCTTCATTACAAACCAGAAAATTAGTAGAACATGTTAATGTTACAATATATACAAAGCTTTTATTCAGGTCTAAATAAGAAAATATCTCTAGAACGTAGTCTTATGTGTCCATTTTCTTATATTTCCTTTCTCTCTTTCCCTTATACACTGTCTGTATGGTGAGAAGGTATACTTGAAGCCTTTCTATCATAACATTATTTATTGCTTCTAGATTGGGACCAGCCACTTTATAGCGTCCAGTGTCTCTCTTTTTGCGAGAACTGATCCTGTATCTTGGAAATGTGTGATGCACCTATTGGTTTTAAAAGACATAATGATATCAACATTAATAGACATTTTAATTAAACGTGAGAGTGACAAAAAGTTTATATTGTATACTGACAAGTAAGACGTTTATGTTACAAACAAAAGTATGTCAAGTTGACGGTATCTGAACACTTTTGACGACATTACGCTCCGAGGGACTTGTCTGAATGCTGGATAGCGTTGCATAAACTCCTCTATGCAGAGGTTTAAATTATATTTATATATCGCACCAATTTTAATGCCGGTACTAAAGTAGCATTCAACCATGAAGACGCGGTGCTCTTTGTTCACATCCAGGGGAAGCTGGTTGTATTAGTTACAAGCACAAACACACTCAGAGCGCTGCAATTTGATTACTGTTCGGCAAAAATTATCGCTTCTTCTCCGTAGAGTGCACTACGATTTCAAGATAGACTCCCCAGTCAACTATGATGTCATTCTTGCTCAATCGGAGGTCAGGAAATAACGAATAAAAATGAACACCATGTATATGTGGAAGAGATTGATTACCGCATTGCTACCGTAATTGGTGTAAAGGTATATCATATAATAAATTACATAGCATTTCACAAATTAGTACTTCATGTTCAAAGAGGTGTTCAACACGTTCGCAGTAGAGCGTTAATTTAACTGTTGACCAAGCCTGGGCTTTTGTATCAAACAAAATCCAACTGGATAATTAATCACCAATGAGGTTTTCCACACACATCCAATATGTCTATCAATATATTTTCCAGGTCCCTAATGGAGAAGAGAGCTAATGTCATGTTATGGTTTTAAATTTTATATTAGATTTACTCGCCTCTTTTACATGCAGAGGTTTCCAAGCAAACTAAGGTTTCTCTGTTGTAAAATGCAATCTATACCGTAAATAGCATTTATATTTAATGGGATGTAAACTAATCATGCATTGGATCTGAAGAAAAATATAAACACTATAGATTTGCTGTTTTATATGAGTGAAACTGGGCACTAATCTAACAAAGCTGCAGCTGCAATAATGCAAATGTAATGCTCACAAAAAGAGAATTACTGCAAAAATAAAGGCACCTAGATTGCGTGTAATGCATTCACGAATGATTATCTATATGACGAGATGAGGCTACAAGTATTTCATAATAGAATTAGAGTACAAAATAACCTTGAATCTCTAAGGTATTATTTATTACAGCCATTAAATTTAGGCCTTTATTTGCAGACAAATATTTTCCTTTAATTTTATCTGTTGATAAAATAAAAATAAAAATCCGAACTGTTGATTACTAGGTACGAGTACGATAGTTTTATACGAATCCAAAAATAAGCATAACCAAATTAAAACTACAGACGGTTATAGTTAAATATATTCTCAGAATGGATTGACCAATATCAAATGCCCGGCATTTAAAGGTATAATCAACTTTATCATTTCTTTTTATGGATTTTTCATCTAAACTGTCAATTGACCACAAATTTGAAACAAGCTTTGTTGGTAATGTAATTTGCTATTTTATGACACCAAAATTTCTTATATGCTTTTTTCCAATTTTTTATTTTTTACCTTTTACACAAAAGCCGCTCTTAAATGGTGCCCAGTATGTGTCAAGAAGACTTCCATTTCAATGCTGAATGCTTAGTAAGTTTTCATCATTAATGTTTGCAAGCCACGTGCAGCTACATAAAGTTTGTTCAGAAATAAGGGAAATTTACAGCTTATTTGTGATGGACTAAATATGTAAATTATATTTATGTCAATATCACAAATGAACGTTTTAATTAAAGTATAACCATTTTCATAACAATAAAAGTATATATTTTGTTATTCATTTAAGGAGAGACCTTTTCCCTTTATTTTTTGTTACATGTTTAATTACTGGATTATATTTTAAATGCATTTTCGAAAACGTATGCTATATATCGTATTGTACTGTGAATTCTGCTCCCTTCATTGACGAAAGGATTATAACTTGTACATTTTTTGAAGTACAAAGATAGTGTTTGCTCAGCACGTCTTTTTTGGTGATGGGGGAGGAGAATTTTTTCTTAAAATTGGTGCTATTGTTAAGTATTGGAGATTTGTATGCTGAAGCCATGTGATTTGTTTGCAGTTTTCTCCGTTATCATGGAACATTCTTCCCTTCTGAATACACCTTTTGTTCTGGTGCAAATGACTTAGAAGCTACTAAAGATAGCAAAATTAAATGTTAGGTTGAAAGAAAAACCTTTAAGTTGTGCTATGGATCAGCTTGGGTGCTGATAATGTGGATGCTTATTTAAAGATCTTCTTCTTCTTCTTCTTCTTCTTCTTCTTCACTTCACGGCATGGGCAGAGTGCCCGTTCCGTCTCACAATAATTGCTCCTTCCATCTCTTTTTAGGTCTACCAACATCTCTCTTTCCTTGTGGCTGATATTGGAATGCAATCTTAGGCAGTCTTGTTTCGGACATTCTTTGTATATGCTGCATCCATTCCTTTTGATATTTTTCAATTTTGCAACTTATCGAGTCTACGTTGAGTTCCTTTCTAATGTCTTCATTTCTTATTCCATCCAACCTTGTGCAGCCCTTTGTTTTCCTTAAAAAGTTCTTCTCTGCACTTTGAATTTGGCTTTTCATTTTCTTCGTGAGTACCCATGCCTCACTTCCATAAAGTAGTGCAGGGACTGCCATTGTTTTGTACAACTTTAATCTTCTATCTCTTTTTGTTTTATTTCTCAACATTCTATGCACTGTTCCACAAATCATTTGGAATGTTGCAAGCTTTTTGTTCACATCTCTGTCTGTCTTCACCATATAATTAAGATTACATCCTAAATAGCTGAATTATTTTAGTTGTTCTAGTGGTTTGTTGTCTAAAATTATTTTTGATCTTATATGTTGTTTTCCCCAAAAGGCCATTATCTTAGATTTTTCCGTCGATATTTTAAGATCATACTGTTGGCATACTTGGTTCAAGCGGTGAAGTGCATATTATAATTTATCCTCCGTTTCTTGTATTAAAACCACGTCAACTGCAGATAGTAAAACATTTAAAGATAAAATGTTTAATTAAAAGGCAATATAACTAAGCAAATAATCCTAGTTTTCTTAATAGGGTCTCCTATTCTTAATAAACACAATCATTGGATAAAGGCAGACCAATGAATTTGAAAGGAAAGCATCCTTTAAGAATTTTAATATTCTCCTCTTGGTATAGGACACAGTCCTGTTCATTTATCGTCCTCTGCCTCTTATGCCATTTTAGGCGTCAGGTGAAGGAACCAAAACTATTGATCAGAGATAACTCCAGGGATGGGTGATCCACCCGGTTCACGGAATGAGAGTGAAGGAAGTAGATGAACAGAATGAGGGCGAAGTGGATGAAAGGAAAGATGATAATGGAACAATTTTGGAATGATGGCGGCGGAAACCGGAGGTCCCGAGGAAAATCCTCCCCAGCACTAAGCTGTCCACCACAAATCCCACTTTGCGGTAGCCTGGATCGAACTCTGGCCGCCTTGGTGAGAGTCAAGCCTCGGGCATGGCGCGGCCAATTTTAATCTAATAACATCTGAGGCTATGTTATTAAGAGATTTAACCCGCGCCCGCATATTGTGCGGCAGCATTATGATGACGTTACTACCGGAGGTGCTAATGCGGGACTCTACAAAGGCAGGAGTATAGCTGCCATCCCATCTACTACTGTCCACCATCGCAGAGTAAGTCTCTGAAAGGAATGTGCCCCCCTACACAGTGGGACAAGGACAGCGAATGTGTATATCAGAGAACGCATGCTACACAAGGAGTAGAACCGTTGAAAACATTCGCCATATTCACTTTGTACACTAAAATTGAGAAGATTCATCCACAAAAGCAGAAGCCGTCAGAATGTTTTTGAACGGTCTGTAACTGAACTGACATGGGGTGTCATAAACCTGTCCAGGGAGGGCGTGGGAACCTTTCCCAGTCCTCCTGTGCCTCATTACCTGGAGACTTCCTTTCTGTGGTATACCATACATTTCTCCTTCCAATTCTTTTGTTTTTGTTTTAAAAATGAGACTATGTTATTAAGAGATTTAGAACTGGATGCTAGGGCTTTGACTTTCCCCTTAAGGATCTCAAAACTTGTGTACCTGTGTACAATTCCTGTAGAAATAGTGATCTAGAATTTTTAGGGGCTTAGACTGCTTCCTTTATTTAACGTAGGCAGGGAATACAGAAAGTAAATACAAAAGGCATTATGAGATGACACAATTATAACGAACTACAAAATAGTTTATCTTGTGACATTAAACCGTCCTGAGGGTTTTCTGTTAATACGTGAAATTACTGATAAATTCTGTAACATATTAATGATATTGCATATAAACACCTGTATTCAAATGATGCTCAAATGTGTCCAAGGTCCACGGAGCTTGGAGCTACCCGACATTCATCGTTAAAGGATAAGGGAAACCCCCGGAAAAAACCTTATCCACGTAACTCGCCCTGACCGAGATTCGAACTCGGGACCTCTTGAACGTGAGGCATCTACGCTACCGAGGCGGGCAGTAATGAACCCTAAACTCAACTATAATCTTTGTGGGATTGAAATAGGGCTTTCCGCTAATGTTGTAAATGGTGGTGCTGATAGCGGGGGCAAGTTCTGGCCAAACTCCAAGGCAATGGATGCATGGCTTATTTTCCATGCCATTACTCTTCCTCTTGAGCATTTCTTGTAACTTACTTTAGTAGATTTAAAGCGATTAAGTTTGTCCATGAAGAATTTTATAAATGTTTATTCCACACCGCATGTAGGGCAATGTATAATCGTGTCAATGAAAATTCCGAATTCACTGTTTCCTGCTGACTGCTTCAATCATTTTGTCATACTCTAAACATACCTTTTTTCTACTCTAGATTTTTTAAGGAGCTATACCTCACCATTGCTGAAAGTTAATTTATAATGATAAATAATAAATTATTGACAACACCTTCGGGGTTGTCCTGCACCGTGGCGTAATGAAATAAGGCATAATGCTTGGTTCCCTGCCACGGAAAGCGGCCCGGCATCGATTCCTAACTTCGGGTTGCGGATTTTAAGTCCCGGGTATAGGACCGGTGACCACTCAGCATTGTGAGGAAATTGAGGACCTTACAATAGGTAAGCGGCCCTGGTCAAGAAAGCCAACTTTCCGGCTGGGATTGCCGAGATGCTGACCACATCGGTTGGATACTTTGTGTATGTAGGCGTGAGGCCGGCAGTTGAGTTGGCTGCCTCTATGTGCAGCCGCCATTGGTTACTATTGCTTATATGCAGTGTTGTTGGAGACTCATGTTTTATTTTCTCCTCCGTATTTTAATTTTTGCTTAGCTTACAAACACAAAGAAATTGTTGTGAAAGTATTTTTCACGTTTGCAGTGTGAGTTATCCAAAATGTTTAGTTTCTGGTATACAACATTTTATAAATTATAATTTTTCAAGAAATCCTGAAAATTCCAAATTTATGCTCCAAGGAGCATAATATAGTGAAAGATGCTGAGAAACCTAAGAAAAACTTGGAGTTAAATGTTCATGAAGATTCTTTAGCAAATAGAACACAGCCAATTAAATAAGCATTCGTACCTTTAAAGTTGTTCGTATTAAAGCCAATTGCGTAGTCTGTAAGTACAATTATTACAAAACTGCAAAATTAAGATCTTTTCATTCTTTTCCAACTTTCACAGATGCATCCTGGTAGCTAGTCTTATTCTGAGAAGCAGCTGCAATCGCGTTATGGGATAGTTTTGAAATCTGTTATTTCTTTCTGTGAAGTTAATGGTAAATTAAAATATTGATACAAGCTTTGAGAATACACAAACTTGCGTCTATCCATTATGATTATTTTGAAATTGATTCTAATGGTAAAAGTAGTATTACGTGCACGATAAATGGTGAATACAATTTTGTCTCAACATGCACTAGATAAAAAAACTAATATTTTGTAAGAATAGTTTATAGAAGCGATATATAAATAATAAGAGCCAGAGAAACTCTAGCAAAAGCAGCTCACATTTTCCGGTCATTTTGACTATTAATAAATAATTAACTTTTTTATGTTCCTACACATTGAATAGAATATATCACAACCCCCTCCCCCATGTGATTCCCGTTTAAGACAAGCATTACGTGAGGTCTAAGCTATGTTACCCATACACTAAATACGTTCAAAAGGTTCGGAGTTCGATTCTCGGTCAGGTGAGTTACCTGTATAAGGTACTCCGGGTTTTTCCCTTATTCTGAAAAACGAATGCCGGGTAATTTTAAGCTCTATGAACTCTGGGCTCATTTGAGTATCATTTCAGCCATTGTCATTAATCGTACGATATGACTTAACGTTGGAGAATGTAAATTAAAGAAAAAAATACAGTAAATTTCTCAACAGTTGTTTATTCGTTTTTGCTTAAAATGTAATAAAACAGAAACGTACACACATACCATACGACTCGGACGTGGCACATTTTCATGTAGTTCATCATGTACGTGTGTATTAGTACCCATTTATTTATTGAAAATAAAACAAAGGATACAATTGGTTACAGCTTTGCTATCTGATAATTTCCTTTCATTGTTCAACGTTACTTTTTTAATTATTATAAATTTCGCCACGGTTAACGATGATTCATTAGTTCATCTGAATTAGTATATCCCAAATAAAGGCTTAACTGCCTGAACATGCTCGAACTTGTATGTTCTTAGTTTTAAACTCGCTTTCTTGTACTTGCATTCGGTCTCTGGCTCAGTTGTTAGGCGCTGCCTTAAGGATTTCAAGATAGCGTGTTCAAACCAGGTCCACATCGATGGCTTTTATGTGTACTTAAAAGCGACCACTTATCTATGAATAAATTTAATGGTCTGCAAAAGAACCGTGGGAGAAATTCCGGCAGACCAGTGGCACTGACAAGATGACGCGTCATTAACAAACAAAATAATTTAATTCCTGTACTGCCGGTTTTGTTGAAGAATAGACTTTTTGGTTACATTTGGCTCTTCTGTTGGTTGTTCTTCGAATGCCACTTAGTTTTGACAGGTGAACTTAGTAGTGTAGTTACTTACTGTACCCGAATTCGATTTATCTCGCTCGTCAGTCACTGTAACAGACTATTTCAGCCATACAGAGCATTTGTTCTTTTTATAAGACCCAAGGCTGCAACATAGATGTTCAAAGAGGTCAGTAGTACTTCCTTTGGAGTTGTAGCGTAGTTTGAATGGCATCATCAACATTAGCAGATAAATTAGAATTTTCACCAAAGTTTTCATTGCCATTTTGTTTTGGCAACTCCGGTTGTGAAATCATTGATACGTGCGATACATCGGCGCCCGTCGCCCGGCGCCGCCGAACCAGTCGATAACGACTCTTTTTGAACGATACTTTAATGGCGTTCCGACGGCGACGAGACAAGAGAGCGACCTCTTTAGCATATTTTCTGAAAGCGAGTCCAGCTCGGACTTCTGCAAAAACCTATTTGTTTTCAGTATGACAAGTTATTTGAAGTTCATTGCACCAGAAGTACTGCGGATCGTGTTTTGAAAGCCTTTCGCTATGTCAGATCTCTATTATAATTGCTATTTAAGTCATATTACGTGCCGAGTATTGGTGTAAATGCTAGCAATAATGAATTGCACTCACTTTCAATTCTTATAAGACATGTCCAATTCGTAAACAATTTTTCTTATCCTAATGCACAAATTAAACGCTACGTCTGCATAGCTTTCTGGCTTGAGTGTAGCCCTTTTCTCTGCTGCCTATTCCGCCCCATCCTCTACATATTCTCTCCTTTTCTTTCTTATCCATTTTTCTTTTACCCCTCTCCCATCATTTTCCTATTCATTTGATTTTTCTTTTTCCCTCCATGCCCTATAGTTTGATCGCTGCCATCTCTGTTGACATACCTATTATTCAATTATGTTCCCAAATTTCTTTTCCTCAATTTGTATATTTGCATTCAATTAAACAGTGAACAATACTCTCCTACTTTCTGTACATAATACATCATTTTATTTAATTGCGTCTCATTTCTTTAGAAAGTAATGCTAACCCTTTCCTGTCTTGTTTATTAAAACATTCACATACTACTATTTCGATTCTTTCCATATTTTTATGTAGTTTGTATGTTCTAGTTGACATATCTCCTGTTTATAGATTTTCAGAATCGTTTTACAAAGTTTTTCATCACTTTATGCATACAAGTTGATAATTCTAAGGGGAAAATGTACGAGTGTAAACCTTAGAATGTAAACGGTAAGCTAAGGATGTTAAATATTCCCTTGTTACTTAGTTCCTAGGGTTTTATGTTGTATAGGAACTTCCTTCGACTGCCTCCACAACACTCAGTTTTTCTCTATCCTGTCTTTTTTATAATTGAGTTATTCAAAGTTTTATTTATAATTCGGTCTATAGAAGCTCTAGCCGTCAAAGAATTCTTCTTTGTCTTCTGGTTTTAACGAAATTAAGTCCTTCACTACACCCCGAACTCTAAATTTAGACATAAAACAAAGACACAAACGACAAGGAAACGATTATTATATATTGAAAATGCTTGTATTAAACTTTATATAATATAATTAAAAATTGTATGTAGTATTTTTTGCAAATTATAAATTTTTTTTAAAGTAATAACTTTGAATCAGTTTGTCATAAAGAGGCTCACTATAACCATATGCAATACAAAGAAAAGTATCTGATGTTTCATTCACGTAATTGTCTCTATCCATTTTTATATGTACTTAATTTTATGAAGATAGACATTTGAAAAAAATGTGTAATGCACATTTTCTAATTTGTACAAGGAATTAGGAAAATGATAGTATACGATCATAAGACTGGGATGAGTTTGATATTTCACTCTCTTTGCATGCTAGAGAGAGAGAGAGAGAGAGAGAGAGAGAGGAGAGAGAGAGAGAGAGAGAGAGAGAGAGAGAGAGAGAGAGATGAGAGAGAGAGAGAGAGAGAGAGAGAGAGAGAGAGAGAGAGAGAGAGAGAGAGATGAGAGAGAGAGAGAGAGATGAGATAGAGAGAGAGAGAGAGAGAGAGAGGAGAGAGAGAGAGAGAGAGAGATTAGTGGTTTACCTTTCATAGCAGTATAGATATTTGAATCATCAAACCAAAAACAAGTCTTTCTCGGGAATGGCTTAGTCCTAAAGACATTTGACGTAAATTGTGTAGTGTTTGACGCCCGCTTTTACTACATACGGCACCGCAGGCGGTGACACTGATGATATATGGATGAAGATGGAGCTCCGGTGGAATGAGATGGCGGGGGAAACCGGAGGTCCCGGAGAAAACCCGCCCCAGCGCCGTGCTGTCCACCACAAATCTCACTTTGCGGTCGCCTGGGATCGAACCCGGGCCGCCTTGGTCAAAGCCAAGCGGTCGAACCACTGAGCCACGGCGTTGCCACGTAAATTGTGTGGTTAATCGCGATTTAAATTCAAGTCATAAGATCTTTTAATATCTCAAACGATTTATGTTTAAGAAAATAGTATACAACATGAGCTTTTCGGAAGTTATACCCAGAAAATACAAGAACATTGCATTGCACTTGCTCTGAAAATGTTTCAAACGTATACCATGTTAATTGAAATTGTTAGGGCCCAGTTTTTAAAAGCATAAACAATTTTCGAAAATTCTTCCGTGTAAAGAATAGTTCGGATTGGGAGGGGGTGACGTTTTAAAATATCTTCGTGTTGCACTCTTGGGAGATGGTCAACGTAAACACCAAATTTGATATTCAACCGACTTTTCATATTTTAGTTGTATTTATGTTCCTTTTGGGTTCCATTGGACCTCGAAACATGTATTTGCATTGATCTCACCATAGATGTTGTTGGTGGATTATAACCACAGCTGGAAAGTTCGTACCGATTTCCTTGAGCAGTGACAACAAGATGGCTAGATGGGTATGAAGGGCAGAGGAGCTTGGACTGTTTATCTGCTCCGGTAGGAGATCTGTTTGCTAGGAAATGAGTGAATGAGAGTACATATGAGTCACCCATGCTGCCAGATCTAATGTTTGTTGCAACGGTAGGTATTATGTATAGGTGATTTATGTGACAACACTTGTGTATTTTAAACGAGCTTTCCATCCTTGTCATACTCGGAAGGCGAGCATACACCCAGAGGAGACAGCAAAAGTGATTACGTTGCACATTCCTCTAGCTTGCCTTCTTGTCCTGGGTAATCGGTAAGAGCGGCCAGGCATGGCTATACAACGCAGCGCTACTAGCAAGGGCAAGGTTCATCGTAGAATGCAACTCATTACTGCAAAACAGGTGTAACTACATGACACAGAGCACGTTGGTAAGACGGAAGTCTTTCGAATAACATCTTTGTTGTGCTTCAAAGAAGAGCAACTAAATTTGCTGTACAACCATTGTATGTTTTCTAGAAGTGTACTTATTCATGGCCTTATTTACTTTATTACTTACATTTACATGTCAGTGGGATACTTCAGCAAACACGGAAAAAAGAGAAGCCAGATCGAGAAACTAAATGAACTGAAATCATTAACGAATTTGCAACAGATTATCGATCAACTTAAGGCAAGGCTACACTGAAAATTCCAAATTCTATAATAATAAACCTAACATTATAAATTAACAGTATACACATTAACATAAACATTAACATTATAATTTTCAAAACATGAGGATTAACAAATACAGAGGAATGTAAAGTTTCTTATTTACATATGATGGACCTATCCTGTAAGTTCCACCAAGTTAAATGCAAAACATTGACACTTGGGGCATTTTGTATACTGAAAAGTGTTAGAAAAAACGTTTCTCAGAAAATCAATTTTAAAGTCTTGATTGTTAATTTTAACGATTGTTAAAGGTCTCTTTAAATTGTTATGTAATGGCCTAAAGTGGTGCAAATGATAAAAATAGTATGCCATCTATTACTACATACTCTAAGCCACCAAAAATGCCAAAAAAGAACATTCCATGATTTTCAACATTTTTGGCGAATTTTCAGTGTAGCCTTGCCTTAATCTTGTTTTACGTGACATAGAATAAGCTTTTTATTTGAAAGGCTTCAGAGGTACATTATTGTTTTTAGTAATACGGTCGCGGATGAGTAAATATGTAGTAAAATTCCTGCTTTGGCATTTTTTCTAGTAAGAGTCTTCAGGTATTTAAGAAAATAGTTTTAATATTTGGAGATTATTTTACATTCGATCAGGAAATGTTTCAATCCGCATTATAATTACTTGGGTGTTGCCGCAGTGTGCCTATTTAAATGAGATTAGCCAGAGACAAACCCGTATGTACTATATAAGAATTTGTATGTTGTACATAATTATCTAAATAGACGTGCATTTATAAATGTCTCATAAGTCATTTTTCTCTCTCTCTCTTGACAACCGGTTTCAATGCCTCTCCGCTGTGCACTCTTATCTATGACTTGTTTGGATGCTAGGAGGTCTGTCGCAACCTGCCTAGGAAACGGCGAGCGGTACCAACTTCCTAGCCTTCCTTTACTCATTCTTAAAAAGAAAGTAAAAATTAAATGAGTATTATTATACATTTAAATTCGTTTTTAAGTTCAGCGTTGCGTGGTCCTGAGTCAACGCGTATGCATCAACGGACTATAAATTGAAACTAAGCCACGAAAGGATGAAAGCATTAACTTTTAAACATTTGGCTTATTAAGTACGGGAAGCACGTCAAAAGCACAAATAAGAGAAACAAATGAATGCTGTGATACAGGAATGGGCTTGGGGCGTAAATAGTACATCAAAGCGACCTGTGTCTTTTTATTTTTATTCACTTTCGCTGTCGCACTTTCCAAACAGATGCGTGGACGTATGTTGTTGTTGTTTTTCTGTACTCCATTTGCAACACAAATAATGAAGGTACAGTGACATTTAAACGTGTTCTTGTGAACACGTCAACTGTGTCAAAAAGCGGTATTCATTTGAGGGCTTTCTAAACGTGTTTCTTTTCAGCGTTTGAAGGTCAGCGAACAGTTTAGCTTTTCATTTACAACGAAATAGTCAATAACAAATACGGCATGGCTTCCTTTCGAGGGAAATTAAAGCAGATGGTCTCATGTTGTCGCTTTACGGCACATGAAAGCAAGCCTGATAGAGAACTCTGAGCAAAACTAAATGTTATTTCACGTCTAGTACAGTTTCGGACGCTGAGAACAACTGTTAAAGAGCGTCTATAAATAAAACGCGATTTCAAATTTATATTTCGATATAATTATTAGCGGAATAGTGATAATCAAATGTTTCAAAGTGGAAGCTATACGTTGAATACAAAATAGGAAATATTGAGCAATTCGAATCCTTAATAATGACTCAGTAACACTATGCAGTTTTGTACAAAATCACATGCAATATTTTTATGGAATATTACCCAGTGGTAGTTCCAACGTTGTTTGTACATGTTTTCCTTGCTCAAGGGGTCAGTGTGCCAAATTGTTGAGTCTTCGGTGATGAAGTGCTAGAGAAATATAAATATGACGCGTTGAATGCAGGACTTGTATACCTGGTGAGAAGATTAGAAAGTCTTACAGAGGCCGACAGAAGCATTCGAATAATATAATATGCAACATTGCACGTACTATGAATACTGTAATATTTATTTGACAGCGTTGAATTGTTAGACATGTAAACATTAACCTTTTTTGTCTCGGAAACAGTGTTAAAAATATCACTTTGCATGTATTTATTACTCAATCTGTACTGTATTTATTCTATTGTCCCTCTTATTGTGGTTGGACGTACCATACACGCCTCTACCACATAAAAGTTGTGTTTATGCTATGCCTCGAGACAGTGTGCTCAAAGTTATTCAGCCGATTGTGAACTCACAGGTAATATGGGACGTAAAGGTAAGGAGACAACGGTGGCAAAGAGGAATATCGTGATAAATATGTAAGAAACAAAACAAATCTCTCTCCGAAATTGCCAAAACCATTAACAGAAGCAAAACTACAGTGTTCTACATAATTCAAGGCTTCAAACAGACATATACTGATGTAAATAAACCTAGAGATGACGCTCCTTCTAAACTCACCACAAGAGACAGAAGGTAAATAATAAAAATGGTGAAGCAGAATCCAAGAGTCACTGCATCTGAGATTAGAGGATTCCTTGAGCAACATTCTGGCACTGTGGTTCACACCAGAACAGTTGAACGGGTTTTAAATAGTACTAAGTACAATGCCCGCGTTCCTAGGAAGAAACCATATGTTAATAAGGAGAACAAGAAAAAGCGTAGAGAATTTGCTAAACATTATGCGGTGAAAGGAACAGAATTCTGAGATAAGGTTCTTTGGTCGGACGAGAGCAAATTCTGCTTATACAAGACTGATGGACGCCTTAAAGGTGGAGACTGCCAAATACAGAATGGGAACCTAAGAACATGGTAGCTACAGTAAAACATGGTGGCTGTAGTGTGACGGTACAGGGCCGTATAGCTTCATCTGGTCTTGGGAAACTGGTGTTCATACATGGGATCATGGGCAAATTTGAATGCAAGAGGATTCTTGAAAACAATGTTAAAAAGATTACAGAGAAGCTGGGATCAGGGCATGATTATTACTTCCAGCAGGACAATTATCTGAAGCATACTGCTGAAATTGTAAGACTTTGGATCGTGTACAACACTCCTCACACTTTGAAGACACCGCCGCAATCTCCAGATTTAAATCCTATAGAGAACATCTGGAAGGAACTCGAGGAGCCTGTGAGGAAGAATCACATCAGAAGCAAGGAACAACTGAAAGAACTTCTTCAAACAGAGTGGATAAACATGGACTCTACAGTCACTAAACAACACATACAGCAAATACCCAAACGATTATCAGTAGTAATTTAAAGAAAGGGGATGATAACTAAATACTAGCTGTTCTCTGTTCGAATACTTATGTCCAGATGTACAATAACCATTTTATTTCTCCTTGTAGTGCAAATTAGTTTCAGTTGCTTTTTATGAGTTTGTATATTTAATGGAAGACTCAAGTTTATTTTGTACCAGTTGTATTTACGTTCGAATACTTATGTCGGCCTCTGTATGTTCGCAAGACCACCTGCGTGTCGATATATTAGTGTGCTCCAGGTGTCCTCTAGATTTGGGAAGGAGAGCAAATACACAAATAGAGCAATTTGATACCATTTGGGTCATATGATAGATGTGTAAATAAAGTGCAGATGTGGCAGATGTGGTCACTTGTCTGATCCTGTGATAAGGTTCGTGAGATTGCTTTTCAAGAGAAGGCCAACATATTTGTTAGATTCCTCTGTAGATATTTACAATCCTGCCATAAAAGCAGGATTGTGAATTTATTTATATTTGTACGTGAACTTGAACATTATGGATTTCTGGGGACAAATCAGGTCGCGCCATTGTTTCATACCACAAATTAACATTACCACAGAAAATTTGTATCCAAACAATCACAGCAGCTCAAGCACTTCAGAACAACGGTATCAGGAAAATTAGCAATAGCAGACGGATCAGAAGTATGTTTATGATACAGAACATTGCATTGTGGAATATAAGTAAATTGTTTTGTACTTGATTGCGCGAATTCGAAGAATTCTTCATGTAAGAGATAGTTTGTGAGGGCCACTTTTTAAATCTTCGTGTCGTACCTTTCTGAAGATGCTGTATTTAAATACCAAGTTTGGTATTTATCCATCGTTTTATTTATGAATTATATTGTTAAGATTTACAAGTGGTAACAGAATTGGCATGTACTTGAGAAGAAATGGGAATAAAAATTAATACAAACAAAAGTAACGAAGATTGGGAAAAAACAATATAAATATAGAATGGAAACACGAAAAATTAAAACAAGTAGATACTATAAAATATTTAATCACAACAATATCTACCGACAACATAATAGATGATCTAAATAGACTGAATAGCTCAAATAATGTATATTATCAGATCTGCAACGCACTCATGGGAAAGAAAGAAACATAAAAATATGAAAATTAAAATATATAAAACAATATATTTACCTACTTTATTGTATGGATCAGAAACTTGGGCAATAATAGGCAAACAAAGACAAAATTACATCTTCAGAAATGAAATATTTACGGAAAATGGAGGAGAAAACAAGGAAAGATAGATTTAGAAATAAAATTATTAGGGAAAATCTAAAAATACACCCGTCAGTGGATGAGATAGAAAAAAATTAAAATTTTATGAACATCTTATTAGAATGGACGAACAGCGAAAGACAGAACAAGTATATGAAGCAAGATCAAAAGGAAGAAGCATACGGGGAGGACCGAGAAAGGAATGGGAACAATATATTGGAGAAATAGCAAGAAACAGAGGGATGGAAATGAATGAGTCGAAGAGGACGGCACAGGACAGAGAACAGCTTAAGAAATGGTTAAGGCCCAACGCTGAAAGGCAAAAGGGGTAGGTGAATAAAATAATTATATTCTTCAAAGATACACCAGCAACGGACCTTTCTGAAAAGGTCTCTTGCTCAGGAGACCTCAAAACATATTTCCAATGAAATACTGATATCAAATATTTAGGTGGAATTCAATTCATTTTCTACGTTTAGATAACGTGAAGAAAGTGAAACTATTTCGTGAATAATTCGAGAAACCGAAGCAAAAGAGTATTCAGATTTCTAGAGCAAGCACTGTATTCATTCTTGTGGTGATAATTATGCTTCTGTATATATCTGCTGCTGCAACGTGATTTTCATCTTCCAAGTAATTACCTCGAGCTCTGCAGTGACCATCTTGTCCAGAAATCACAGAATAGCCCGCTGTTATGCACGTGGTTTTCAGACATTCCTTTACAGTTAGTACCACTTAGGAGCGTTGCTTGGGTTGCTAAAATAAACAGTAGACTGCAGCATTATGGTTCTATAGTATTATAACTAATAGACTCCGCTTGCAATATTCCGACACGCCTACTTCCCACTGTACGCTCCTTCATGCCAGTTTTGTAATCATTTCAAGCATTTCGAACTGTAATTGTAAAACTTCAGTTCTAATTTATATAGTTCTTCACCTAACACGCTGTTTGGTCAGTTATCCTAACTGTGTGTTTTTTTTTATTTTTATTTTTTAATTTTTTTTTCTAATTTGGTGGCTGAGTACCGGTAGTTTATCTGCCAAGTACTTCTATTCCGTAATTTCCTTTAATATATTCCATATTTGTTTCAGAGCAGCAGTACCAGGCGGCGGCGATTGGTCCAGAACTTTGGGTTTGACTTGCCCAATGCCTATGGTGCCACTCTTTGGGGCGCAGGCGCTCGGGATTCCTGATTGAAGACAGAAGAGTAACGTCCGTTTTGTGTGATTCTGATGCGCTAAGGACGCATCCTCGATTTGCACTGACCTGGCTGACGCAGACTGCAGCGGAGAAGCAAAGGACAATCAGAATAGTAGAACAAAGCTAGCCACCTTGAGTTTTTCTCAAAAGAACTGAATCCTAATTAAGACACTTCTAAACCTGATTCTGGACAATGATGCAAAAGCTCAATAATACAGGAAATATTACAGAAAATGGTGTAAAATGAAGCATTTTCATCCAAAGAAACAGAAGTATAATACAGATAGGCCTTTTTCTCTAAGAATGAAGGTTAACCCAAGAGTCCGAGATAGGATAGTATACCGGAATTTCTAAGAAAGAGAAATTGGATAAACAATAGTGGTTAACCTAAAAGGCTGTGATAAGATAACATGCTGACCATTCTAAGAAAAAAATTAGCGAGGGTAGACTGAAAGACTTCAATAAGCTAACAAGCTTATCTCGTCCAGAACAAATAATGGAGGTTATGGTAAAAGGCCTAGTTAAGATGTTGGCTCTTTCGCTAAGAAAATAGAAGTTAAGCTAGAACGAAAGAATAGTTTTAAGGTGTGGGCCTTTCTCACTAAGAACAGAAAGTGGAAGTTACTCTAAAAGACTCTGAGGGGGCAACTTGTGAAACCAAGATATATGAAATACAGAACAACATAGAGTTTAATTTGAAATAACGTTGTAACACGCCAAACAAATTGAGTAAAGGCAAATGGAGGCTAGGTTAAAAGCCTGAGCACGTTAACCTATCTTAGCCTAATAGCTAACTTGCATCATTATCTGCATGCTAGCCTGTAGACCAACTTATATATTTATCCAGGAAGCAAACGTCCAGTATCATAACTTCCCTCAGCCCTTTTACTTAATATTCATTTTTACTCAAGAGAGAGTGACTTGAATGTTGGGCTAATTCAGCCTTCGAGCCCAACCTCCGTTACTATTTATAAAGAACGGCCAGTTTGTTAGCCTATCTCGGCCTTTTAGCCTAACTTTATTTTTATTAAAAAGAGGAACGGCCCGCAGGATGGCCTATGTCAGCCTTACAGCCTAACCTTCCATCTTTTCATTAAGAACTACGATCAGCAAGTAGGCTTATCTCAGTTCCATAGGCTAAATTCCGTCCCCGTGATAAAAAGAGCAGACAGCAGGTTGCTATCTCAGGACTACATCCTTACCTCACTTCCATTTTTATGCATAACGAAGAAACTGGTAGCAGGTTGGCGTATCATAGCCGTCCAGCCTAACCATCTTCATGCATAAGGAAAATGGGTTAGCTGGTTAGCCTCTCCCAGCCTGGTGAATAACCGCACAGAGAAGATTGACCAGCAGGTTGGCCTCTGTGAGCCTGATAGCTCAAGTTCAAAAGAAGAACGGTCAGCCAGTTGGCCTAAATTTGCAACTTTCATTTGCATGTTTATTTGTAAAGAACTGTCAAAGTTCTAGCTCGACCTAGCTCAGCTTAGCTCAGCCTTACCAGCCAACCTGCATGCTTATGTGTGAAGAAGAAAGGCGTGCCGGTTAGCCTATGTCAGTCTTGAGTCTAACCGCCATCTTTATTTATAAAGAACTGCAAAGATGTTGACCTATCTCAGCTTGACAGCCTAACAGTCCAACTTCCATCTTTATTAACGAAAAAGGCAGTCCAGCTATATAGCCTAACCACATTCATTACTATTAAGGCAGATCAGAACTTGGGTTGGCCTGTCAGCCACACTCCATCTACTGTAAAGTTTACGGCTCTGTCTGTCTATTAATAAATTATGTTATTCTGCGACTACTGATTATCTAGGACAAGATGGCAAGCTAGAGGAATGTGCAACGTAATCACTTTTGTTGTCTCCTCGTGATGTATGCTCGCCTTCCCAGTATGACAAGGATGGAAGGTTCGTTTAAAATACACAAGTGTCGTCACATAACTCACCTATACATAATAACTATCGCTCCAACAAAAATTAGATCTGGCAGCATGGGTGACCATATGCACTCTTATTCACTCATTTCCTAGTAAACAGATCCGCTACCGAAGCAGATAAACAGTTCAAGCTCCTCTGCATTTCACACCCCTCTAGCCTTCTTGTCGTGGGCATACAGTAGATATAATGCTTGCATTGTTTTATAAGGTATTAAATTCTATTTTCCAACAGCAGATGAAATTGTCCTAACTCTAGGATGATTATGAATTTCATTTTCGGGCAGTTTCACCAACCCAGGTTAAAGTAATTTAAAATCTTGTTCGTTTAAATTTCAATAAATTTTAATATAATGATAAACACTTGCATTTCATCAAAATTTTAGGCAAATTTCTAGCTAACATACTGTTGATGCCAAAGATAACTGCAGACGATAGCTTTCGAGAAGTAACGCGTTACGATGCGTTTTGTAGTAGACGGTACATTTGTGGACAATTGTAATATGATCCTGATTAAGGTAAGAAACGCATTATCAACTAAAAACTAATCTCTGTTTCATATAACCTTCCCCGCTGACATGTGTCACTCCACGTGTAACTACCTTCCTCCCTCACCCTAATTGGCTAACGCTTTCGCACCATAGGCCATAGGCGGTGCTTTCCTGTTACATATAAAGCTGCAGTAAACGTCATAATTGCCAGGAAGATATATAAAAATCATACACATAAGAATATGAAGGCATGAAACTGAGCAAGTTGAACTGAATGAATGAGCAATGAAACTGAAACAAATTTAGAATGAAAGGCCTTCGGCCTTTACCACTGGAATTTCTTAAAACCAGTAGACATACCTTGCAAAAATGCTTGTCTTTCAGTCTTAAAGGTCGTGTCACGCCATACTTGTCGTGTGTCCTTCATTCACCCAAATCTCTTCAAGGTAGTATATTTTGCGATTTATATCCTGGTACAATCTGATTGTCCTTAAATAACGTCTTTGCCACACAACAATATCGCCCCTGGAGTGGTAAGTTTTCCTGTTGTCTCAATTTCATGTCGCGATGTTCCTACGCATCTAACACACCTGTAAGTTCAGAGCACAGCTGTTCGAGTTCTCTCACTGAAAAAGACGGATTATTCTCTGAGTTTATTAAACCCATGCACCACAATTCTTTTTTCGCCGCTTTGTAAAGGTTTTCACTTGCGATGCTTCAGCGAAAAACTGCAGCAGACTCTGCCATTATACATGTAATAAGTACACGCGCAATAAACGATCAATAAAATAATTTAGCTCTCGCACTCGGCACAACACACCTTCGAATGCCGATATATGACTAATCCAGTTCCAAACTAGGTCAGTGATAAAAGTCATATAAACAAATATGTCATCACTACCGCTAAATCACGTGCTATCCTGTCATATGAAAGACGAGCTTCAGAGCAAAGGAACCTCCTCTTTACTTCGTTTAAGAACTAACATGTATTTCTAATAAATCAACTCTGTTGCGTAATATATTTAATCCAAACAGTAATTTGACAATTCTCTCCCAACATATAAAGATGTTAAATAACGAACTAATTTTTACCGCACTATACTACAATATTATACTACAATAGCAGCCAATGAGAGGTGATAAGGTCACGTGACCATTAAGAGATACGGGGCAAGCTTATGTGAAACAAGGATTAGATACAGTTCCCAAAGCGTTAGTAATAGAACAGGTGATTGCGTATAACACTATTATCCAGGGCAAAAGGTCCGATGGAATTTTAAAGGATATGACAGATAATTCCCCGAGCAATTTGATCGAAATTTGATCACACGCGTTTGTCCAGAGCTAACAGGTTTAGATTTATTTTCCCGTACATTTAAATACACAACACTCAGTACGCTCGGTGTCTTAATCTAATCCTAGGTCCTGTAAGCAGCTGCACCAATATGTTAAAATCCAGCATCAAAGGTGTCAGATGCGAAGAGCATTTAGAACGGTGAAAGTCATACGAAACTGAAGTAGACAAACGGACGTTACCACTGAACTAAGGAGCAAACAGACACTAATAAAACGCCGTTTGCTTGTTGAAGCAATTGCTTCGGAAACACCACCATTATCACCTACCATTATACGAAACTGTGCTAGTAACAAATACCTTTTTATAGCGTAAAAGAACGAGCATGCTTCGTAAGTGCTAAAAAAAACTTCGCTCATTGTCGCTTTAAATACTCTGTACCGCTATAACGATTCTTTTGTAGGTTTTCAAATTTACGAGTATTACGAGGCACAGCTGCTCCTCCATTAAAATGGCTTGGTTTGCGGCAGCTATTTTCCAGCCTCTAACATTTGTTAAATCCAAACATAGGGGTACGACAATTGTATGCCTTCAATACCGAATATAAGTGTTAGTTTTTCATTTTGAGATTCGATCCATGATCAAATTAGCATTGAGGTACGTTTATTTCTTTACCAAATAGTCTGACGTATTACTACCCTTAATACTTCAACAGAGTAGAAACTACAGGAGATAAAGGTCTGTGGCCCGCCTCGGTAGCGTAGATGGTAGCATGTCTGCCTCACGTTCAAGAGGTCCCAAGTTCGAATCTCGGTCAGTGAGATACCTGGATAAGGTTTTTCCGGGGTTTTCCCTTATCCTTCAAGACGAATATCGGGTAACTCCAAGATCCATGGACCCTGGGCCTATTTGAGCATTATTTCACCCATTCCATTCATCGTCCGATATGCTCCTGATAAACACTTCCTCTTCCGGTGGGATGGTCTCAGCACAACGGTGGTTGGGATATCAGTTGTATCGGCGTGCCGGGGAGTTTCCAACTCGTCAATTTAAGGGCACTGCCCTCTACACTGTCGTGATCCCTTGGGACGACCACTATTTGTCTCCTTTCACCTCATCCTTCCTCCGGGGGGTGCTCCACTTGGGATATAGGTACAATAGACCAAGTTTACACCTGCTGCCGAATCCCCTCTGTAGTGTAGCCCAGTTCTTATTGTTTTCATTTTTTCAATCGTCTCTACTTCAAATGATGTATTCAGCTTTTACTCCTGATATCTTAGGAATATGCAATTTCAAGGCTAGCAGCGTGTAAGAAACAGAACATCGATTCAATTTTCTCTGTTCTCACCTTGTACCTCAATATTGTGACTTTGTGGGTTCGTATAATTAAAAGTCAAATTTGCCGAAATTCTAAATGTTCTTTATTTCCGTACCAATACACTGTTCAATTCTCACGTAATAACATTACATCCCAGAACACAATCTTCCAAGGTCGATGACAATAACAAACAGTGTCCAGTTTACAATATCAACACTCTTGTTAAACAACTACTCACTGTTTTTATATAAAAAAACACTGTCCTGCTGGCGTGTCACAATCGCTTACATATCTCATTCATAATTTGAGAGACTTCTCGAGCAAATAAGAAAAACAACTATTCTCTGTCAATCGAGATCTCTCTCGAATCTCCCAAACGTGAAATCCTATATGTGCCGGAAAGTCCTTTCACCTCTGTCATAAACTATCCGTCTCTTGTTTATCGGCGCTATCGTTAATTTTCGGTGCTAGCCGCTTATCAGTTCCTTTGTGTACACTAGCCGCGCGATTGTTAACTGCTTATGCAAGCTCGTGAAACATTATCCCCCGTTTGTTTTCTATTTGTGCCGAGACTTTTATGCCTGTTGCGACAATATGTATACAATAAAACTTCTGCAAGTATTTGTCTAAATTTACTTGAAGTAAATGCAAGCCTTCTTAACAATAGCTTTAGGACTTACATAAAAATAATCTATTACCTGTGGAGAAAATTATGTGTATATAATAAATTAACGTTTGCACCCTATCCTGAGGCTGGGCTGCAGTAAATAATCTGTTTTTCCGTATACAGAAGTGAGCATTTTTAGGTCAATTTCTGCCAACATAAACCATTGCATCAGGTACAATGTTATACTGTATTTTGTAAACATGTTTGTATGTACAGAGTAATTAGTTCTCGCGCTTTTATGTGCCACGGTTTTGATGGGGCGCTGTATAAATAAGTAGATACATTTTTTTTTTTCATGGATGGAAGCTTCTCTACTAATTCTGTTGTGTTCCCAGCGTTTGTTGTGCATCAGACAGCAAACACGCTGAGAGTTTTGATAGCAGGCGTTCCCTTTAAATTCATTCGTATCACTAAACTTTATTTGCCTTAGGTTTGCGTTAATTTTGGTTTACAGACTGAACTCACAGAAAATATATGGCAGTTTTTTATTATTCCAGCGGTTTTTACGTATGAAATAACAAGAGGTTATTGTGTTGCAACATGTGTTTTATAAATGAAGTAAAAACTGTAGTGCAGAGGGATTATTTGTTAACGAAACCCAAATGTATTTACGGAGATCCAATGCATCCATCATTGCTGCTAACAGAAGTGGCATGATTCTTACAATTTGTAATATAATCTAGGGGAATACTGTTTTCTCTTTCTCTACTATGTAAATAGTAGGTAGAGAAGACCCCGCCTCTGTAGCGCAGAAGGTAGCTTATTTACCTCACGTTCAAGGGTTCCCTAGTTTGAATCTCAGTCAGGGTGAGCTATTTGGATAGGATTTTTTCGGGGTTTACCCTTATTCTAAAATAAATGTCTACTAGCTGCAAGCTTATGTACCCTAGGTATTTTTTAGCATCATTTTAACCATTTCATTCAACGCCTGATATGACAACATTGGAGGATGTTAATTAAACAAAGTTATTATATTCGTCCTCTCCAATATTCGATAGCAGCATTGCACTGAGAATATACATTTTGAGGTCCCTGAACCACCTCCCCAACAGTTATGAAAAATGTCCGCGAGTGCGCACGCATGCATGTAAGTCTGTGAACAGCATAACTCAAAATCAAAGAGTTGACTGAATACCAAACTTGGTATTGGAGTTCAAGGACTTCCAAGGATGTGATAAGTTTTTCAAGAAATATCCCCGCAAAAATATACTTTATATGGAAAAAAGTTTAAAACATATATTTTCTTGAAAACGGTTTTAAATAAAATGGCCATATTCTGAATAACATTGGCAGATATGGTACACATTGCATTGCCTAAAAATGTATACATTTTGCCAAAACATGACAGATTTTAAAGGGAGCAGCTCTCCTTTGTCACTGGGTTCTAATCATTAGCCAACAAAAGGAGACCTCCTTTAAAAGGGTGAGAGGCATTGTGGCCAATTTTCTGGTTCGTTTATTGCCTGCAATATACGCCGCCCTTGACAGACCAGTGGGGCTAGGTTATGTTTTGGGAAAGAACTATGTATTTCTATAAAGAAAAAAAGTAGAAACATATCGTTCCATGAGTCTATAGGTTCATTCAGAATGATTCCGACCTTGCAATCCGACGCTTTATCCTTGATTCTTTGTACGGCTTCTTTGTAAACAGGCTCCATATAGCGTTTTATGTCTTCGGACATAGACGTATTTATGTATTTGTGAGGAAATAAGTTAAAGGCTGGATGGTTGACCTTATTGAGTGTACTAGTATAAGAGCTGCTCACAAATCTATGTTGAATTCATTCAAATTTTGGGTTTGGAAATGCGTTTATTATTAAGCGATTTGTTTGCCTTGTTCATTCGATGCCTAGAGCTGGAAACGTGTTGTTTGACGAGTCCTTGCTGGTGTTCTTTTATCTAACAAACCTCCAGAATTGCAAATAGTTCACCCTATAACATTTCCATCAGTTTCTTATTTTAATTCCTGAGCCAGAATAATACCTCGGGCACTGGTCACCTTTGGTATCTAATAATACCTACATTCGTTCAATTATGCAACAAAGGACTAACACCAGTTTCTAAAACACGAATTTTATTTAACATTAAAGAGTTTATAAGTGCACTATCCACTATTATACTGTTAAAGTTCTTAAACAACACGAAAATTATCGGAATGTTTTCATTCGTGCAGAAATGCAATCACAGCGATTCCTGGTAGCTACGAGCACAACTCAATCTCAGTTCTCGGAACTATGCGCCTGGCGTTACTTCTGTCTCTATCTGAGACCATTTCCGCCCCCACGCGAACAGAAGACGTCTGCTATAGTAACAAACTCACAGTCAGAACAGCAGACTACTAATTCTGCATTACTCAGGATTAATTTTAAGCGGTAAAGCGAGAGAAAGAGAATTTGTTACACAGAATTACTTTTTGTTATTGCAGCTGTGGTTTCAAGTCAGCCAGCCTTTACAGAAAGATGTAGCATCATATTCACAGCAAGATGAGGAGGCGTTATTGAAACTAAATATTTTATATTGATTAGAAATCATGTAGAATAAACTGGATTAAGGCTTAAAACAAAGAAGAAATAAGGGATTAAGAGCATGGTTGGTGGAAGAAGGGATAAAAGTCCCCCAAAAAGGGGTAAATGGTGAATGAGAAAATGGTATCTAGAAACAAAACAAAACAAAACTTCACACTCTGGTATCTTTCGGAAGAGCTTTAGTTCGTTCTAAGAAAAACGTTGCGAAATCAAAGATCCTAACCCTGGTAATAATTATCAATTTAAGTGATTTAAATTTTTATGCTGCTCTAAACACATTCTTGAAAGTTGTTTCAAATAAAAACTAATACCTAACAGATTGCAACTTATAACAAGTAACACTCTCGAGCGTGAAATAAATTTGAGAATTTGCAATAATTTATATAATTATATAACATCAAGTAAATATGAAACAATGCTCTTCACAAAGTAATTTTAGTCTCACAAATCACTAAACTAACTTTGGTAATTATTTCACCACTTAAAAGGACTATAGCTATTTGGAAATAAGCCAGAGGAAAGTTTCCAATTTAACTTCTATAAAAAGTATTTAGAGTATGCACGTATTTGACTTATAATATTTAATTCCGAAAACCTCTTTGAATTTTCGTAAAGAATGCCACAGACTAGAAATTAATTTTTATAACACAGAAAATGCTGCAAAATTAAATAAGATAAAAATGATAATGGTATATTTCATTCCAAGCAGCACACATAGATAAGCTAGAGAACAAATGACAGAGTGAAACTAAAGATTTTTGGATTATGCTTGTAACAGTTGGATGGCCGCGCCATGGCTGAGTGGTTAGAGCGCTTGGATGTCACCAAGGAGGCCCGGGTTCGATCCTAGGCAACCACAAAGTGAGATTTGTACTGGACAACATGACGCTGGATCAGGGTTCTCTCCTCCGGGTCCTCCGGTTTCCCTCACCAGCATTCCACCCATTACTCCATCATCTTTCCCATCACCTCATCTCTCTCGTACATTCACTTCTGGCGTTGGGCTGATCACTCATCCCGGAATCTCTCTTATCAGGAAACCTCTGATCCTCAACCCGTTGCCTATGGGCCTCAAAGTTGCGCGGTTCAGCAGGCTCTATGTTCCACTTAAGGAAATACAGGAATTCATTCATTCATTATAACAGTTGGACAGTTATAGGCAATGCATATTTTTAAAATTGTTTCTTTTTTATCAAAATATCGCGGATATCTGGAGGAGCTAATATAAAAATATTTGGATAAACTCTAGTTTACTTCTGTTTACTGTTACATGCTGAGGTTTCTGAATGCTAACAGCTGTTAGTGTGTTTTCTATGATATAAAAGTCGGTTCTCAGTGAACAGTATTTTAGTGCCAAATCTAAAATCTGAGCTTTAACCTACCCTTTGACTCTTCAATCTTTAAGTTGGATTGGAGGATCAGTCTCCCACCGAACTACTTTACAATCTGCTCATGCACTAATTACAATACGAATTACAGTTTTATATCTCTGAACTAGATGCTCGATGGTAAGCTGTGGGACATTCATTCGGGAGCCTATTACTTTTGCTTTATCCTTGTTTTCCCTGATCAATAGCTAAATGCTGAATGGCTTCTCATTTACCATAAGACACTTTCCATCATTTCCGTTTCCTTCCCATTTCTGAGCGTGCTTATACAGGGTTCTTCATTTAAAGCCTAACGGACGCACGGCCTTTCGCCTGTGCGCTATTGCGTATGCCACAGCCGGCTTTCCCTTACATAAACTCCGTGCGTAAAGCATGCGTAACAAACAGTGTTATCTTATAGAAGTAGCTGAAAATCCGTCCACTCTCGGCTAAATAAGAATTATTTTGGGAGAACAAATTCTGATTTACAGGATTAAGTTGGACCACTGTAATGTTTCCATTTTCATTTCTAATATTTTGTTTTAGTTCTCCCAATTTATGAGGATTTGCCTAACAAGCTTTGTCTTTCAGGTTACCCACAAGTAAAAATCACACAGGGGAGTGAGAGGGCCAAAATACTTCCCTAATATTATTCATGGACTCCTGTTCTGTATGGGCAGTGGCAGAATCATGTTGAAACCACCCTAGGATTTCTCTTCTTCTGTCAGTTCGTGATAAAACGGAATGCTGCACCGATTATGCGCTTACGTGCAATGTCAAAGGATTTTAATAAACCCTGTTTTGCCAAGAAGCTGAGATACACAATGAATCTTCCGACATTCGTGCAAGAGTCGGTGATGAATTGGAACGTGTAGTAGCTCTAATGATAGCAATATTTATCGAAATTATGTTTTATGACGTTGGTCTATTTAAAAAGGTATGACGTCATAGCTTATGCGGCTATGTCAAAAACAGAGCGATTGTTCATTTTTCATTATTTTTTCCTGTCTCCCGGAGGGATGAGGGAGAGCTGGAAACCTCGACTTGTTCAATCTCCACAAATTAAATTACAACAGGTGCGTTGTTGAAATGTCACTGCGAGATTTCCAGCTTTGTGACTTTACCATAATATTCATCTTTTCTCTTGCGGACTGGTATATTTATATTGCTCTTAAATCTTACCCTACGGAATTGTTTTGTGAGAGTCAACTCCCAGGATTAAAAAGAATTAATACTCAAAGGTTTCTCTGAACTTGTACTGAAAAAACCCATTAAGTTAAATACACACATTTTCAACACAATTTGCGTGTAAGCATGCACTTAAATAGGCTCAGAAGCACAGAGGAGAAAGATTTTCTTATTTAAATTCACATGAATTACAATATTTAATAAATAAACTGTCCTTGTTGAAAGCTGAAGCTCTCACATCGTCCATATAATATTTTTATACAACTCATGCTGAGACATTTAACAATTTTCTCAAAGCCTCCTAAATTGTAGTATCCAACTTACTAAGCTTTCGGTTTAGTTATTGCTGTAGATTTGGCAGCATTGTGCTACTGTGAATCCAAGGTAACAACAGTAAAGATCATTGGAAATTGTTCTTTATTATTAATACCGGCTTTTGGCGTTTTCTTTAACAGAAAGTTTTGCATGTAAAATAAAATGTTTTGTTACTGCTTTTCTCAACAGAGAATTATATGCTGGAAAATAGAGCGCTTAGTTTTTGTAGGTACAATGAAACATTATTTTTTGAACTATGCAAAGAAATACATTTTACTAAATACCGTCAACTGGGGTGACTTTGTGCCTGGAGGGTAACTCTGTGCCACCCATGCGCTTAATAAGAAATCAGTGACGAATGGTATTTGAAAATGCCATAAGGTTGTAGTAATACTCTAATACTTGCATAAAGGTTGGCCCCATCTGGTGACTGTGTTATAAACTGCTTACTTTTCTAAAGTTGGGAGCATTGTGAAGATTTGTGGAAACGTGTCTGCACGTGTTTTTAATGAAGTCTGTATACTTTCAGCTGGATCGAGGTGAAGAATTTTATGTTTCAAATTTAAGGTAGGTCTGTTTGCTGAGACTATTATTTGGCTATTGATTACAAAAATATAAGCCCTGTAGCAGATATGGCATTCCTTTGAATGAGGTGTAAACTTACAAATAGGAAAATGGCGGGTAACTTAGTGCCATTACAAATCACTGAATTTTACTCACATGCAAGCACATAATGTCCTACTTTGTATTTTAAATTGTGTAGTTATGTTCATTTTAATTGAATATGGTTTTAGTATTTTACTACAGACTGCCCTACTTTCATTACAGATACCGATAATAAATTGCCATAGACAAAATGCCAAGAAAATATCGGAGGGAGACAGGAAACCGGCCATACCGCAATTACAGCGAGTTCCAACAGTCTATTTTCCTTTGATGACAGCGAAGATCCTCCATCTCCGGTAAACCAGAAAGCAGCATCAACACTAAATACGAGAACTTTTTGGTTGATGATCTCGTCATTGTGTAGTATGAAGGGGAGTTCTTAGCAGGAAAGGTTATAGCAATGGGTGAGCAGTATGCGAGAGTTAGTGTTATGCAAAGAAGTGAACGTTTGTGGATGTGGCTTGATCAGAAAGACGAAATAGACTATGAATATAAAGAGAAGTCAAGAAAATTGAGCCACCTGTAAAAGTGTCCAAGCGTGAATTGATACAAATTCCTGAAATGCAAAAGAGAATGGGGAAAATGTAACATTTTTGAAAATTAAATGAAGTGCAGTTCAAAGGTTTTGCAACAATAAAGAGCAATAATTTGAGATGAAAATGTTATATTCTATTTTTATTGGAACAAATACTCCCATTCCATAGGATGACATTGGGCCTGACAAGCTTCTGCCTTTGAATAGTACTGAATTTACAGGTGGCACAAATTCACCCCACCTAATGGGGTAACATTGGGCCATGTTTTAATAGCTTTTTTGGGTATCAGTTAACATAAAGGAATAATTTGATTGCAGTACAAGGTTGAGGTTTCTGATGCTAAGTTATAAATATTAAGCGTTTCTTTATTAATGTTAAATTGGAAGAAGAGATTTCTAAAAAATGCAAAAAAGTGGAACAAAGTCACCCCAGATGACGGCACAACTTTTAAATACTATTATACTGTAAAGATCTCAAAATAATTTTCTGACCATTTATGGTATCTAGACTTACAATGCTAATTGTTCATTACATTTGTCCTTTGCTTTGAATAAGACATTAATTTTGCAAGTAGCAGGAAGCATAATGCTGCTTAGTAAATATAATAATTGCATTCAAACAAATAAACGAATAAACAAATAAGTAACTGAGTGAGTGAGCGTGCGAGTGAGCAAGCGAGTAAGTAAGCAAGTAAGTAAGCAGGTAAGTAAGCAGGTAAGTAAGTAAATAAATAAATAATTGAGTAACTGAGTGAGTGAGTGAGTGAGTGAATGAATGAATGAGTGAATGAGTGAATGAATGAGTGAATGAACGAATAAATGAGTGAATAAATAAATAAATAAATAATAACTGAATAAATAATAAATGAGTAAATGAACAAATGAGTAAATGAATAAATGAGTAAATGAATAAATGAATAAATAAATAAGTTAAATAAATACCGAACGAATAAATAAATAAACAAATAAATAAACAATAACGAACGAATAAATAAACAATAAGTAAATAATCAAATAATAAAACTGGAAGTGTTCTACGTATTCTTGCTTACAAAGTTAAGTCCGTATTCATAAATGGCATAACCATGAAAGTGTACCATTTAGGGATTCACCAATTTATGTTAAAAATCTTGTTTGTTAACATTATACATTAAAAACTTAACACAATGTTAAACTTTTGCATATCTTCAGTACAACATCTTCAGATGTTGCAGCAAAGTATTATTTTGTTAACGTTAAAGACAAACTATAAATCACAGCTTTCTGGGAGACAGCAATTACACTATACGCTCCTGAACGCGCTCCGATGTGCTTCTGTTACATATCTTAGGACAATCTTGTTTCACTAGCAGATAACTAATGAAACACGCAGCTATGTGATTTTCTTCATTGTTTGTGGTTAAAACGACGATGTCAACTGAAACGTTAGGAATTAATGTTAAAACGTTCGAAAAGGCATTAGTTATAGGGCTGGTGGGTAATTATAGTAGAGTTATTATCCAGCGAAATAAAGTGGACAGACTTAAAGAAGGATGCAGAGAAAATCCGCGAGGATTTTAATTACAATGCATGTGTTCCTCCCACGTCTAGTAAGCATCTGCTGCAATTTAATAATAACATGAAACACAGTATCAGAAACACCAATTGCGAAGGCGGTTAAAGGGATTTAAAACCAAATGGTATACACTACATTGAAACTAAAGTGGATAACAGTGTGTTTACCCAAATCACAGAATTAGGTCCTAATAGTGGTTAACTATAAAGCCCGGGCCTTAAAGTACTTACATGTTGTAAGTCGCCATTAAGGTAGTTGTCTCATGTGTTTATGAGAACTCCAGTGTGGTTTACCGGGAAAAACACGAGTCAGTTGGAGAATTTAATGTTATGTCGGCACGTTGGCCATAGTAGCTCAAAGGTTAGAGCGGCTGGACGGCAACTAGAAGATCCGTGGTTCAAATCCCGGCTATGGCATTGTATTTTTCATTCTGACTCTATCTTTACATTATAATAAGAGTTTATCTTTGGTGCACACAGACACCAGGAAGCATTTGTTTCCTGGAGCATCATTCGAGAATTGTTTTTTCAGATTACCAATCGAGGAATCGAGCTTTTAAAGTATCTTTGGAGAAGACATTTGTTCTCACGTCAACTCCTATCCAAGAATAGACATATTTAGAAACTAAAGATTCATTCGTACCTGCCTAGAAATATTACTTGTATTTCTGTCATCCAATTTTCCAAGTTGAAATACTAAGTACATAAAGAAGTTCAACCAGGCGTAATAATTTCTTTCAATTAATATTAGATGTATTTGTTACAGTTTTATTTCAAGTAATGAACGCTCACCAAATATACGCGACATAATGCCATACTTTGGTGTGAAATTTACCAAAGTTGTAAGCCGATTACAGGGGATAAAATATTAATTTTCAGATGAGGCGAAAACCACTCGACTGTACGAGCATGCCCTGGGGAACAACGTACATGGTTTGTTTCATTGACAGGATGTTTCCATAATATGTTTGGGCAGAGGGAGGGAAGGTGACGGTTCCGGAGGCTATTTGTGATATTGCACCATAATCTCTAACACCCCTCCGGCACGTTTACATAGGTTAGAATAACTAAAATGTGACATTAAAGAATGAGGAAAAATAAAAGGAATTAAAAATGAGGAGATTTTTCCTTATACTAATTAATGGAGGAAATATAACAATTTATAAAAAAATTCCGTGTCAAAATTTAAGTTAAAATAAACGTTTTGAATCCAAGAAGGTATTTTTTTTAGAGATAACGTCTCTGTGTGTGTTTCTGTGAAACAGTATAACTCAAATAACTAAAGGTTTGAATAACATTGGTATTTTTAACATCAAAATTTATTTATTAAAAAGACAATATATTTAAGATTTTGTTGTTGAAAATAAGCATATCTCCTGAATTTTCTGAGAATGTTGTCCTCTTCATTCTGCAGGACTTTTGTGTATTTGGTAAACAGCAAGAGACAAAACATCACTACAAAAACAATTTAAATGAAATTAAAAGGCATAATAATGTCAAACATTTTTCTAGGTTTAAACTTTCCGAAATGTTTTTTGTAATTAGCTTGAAATGTCAAATATGTATATTTTTATATTTGTCTTACTCATGGAACTGTAAAGAACATAGACTCTCAAAGCCATTATGTACATAGCAACATATATATATATATATATATATATATATATATATATATATATATATATTATACAGAAGAATGAACGTTTGAAGAATAATTTGTAGAAGTGTGGACAGAGAATCATTTGTGAATATAACACGTCGGAGTATTTCTCGTGATTGTACAAAGAGAATGGAATATCTAATTAATGACATAGTGCTCGTCTCGGTAGCGTAGATGGTAGCGTGTCTTTCTCACGTTCAAGAGGTCCCGAGTTCGAATCTCGGTTAGGGTGAGTTACCTGGATACGGGTTTTCCGGGGTTTTCCCTTATCCTGAAAGACGAATGTCGGGTAGCTCTAGGCCCCATGGAACCCGGACTCATTTGAGCATAATTTCACCCATTTCATTCATCGCCCGATATGACTTAACGTTGAAGGACGTAAATTACAAAAAAAAAAAAAAAAAAAAAAAAAAAAAAAAAAAAAAAAAAAGAAAGACATAGTGATGGATTTGGTTATCACGTATTAAGTTTCTGTTTACCCTTCAAGGAACTGTATAATAAAACCATCTCTGGTAATGTTCATCCCCCTACTTTGTTCTGTGTAAGTTATAAAGTGATTATTAACAGGTGAAATCACTCTAATGCTATTGTGTTATTGAAGCAAACAAATATTCACCCAAATGGGTGATATGCGCTTACATGAAGATGCTGATTAAGGACGTTTGTAAATTAATTTTAAAATCATAATTTGAACCACATAACGTAAAATTCAATTTAGTCTAATAATTTTCATATCCCTGTACCTACAAATAACTACTTCAAAGCGGTTCTTATCAATATTTATCATTAATGGCAAATAGGCAAATAAAATAAACCATAAAATAAATAATTGTAGAATAAGAATGAAAAAAAAAAATGCGATGCATTACAATCATATAGCTTTCAGTAACTATTATACCTTATTGTTCTATAGAGTTTCCAAAGTATTGTGACTTTGTGGGTTAGTAAAATTAAACGTCTTGTTGGCAAACATTTAAAGTGCTCTTTATTTCAGTAAAAAGACGCTTTGTATACCCCTTACAGCAGCGAAATAACGTCACGTTCACAAACGCGGTCATCAAGTTCGTCTACCACACGTAAACAACGAAAGAAATTACTGTGGTACACTCACAAATGCCCACACAGCTGCACACTCAATTAACAATTGAACTCGGAACTTACTCACTCACACCTTGCAAGTTTTTTTATACCCAAGCCGTTGTTTCTAGAAAGACGCCGAAGTTTCAAGGCCTTTCACGGTGGCAAGAGGAGGAAAGAACTAACCAGACATCACTCTGTCTCTTTCTCTCCCCGCTTCTCTCTCTCTCTCGACAAGCGCCCAGCACTCGCCTACGCGCCAGCCGGCAGCAGCACAACAATGCCTCGGCGACAGTATTCTTATTTTGTATTCATTTATGTTAACCTGCAATTCACTGTATATGCAGAGAGATAGGGAAACCGAATCGACAGTCGCTTGTTTCAAAGCCACTGACTACATGCTAGTCTTGAACTTTCATACTCTTTCCAAGACATCGTCAGAAACAATTGAATGACAGATATAAACAAATGATTCTGCAGAGTACTCCGGGAAACCGGAGAACGTGGAAACAATCAGACGCCCAGACGCCACTTCTTCCTTAGAAAACGCTAGAATTGTTGATGTGAAATATATTATTTACATATATTGCATTGTGAGAGTAACACAGCTATATACACACGTACATATTTCTTAATAAAATTCGACAACGTGGGGAGATTAGCAGTTCATACCCCACTCGTCTTCTACTGCTGGCCAGACATTTAAATGTGCACATGTCCTAGTTACTAAATCCACGAAGTAATAAAATTGCTGCTGTGGTTAATAAAAGTTGCCGTTTCTGGTAGCTTAACGTATTGAAAGGCTACCTCTGGGACTGCACAATAGGGCGTTTAATAACCGTAATGGACCTGCACACAATAAGCCAATTAAGTAATGGATAAATTAATCGGCTGCGCCATGAAAAGACGCTCTCTGATTGGAGAGTCATATAACACATATCCAGACAAGCAACGCTATGACCCTCGATAGTAGTAGAATAATCCAATTGTGCTTATGCAGGAGTTCAGAAACCTCTTTCAAATTGATAGACCAGGCTTACTGTGTTATCAGAAGACACCTGTATGTTCTGGGCAAGCTAGTAATAAACGTTGGTTATAAAACCTCGATGCAATTTCGAGTTAGCGTTGACATTTAGTTTCAGACTGATGTAATAGTAAGTCGTCTATTCAACCGAGTAAGATGACACCGTGGTAACTCCCGAGGTTCACATTCGGGTGGTCTCGGGTTCGATCCCTGGTGACTACGCACTCTGACCATCAGTTTTTCCGTGGATTTTCCTTATTCGAGAAGGAGGAAGCCTTCCACAAATGCTCATCTCTGCTACTTTCTATTTAATATTATAAGACGACTCTACGGCAGTGTGTCGGTTGACGGCAGGTGAATAGCGTAGAGTCTTCGTTTCGAGATTCTTCTGGCTCCGCCGGAGGGTGGCTGTTTGAGGCTCCACTGTGGAGTCGAGCCTATAGTTCTGGCCGTTGTTTAACGTATGTACAAGCTCAAGAGAAGTTTAAACCTAAATCCTCGAGACCCTCGCGACCAAGTTTATCATCCTGGTCAATACATTTCAGAGGGCAGGTAACGTGGAGATGAGCCGCGTCTCCATTCGTCGATCTGCTGTTACCGACGAAACTGAGGAACGGATTCAAAGCCTCGAAGCAATCGATTCGCCAGGTAAATAAAGAGCTAATCCTTGTTTCACATAAGCTTGCCCCGTATCTCTTAACGGTCACGTGACCTTATCACCTCTCATTGGCTGGTACTGTAGTATAAACTGTTGTGCGGTAAAAATTAGTTCGTTATTTAACATGGTGATATATCTTTATATGTTGGAAGAGAATTGTCAAATGTATATTTTTGTAACTGTTTGAATTAAATATATTACGCAAGAGTTGATTTATCTGAAATGCACGTTAATTCTTAAACGAAGTAAAGAGGAGGTCCCTTTGCTCTCAAGCACATGACACGATAGCACGTGATTTAGCAGTAGTGATGACATATTTGTTAACATGATTTTTATCACTGACCTTGTGTTGAACTAGATTAGTCATATATCGCCATTCGAAGGTGTGCTGTGCCGAGTGCGAGAGCTAAATTATTTTATTGATCGTTTATTGCGCGTGTACTTATATGTATAATGGCAGAGTCTACCGCCACCGCTGAAGCATCGCAAGGGAAAACCTTTAGAAACCGGCGAAAAAGGAATTGTGTTGCATGTGTTTAATGCACTCACAGAGAAGAATCCGTCCTTGTCAGTGAGAGAAGTCGAACAGCTGTGCTCCGAACTTACAGGTGTGAGTGTTATATGCGTAGGAACATTGCGACATGAAATTGAGACAACAGGACAACTTAGCACTCCGGGGCGATATTGCTGTGTGGCGAAGCCGTTATTTAAGGACAATCAGACTGTACCGGGATACAAATCGCAAAATATACTACCTTGACGAGACTTGGGTGAATGAAGGACACACGACAAGTATGGCGTGACACAACTTTTAAGACTGAAAGACAAGTATTTTTGCAAGGTATGTGTGCTGGTTTTAAAAAAATCCCAGTGGGAAAGGTCGAAGGTCTTTCATTATAAAGTTGTTTCAGTTTCATTGCTCATTCATCCAGTTTCAACTTGTTCAGTTCCATTATAAACTTTTACTTTTGCATGCCTTCATATTCTTATTTGTATGATTTTGTCTAATTTCCTGGCAATTGTTATGACGTTTACTGCAGGTTTAAATGTGACGGGAAGGCAGCGCCTATGGTCTATGGCGCAAAAGCGTTAACCAATTAGGGTGAGGGGAAAGGTGGTTGCATGCGGAGTGATACATGTCAGTGGGGCAAGGTTGAAATAGGGATTAGATGAACTCAGGGCTGCTGATTTGAGGATTACACAGAGAAACGTACTTATTCCATTCAAATGTTACATAAATTTGATGAGAGAGCTTACACAGCTCTTCGGCAGTGTTAGGGCAGTTCTTAGGAGATTGTAAACAATGAAAACGTTTTCGTACACACCTTGTTTGATGACAAGGTGACATTGCATCCTTGCGGTAAGGTAAATAAACACAATTGGCACATACGGCGTAACGAACCACCAACTATGAATGGCAAAGGGACACCGTAAAACCCACCTTGATAATTTAGCGAGTCTGCCCCACGTTCAAGAGGTATCGAGGTGAAATATCATCAGGGTGAGTTACCTGGATAATGTCTTTCTTCCGGGGTTTTCCCTTATCCTGAAGGATGAAAGTCGGGTAACTTTAAGCACAACGGACCTTGGGCTTATTTGAGCCCATCTCTTCATCGTCCGATATGACTTCACGTTTGAGGGCGTAAATTTAAAAATAAGAAAAGACACAGCAAAATTCAATGTATGGATTGGGTTTACCAAATTCACTGTTTAGAGAGCTTTCAGGGCTATTATAGGTTTCTGGAACCACAACTTTATAACGACAAATTTTCAAAACCATATGCAGGAGAAATTATTTTATACTTTTAGTGCATTTTAAAATAATGGCATAGCCCGCCTCACGTTGAAGGGGCCCCGAGTTCGAATCTCGGTCAGAGTGAGTTACCTGGATAAGGTTTTTACGGGGTTTTCCATTATCCTAAAAGACGAATGTCGGGTAACTCTAAGCTCCATGGACCCTGGGCCCATTTGAGCATCGTTTCACCCATTCCATTCATCGTCCGATATGACTTAATAAGATAAAGGACGTAAATTACAAAAAAGAAATAGCGGTATATTAAATTGTATTTAAATTACTTTTATTAAAATAAACAAAAATAAAAATATCTTGTATAACTAAGTTTTTCATCCAGTTCTGAACTATGTCTAACATTTCAAAGCACTTCAGCTATTTGAAATAGCTTCCCAGAAAATTTAAAATACATATTTTATTTCCATAAATTACGTTAAAAGTCTTTTAATCTAAGTTGCTGAAGCCATTTTTGAGAACTTATAACATTTGAAAACATATACCAATAAATGGTAATTTGGAATGGAGCAGTTTTCTTGAAAGCGAGTTAATATTGCATTGTTATCCAGTTCTGGGAAGCATTTAATGTTTCAAGTCTTACCTTATAGTAAAGTTCGTTATTTTTTCCGTGTAAAGGATAATTTGGGATGGGGAATTTTCCGAAAAGTGAATTAATATTGCATTGTTATTCAGTTCCAAACTATGTTTAAAATCTCTAGCTCATTAGGAGGTTAGTTCAGTTTAAATCGAAATTCTTGTTAAGGATAGTGTGGGGTATGAAGATTTTCTTAAAAGCAAGATTTTCGATTGGATTGGATTAGATTATTCTACAGACTCGGCACTGCGACCTTATTGGATCTACTATGCCTAAACCCCAAGTGCCCGCCTCGGTAGCGTGGTGGCAGTGTCTGCCTCACGTACAAGAGGACCCGAGTTCGAATCTCTATCAGGGTGAGTTACCTGGATAAGGTATTTTCCGGGGGGTTTCCTTATCCTGAAAGACGAATGTCGGGTAACTCTAATCTCTAAGGTCCCTGGGCTTATTTGACATCATTTCACCCATTCCATTCATCGAGGACGTAAAATTACACACAAAAATTACACAGCATTCGCCTGGCCACTTGGGAAAATCCCCGAAAAAATCCATGGGTTAGGTAAGTCGGCCACTGGAATCAAATCCGGACGAAACCGCTATCCCTCTCGACTAAAAGCAAGATAATATTGCACTGTCACTGAATTCTGAACTAAATGTGTAGTGTTTAACGACCGCTTTTACTACATATGGCACCGCAGGCGGTGACATTGATGGTACATGAGTTGAAGATGGAGCACCGGTGGAATGAGATAGTGGGGGAAACCGGAGGTCCCAGAGAAAACCCGCCCCAGCGCTGTGTTGTCCACAACAAATCTCACTTTGCGGTCGCATGGGATCGAACTCGGGCCGCCTTGGTGAGAGTCAAGTGGTTTAACCACTAAGCCATGGCGCGGATCGAGTTCTGAACTATGTTTAAAATTTAAAGTCTATAGCTTATCTAAGATTTCTTTGAAATAGATTTCAAAATGTATATCAAGCATACAAAGAGACAGAAAGAAGGTGAATGAATTAAAAGCGTTTTAAAATAAGCTCATAAACATAAAAAACTTCGAATGAACAATGTGTAAGTTAACAACTATTTAGTGTTTTAATAACAAATGACAACGAGGTCTCCTTAGAAGAATTCTATACCTAGCGAAGCGTTTACTAAACTCCAGTTGTTCATCATAGTTGTGCTGACACGATCTAACACATATCTGGCACTGTACGACTTGGCTGCATTTCTTGGCAACATGGGTAGTCTCATAACAACTAAACAACGTCTTGGAAACGCTTAAAAGAAAGACCTCCTGAATAAGACGTGTGCTGCCCGTAATGGAGGCAACCTCGGGAGAAGAAATGGCTGAGAAAATGCAGAAACACAAGCAGAGACTATTATAATACAGCGCCAGAAAACGAGAAAAGAAAGAAAGAGTAATAACTCAAGCAAGACGAAATAACTTGAATATTTTCTTTTCCTTCCTACGTGGTGGAAGTTAAAATAAGCACATCTACAGATGCCAGCTATAATCGTAATTTTCTTTCGAGAAAAGTTTCCTAGAGTTTCAAATGCGGCTCTGATAGTAATTTAAACTTACATAGCTCCAGATAATAACTAAAAACCTGAAGAAGAGAGTTCATAAAACACCAAATATTTCATTATTAAGACATCAATTACGTCTTAAAAACGCCAAATGCCAAAATCAGAATTAAAATCATGCACTATAAATTATTGTTTTATTAAGAACTGATTCGAACAAAGGACAATTTACACATTTTTAATTCAAAGATCGCTATCGGGATTCTATCTAGGTCGAATAGAACCTTCGACATCTTTTCTCATTGTTGAGTAAATAATAGTTGAAATAATAGTCTTTACCTTCGTAGCCAATTTATGCAGAGCAGCAGTAACGAAATGCTGTCAGTGTCCCTTATATATTCATCTTATGGATATTTTTAAATCACACAATTGCTTATAAATGTTACATTTATAAAACATTTTTGTCAGGAATACAGAATATACATAATTTAATCTGAATGAGAGCTTCATAGACTATTAGCAGAAAACTGAGGATAAATATTTTATTATAATTAACATATAATAAGAGAAATTTCCTTCTAAGGAAAATGCTTATCGTGTGGGCCATTTTATAAATATAGTCAGTTGCATGTGTGCACAAAGGGAACATTTCAAATAGGTATTTCCAGTTAACATTTAATATTTAATTTTAGACAGCTTTACAACATGAGTAAAGAACTGTTTCTTCCCTTACATAAAACCTTCTATCCAAATTATCCTTGAGGATTGAGCGGTCGTGAAAGGGACGAGGAGATTCTCCTTCTGGAAATGTTAGGGATCCCATTGAGCTGAATACACGCGTCTCCCTGATATTTTAGCCTGCTTCGCTCGTGTAAGCTTTGCCACTCGTCACCAGCTTATCCCCCTTAAGAGTGCTGGACGGCTCGCCACCATTGCTAGCGACTTTCTGGAAATATTTTTTTATTTTTTTATCTTATTGTCCATTGATTAGCAAGTATGCTTTATAGATGTTTGTTATTGAGACACTTAGTAACAGTACACATAACAATTGAGGTAGCCGTGAACGACTTCTCTAGCTAAATATGGCAGGATCACACAAATTGAGGACTTTAAGTTTGATATTTGTTACTCGTGTGGGTCGTCTGTACTGGAGAGGTCACTCAGGAGATCTTGTGGCAGTCTGCGCTTGAGGCGAGGTGGTTGACGAGTGCAAGCGTCGAGATTGTAGGTGACAGCTCCAGGGACCTCCTGGAGACGGTTAAAGAAAGGTATGCCAGCCGGCGGATTTGCTGGTGAACTGGTAGTAGACCAAACTCGTGATGAAGTTGTTGGTTTCTGACGAACCATGGAGCATGTGTAGCTGTTCGCAGCACCCTGTTTTGTAATACCTGCAGTCAGCGGAGATTAGTCTTGCTGGTGCCACCCCAGACAGGAGCTGCATAGGTAAAAATGGGACGCACTAGAGATTTGTAAAGAAGAAGGGAGGATTCATGACCAAGTGAGGTCTGTTGAGTAAAGGGTACAGTTTTGATAGCCGTACAGACGCAAGTGTAACAGACCGACAGATGTGCGCGTTCCAAGTTAGTCGAGTGTCCAGTAGGGGAGGGGATCCGTCCCCTTCAGCTGTCGTGGTGCGGGTGCTGCGGACCCTTAGCACTCGTGGTACCTCTGACGTTACTAGAGGAACCTCGGGCCGAACATTGGAGCCCTCCTTTTGGGACTTGTTCGAATTGGGTTGGTCTCGAGGGGCAGTGGTGATCACCCGTGGGTGATCGGGTACGTCTCCTGACGGGGTTGAGGGAAGCCATTAATATTCCCGGGTACTAGCCTGCAGAGCTAGTAGAAGGCGTGCTAGATCGCCAGGCGGCCCCACAGTGGTCATATAGGTAGCCTTCCCACTTTGGTGCTGGCACGCGTAACTGGCGTACCCACTTCTATCCCATCTTGTGTGCTTGGACCAGATGGGGGGTCTGTTAATATCCCAGTTCTTGCCCTATGGAAAGCCCCATGGAGGACGCCGGGCGCCCTTTGGAACAGCTCGGATACTCCCTGGTGAAACAGGCCCGGGTCTTGTTCCTACGTGTCCAGGACTAATGGGTGTTAAACCTCTGGACTCAATTGTCCAGTAGCAACCCAAGATATTTCACTGGCACACAGGTTGGTAACAATGAGAGCTGTTCCCCGAGCAGCTGTAGTGAAGGAGGATCCCTATTAGGACGTAAAGAGAAGATCGTAGCCTTTCTCTTGTTAGTGTTGAGGGAAATGCACCTTTCTGGAAATACAGTTGCTCTATCTTCTACCTATGGACAACCGCCCACCAACCAGAATAACATTTACAAAAGGCAAGCATGCGCACTATGTACCCAGCACGCCCATTTCCTACGAGCCTCAAATCACATCTGAATGATATAACGAAAAGAATATAGAGGTAAGTAAATGTAAATGTAAATATTTATTGTGCATATTGCAAAATTTTACAATTTACAACTTTTGGCTGCATTTATTTGTCTTTACCTTGTAGCTACCTTAGCTTACATGACATCCTAGTCTTCTGCTCTGCCAGATAGCTCTTAACCTCCATGCCTCCTTGCTACTTAATTAGTCCCATTCCTCCCCCTTATCTTACTTTCTTATATTCTTTACATTTCTGGCCCATTTTATTTTACTTTCTGCAAGAACTTCCCAATACTTTTTACCTTCTTTTCCTCCCTGCCCGTTAACATTTTTATAGCTACTATCCTCTTCTCTACTTTCTCCCATTTTTCCTCCCAAACATTTTTTCTCCACATTGCATTCTGCTCGCATTCTGTCACATAGTGTTCTATGCTTTCTTTACCCCCACACAATTCAAAAATTCCCTTTTCCCTACCTCTTATCCTTCTTAGAAATATTGTTCCTGTTCTCATCGTGGTATTAAAGTAAACACCCAGCATCCGTCTAAGTGACAAGGGAATAAAACAAATCAGTGTTCGATGCTTGCTCAAGAACCCCTAAGCTCTCAGAATTTCCACCAATACTCTCTTTTAAAGTGAACAAGAGGACATTAATTAAACCTCTGCAATAGGTTTTTCATCTTCTTCTAATTAAATTATGTATATCTACTGTTGAATTGCAATTTTTGAAAATTTGTTGTTTTCGAGGAAAACGCTTGGTAATATTATTTCTAAACGCACTGCGTATGCTAGGGGGTGTTTAATGTGTCGGTTTCTAGGTTTTGTTCACATTCTGTGAGAAGACGAGGAATAGCTTTTAGCAGCGATGCTAGAAGCCGTTAGAGCGGGAATGAAGAGAAAACGCTCGGGGGAAACAATAACCTGACGTTGCCTCAGTAGCTCATGTCAAGCAAGAAAACTAGGGAAGTGAGTCACTGCGCTAACAATAATTTAATTAATGTAAATTTATATTCAGGAATTAATCTCTAAAGAATTAATCCTTTTAAATACATTACTCCGGTATATGGGTGTTTTTAATTAATTGAGGTGGTTTAGGTGGTCTACCGGGAAAATATCATGATTCAATTGGGGAGATTAATATCGCGTCGGCATGTTGGCCATGGTAGCTCAAGGGGTTAGAGCAATTTGACAGAAACCAGGAGATAAGTGGTTCAGATACCGGCCGTGGCATTGCCTTTTTCAGTTGGCTCTAATTAATTAATTAATAATTTACTCAATTCCATGCGGAAGAAGGTAACGCACATAAACTAAGCGAAACGAAAACCTTCAAGAAAATTCCCCAACACAAACAATTCTTTGTATGGATCTTTAAAAGAAACGACCAACGATTATGATTAAAAAGCCACACAGTTAAAATAAAGTCCTCTTCATTCGGAATGACTTTATATAGTTTTCTATTACCAGTAAACTATAAGAAGTAGACAAAACATAATGCACAGGAAATGTAAATCATAAATTTATGTTAAATGCTTTGCGGAAATCATGTTGGATATCGTTTTCTTATTGGCTTGAGATTGGATAAGATAAGGGAGGAAGATGGAAGTTGGAGGAAGATGGACGTTTCATAATACTTTGTTTATCTGAGACTAGATAGCAGCAGTTACCATAGCCTGGCATAGGCGCATCCAGTTGGAAGTGCGCTGTTGTGTTCTTCCGTTTTATATTTTGCTTCATCCAGTGATAAACAAGAAACTACTATATGTAAACTTGGTAATCACAAGCAGTGTGATATTTCATTGCCCATAAGTAAGGTCTAGGCAGGAGTATAGGTAACTCTGACTGCGATTCGAACGGAGACCTCTTGAATGTGAGGCAGACACGCTACAATCTACGCTACCGAGGCGCATATGTGGATTATGATGACTAAAACGGGTAAGGTTCTTTCTGGGGGGTTTTCTTATCTGAAGGCAGATGACGTGATCCCGGGATCACTCTAGCATCATTTCGTTATTTCATTCTTGGCCATGATTAAAGTACCCGTTAAGTAAATTAAAGGAGAGAGAGTGTGGGTGAGGGAGCGAGAGAGAGACCCCGAAGGCTTAAATGAACTTTTTGGGTAACCTTGTACTCGTAGGCTTCGTTAGCTCTTTCCAGGAATCGGCTGGTTTTATGTCATGTTTTATTGTGACGCTGGGAGGCAAGCAAACTGCGCCAGTGTTTACATTGAAGGGAGGGACAGGAGGGTGAATTTTCCTGACTGAGGGCTGAAGTACTCCTTACACAACCGCCAAGATCCAAACAAATAATAACATCTCAACAACTGATCTCGTGGTCCGTCACTTTTATTTCATATCTAACATCACTCGGTTTAAGCGTACAAGAAAGAAAAAATGCAAGGAAGAGAGAAGCTGCGATTCCTGTCCGAGACAAATGAGTTTCGGAAGATAGCATCAGACTGCAAAGTTCAATGCTTTAGTCGGGATTTGAACCACGGATCTCTCAGGGAATTTCCATAAATGAGTTTGTTTGTAAATCGCCTATTATTTGCCATTTGCTCATGTAAGAGGCAATCACTGATCACAATAAAACAAATTATTGTATTTAAACATGACTATAATTATTACTTGCTGTAATATTAACACAATCCTATGGTGAAATTTTCAATCCTTCGTTCTTAACCAATAATTTTGAAATTTTAACAATATTCTAGAAACACTACATTGTACAAAGTTACAACTTTACAATGATAGCGAAAATACTAACAGTCATTAATATTTTTATAAAGAGAAAATGATGTTCTTTTCTTCTAATATCTTACCAACCAGCAGTTTCATCTTAAGAACTAGAATTATTAAGATGTTCTATGGTCCAATTGAGCACAAAAATAGAATGAGAAATTGGGCACTAGCAAATGTTACGATAGTGTGTTGTTAGTCAATAAAATAATATTTAAGATAGTTAAGTTAAAATGTAAAGAATGTTTTTCTTTCCATTGCTGCTTAGCAGACCCTTTTTGTGTATGGTCAGGATATGCGCCAAAGTTTACCATGCTAATTGCAGTAACAATATATTAAAAAGCATTTAAAAATACATGTAAGATGTTCTGGTTGACATGCTATTTTCTCAAGATTAGTTATTCAGAGGTTAGAGATGTTATCTACGGAATAAAAAATGAGATTTACAAGTGATTTTATTCAAAATAATAAATACCCATATGATCTGATACACAACAAAATACTCATATGTATCACAAATCGTCTCAGCTCAATTACAACTCACATAATCTATTCAAACACTAGTTGGCAAATACAATTATCTTCAATGATGTAATTATTTTGCCTACATAATAAACGCAGATGTTTCAAATGGCATCCATCAACAAGAAAACACTCGATGTTCGATTGCAGTATTTACATCAGAAAATGAAGCTGGTGAACTGTACCAAATAACATGATTGATTTGCTCTTTCAAGTCTTAGATATACTCAGATGTGTAAGATGTGGTTTAGATATACTCACAGGAAAAGAACCAGTGCACTGATCTCCAAATTTGCGACTCAAATAATTATCTCAAATGATTAAAACATAGCGAAGAGTACTCCATCTTGCTGAAACCACAATCTGTGCCGTTTGTTGAGATCGGTTTATACTAGAGGTGGTATACTCTATCTCACGTTAGTTTAATTCTGCTGTAAACAACAAGGCGGAGCTGACTCAATTCGCCACGTGCTAGACGCTACATGTGCGCACATAAGTTTCGCAACACTAGCAGTATATAAATTAGCAGCGCTAACTTATAGACAATAAATAAATAGAGTTGGGTTACCCATTAACGTATTAAATCTATGAGTTACTTCAGTTCAAAAAATAATCATGAGCTTTACTGAGTATAGCACTTTTCGTAAAATCGTTGTATTTCTCCACGCGCTGTTTGCATTTATGTGGCTTCCCGGTGTTCTTAGAGTTCCGCATGCTTGCTGTTCCATTCTAACACTATGTACACTACTCGCGAAAACACCAAGGATATTACCAGTTTATTTCTCAATGTTTTTTTATAGACAGTTCCGGATTTCTTTCTTTAAGCACCGCGAAACAGTTAGCGGTCATTCCCCTCTCGCCACTTAAAGGTTTGTTTCGATTGTGTTTCATTTCGACTGAAGCACCGGCTTGCTCCATGATGAAAATCTTACTGATTTTAAATTGCATACATAATATTCTTGGGCTTGTGAGGTGTTATACGCAAGATGTACAGGAAATACAATGTTAAATATCAGAAGCAACTCCACACTATAAACAATAACATCTTAATCAGCATTCAGCTCGATATAGACCTCGTTGCGAGAGAGCTGCCTGGTATAGGAATGCAAAAGTATTACCTATATAATAGCAGTATCCTTTAGTAATTGTTAAATAAAATGCAGCTTAATTTATCATAACAAGTTAATACTGTGTATTTCACCTGTCTCCTTTCTAATCTGTGTACAGTATACAGAACACATTTATGTGGTATGTGAAGCAGAAAGAAAAATTGTGGGGCTATTACGTTTATAAGAATCGAAATATTTGTACACTTTTCTCTCTCCGAAATTAGCTCACGCAGAGCAGTAATCAGAAAACCACTTACAGTGCTGTACTTAAAGGAGGGGTTTATCTTACGCATGCAAATAAAAGAAAACGCCCATTAACTTCGCTAAACCAATCAACAGCTTAACCGTTTTCTGTCTCAATATCTCTGTCTCTGTCTCTCTCCCCACCCAGATGTTTACAGCAGGATTAAACTAGGTTGAGACAGATTATAGTGGCATAGAGAGAACAGAAGAATAAAGCATAACAAAGGTGTGGTGAAAACAAAACTGATTTATATTCCAGTCCATACAAATAATTAAGTAGAAAAAAACTGAATTTTAATTTGTGTACGAGATCATTTTGATATGATTTTTGTGTGCTAAGTTTGTTATACAAACTCACACGCCTACACACTTTTTTTCTACAATGGCGACAACGTACATGTTTAAAAAGTCAAGAAAATATTAGTTAGAAAAATTAAATTATTTTACCCTTTTTTCTTCAAAATATTCCCCATTAACTTCAATGAATTTTTGCAATTGATAAAATTAGTCCTGAAAACAATGATACCATTCTTCCTAAGGCACTTTAGAAACCAGGAATTTCAGTGTTCCATGCTTCATTTGGTGATAGCAAGTGATTACACGCATTTTATCATTAATTTTTGTAAAAAAAAAAAAAAAAAAAAAAAAAAAAAAAAAAAAAAAAAAAACATGTAACGGGCGTTTTTCGTGAATTCTTTAAAAACTGCAGTAAACAAACATTTCTGTAGCAATCAGTAGTGCACTTCCTGAAGTTGTAGAAGCAATATGGCCCGTTTAAAAAACAAAACAAAACAACAGAAAAAATACCTGGTAATTTCTTACCACCACTGTAAACTAACTGACTTTTTCACGACTGGCTTTTTTTTCAATTGGATTTCTCTCCAGGATCATCCTAGTAAAAATATATGAAACAAATTTAAAGTAATGCTTTCGAATTTATCCAGAGATTTTTCTGCACCACTCAGTGCACTGTTTTTGATTGAGTCAGTTTATGTGGAATTCATTGACGCAAAGTTTTCTCACGTTTTACTGTTGATGTAAAGTGCTTGCGACTTGACTGGTATTGTTGCCCAATGTCGTTCGAGTAAATTCATAAAATGACCGTCCATTGTCTTAAAGCACTGCCTCAACAGCGGTAATACTTTCAACAGAAACAACAGTTCTTGGGCATCCTTCACCAAATTTATTACTAGGAAAGAATCCGTGTTTTGAATTCGCTGTAGCAGTTACAATATTAAATATTGTTTAGGCGTTAATAACATTTTAAAACTATAGCCGGGAAGTATTCTTGTAGTTGTGGGTTTCGATGCCCCAAAGCTGTGGCAACATATATAGCAAGATTCGTGCTAATATCTCGTTTCCCGTCGTTGGTCTTACTTCTTCGATCTTACCTTCGTCCAAAATATTGTCACCCAATTAGCGGTAGGCATGAGGCCCACAGCTGTGAGGAAACCAGCCACGCCTCCCATTAGTCTCTGTCACTAACTGAGGGGTGGTTAGGGAAAAGTCGCTTGTCCCTAGGCGCTTCTCTCCCCTTCTTCTGCCCTCCGGAACTTTCGTGGGGGAAACCAGAGACTTCTAGAAGAACGGTGACATTCCTATAAAAAGGGTTTCAGAGAGACAGGCAGTCAGTGTTAGTCAGTGACGTGCGTGGAAAGGAGCGCCGTGTTAACGAACGAGACTGTGTACGTGCATCGGAGTTTACGTAGTCGCGAGTACAAGTGAAATTGTAACGGACGAACTGGTGAATTGTAATTGTGTGCAGCACGTAATACTGAGTAATTGGCAAGTGTTAAACTGTGAGTCGGTGGAAATAAAGAACATTTTTGAGTGGTGAAATTGGACTTTTCATTTCACGAACCCACAAAGTCACACTGGTGTCAGGAAGCGGGAAGATAACATCACCGAACATTACAACCATGGACGCGGCATTGGAAAATTTTTTGGAGAAGATGATGGAAATGATGGCCGAATTAACAGAGAAGACGGAAGCGGCAAATAACAGCCTGGCCGCGAAGCTGGAGACTATGAATGACAACCTGGCCGCGGAACTGAAACAAATGAAGACAGCCAACGACAACATCGCCGGGAAGATGGAAGAAATGAAGGCCGAATTAATAACGGAAATAGAAGCGGCAAATAACAACCTGGCCGCAAAGCTGGAAGAAATGAAGACGGCTAACGATAACCTCACGGAGAAGACGGAAGAAATGAAGGAGGCGAACGAGGTCCTCGCCGCCAAGTTTGAGGAACGGTTGGCCGGCGTGAGGGATGACGTCACGAATATGGGCAAGCGCATGGGTCAAGTAGACGACAGCCTTAATGATTTAGAGGAAAAGGCCGACAACATCGCAAAACCCCTCACCCGCCTGACGGAGGAAAACCAGCCTTATGTGTGGACGGAGGACGCCGAAGACGCTTTCCAGCACCCGAAGGGGACCCTGTGCAGTGCTCCAATTTTGGGTTTCCCACAACCGGGTGGCGCCTTCATTGTGGACACCGACGCCAGCGACCATTGCATTGGAGGTGTCCTATCGCAGATCCAGGACGGCCATGAGCGCACAAGAGTGGAAGAGAAGGAGCGTGCCGCAGCAGTCCGAGTAGTTGTGGCAGTGCCTGCTGAAGGCTGGGATAGCGCAGGCCTGAGGAGGGAGCAGCTGGCGGACGCAGACTTGGGGCCACTCTTGAGGGAAGTGGACGCAGGGACGAGACCAACCTGGGAGGACATCGCACCGAGGAGCGCCACCTACAAGTCGTACTGGGCCCAATGGGACTCGTTGAAGACCAGAGAGGGCGTGCTGTTCCGGGTATGGGAGTCACCCGATGGGAAGGCGCAGAGAGAACAGTTGGTACTTCCCCGGAGCAAGGTCCCGGAAGTCTTGGAGGAAGAGCACGCCGGTACTTCAGGAGGACACCTGGGAGCGAACCGAATGATTCACAAACTATGACAGCGCTACTTCTGGCTGAGACTCCGAGCGGATGCTGGTGGTACACCTTGACCGCCTCGCCCGCTACGATGGTGCTGTTCGGGACGACCAGCTTTGAGGAGGGAGCAGTGTCACCCAATTAGCGGTAGGCATGAGGCCCACAGCTGTGAGGAAACCAGCCACGCCTCCCATTAGTCTCTGTCACTAACTGAGGGGTGGTTAGGGAAAAGTCGCTTGTCCCTAGGCGCTTCTCTCCCCTTCTTCTGCCCTCCGGAACTTTCGTGGGGGAAACCAGAGACTTCTAGAAGAACGGTGACATTCCTATAAAAAGGGTTTCAGAGAGACAGGCAGTCAGTGTTAGTCAGTGACGTGCGTGGAAAGGAGCGCCGTGTTAACGAACGAGACTGTGTACGTGCATCGGAGTTTACGTAGTCGCGAGTACAAGTGAAATTGTAACGGACGAACTGGTGAATTGTAATTGTGTGCAGCACGTAATACTGTGTAATTGGCAAGTGTTAAACTGTGAGTCGGTGGAAATAAAGAACATTTTTGAGTGGTGAAATTGGACTTTTCATTTCACGAACCCACAAAGTCACAATATTATGACTTAATGAAGAAGATATTCCCCGAAGTTATCAGGAAAATCCTTAATTATGCCTCGGCTAGCTTTGTGTATTCTTCTGGTATATTCTTACTTACGAGCAATGAAAGCTCTAAGCTACAAGGGTGGTAACGAGTGAATAAATCATTAAGATTTTTAATTTGAATTTCTATAAGAAATCAATCTTTTTTATTTCTTTTAACACCAAATCCTTTACAATTATTATTAAAAAAGCTTTATAGTGTGATTTAATCAATCCAATAATTATAATTGAACACTTAAATATTTTCGAGCAATTTAAAAAGCGCCCATCTCTTTGGCGTTCCAGAAAGAAAGACGAATTATTCTCTCGGTTTCTACACCAAGATTATTTAATCCTTCGTTACTAAAGCTACCCACACATTACCTATATATGATTGGCTGATTTATTACTACGTCACTACATTACGTAATGCAATTATTACTACGGCCAGTCACAAAATTACATATATTTTTACACAACTTTGTTTGTTTTCCTTTTATAAATTTATAAATTTTTCAAACAGTTTTTAAATATAAATCAAAACAAGTGTTGCATTCTCTATTCCAATTCATTTTGGCTGGCTGAAAATTTTAAATGATAATTAACTATTTGAGCGATTTGAACAAACCATACGACAATAAATTCGCAAGAAGAATGACATTGTAATTAGTTTTACTGTCGCCCTAGTAGTAGTAACAGCAGATACAATGATAGAAGGCATACGAATTCATTCGACCCACATTCGTGAAGCTGCAAAACGTGGGAACAATTTGTATTTCCTTTCACGTTTCCGATTGAAATCTTACCTAAACTCGGAAATAAACCCACTTTGGTTCTATAGGACACAAAATTCCTCCCTCGCTAATTAAAGTTAAAACAAACTTCGTCTCTCTTGCAATATTCTAATGCGTCCGTATGCGATCTGTTAGCTCTTCTCCTCTGAGTTGTTGTTGATTCTATTATTAGACACTGTTGTTTACCTTGGTGTAACAGCAGTTTCTTGCTCTATTTCTGTATAATACATTACTCTACAATGATTATAGTTCTCTATGCATTTATTATATGTATATATGTTCTGATTTTAGTTATTTCCCCCATTATAAATAATCCGTATTCTGTTTATCATTCATTTTATGTTGCCTATTACATAATAAAGACTAGTGATATTTGCAGCTCATCGTTTCTTCTTTTTTTCGTGATGCTGATTCATACAAAGGCATTGCTATCTTTATACAGCTTTCTTCCTCTTCCTTGTTTTTGTGCACTAGTTTTATTTATTATTCTTTTTCTCGACTTACCTATGAAAATGCTTCATACATTTGGGAGTTTTTCACATGTCTGTCTATAATGGTAGTTCACGGTATGAATCCCGCTTCACGTTGAATGGCAGACCGTTTAGAAGGTTTAACAAAGTCGAGTGTAGCAGGTCAGGTTCAGAGGAGATCACTCAGATACCAAAACACAAATTAGTTGCTCTATGCAGGTGTTTTGTTCGTGATTCAATGAGCAATTGAGATGCAGCAACCCAAGTTTGCAGAAAACAATATCTGCATAAGGTTGTTTATTCAGAGTACTAAGTTAAGAATTAAGAATAAAAAAAAACAGAAAAAGCATAAAGAGTATGATTATTTAAATTCTACAGATTATTCTTGATAATGTGACGCAGTGACTATGCCCAAGCTTTTCGGGAAGTTGGCGCCTAAGTAGATGCGGTAGCGCCCTTTCATAGGGTAAACACCAGAAGTGCTATCGATATATAATCAGAATCCCTGGCGTTTACCTTAAACGTACTTCCAGAACATTCTAGAATGATTATTACGTACAGCAGCTATTTAAATCAGTATGTGTGAGTTGCTGAGGTATTTCTGGGGCGACAAAGTACGTTTTTGGAGTAAGTCTGTGATATGCAGAAAGTGCCGTTACTGCAAGAGATTAGAGACGTCTTTTGTTAGACTCCACAGAGTGAATCATCCTATGAAACGACTACGTTGTTCGTATTTCATTGCACCTCAACGTGACTAAAAAATTGAAGTATAGTCTGTTTAGTTAACTCATGTGCATGTCGGCCGACTCCTTTGACGAACCCTTATAATTGTTTTACAACACCGACCCTCCTTCTCCCAGACCTTTCTACAAGGTTTCCACCTTTCTCGATACGTCATGGGTATCGTACGAGGTTTCGTCTAAATAAATTATTTTATGTCCATTACTGCGAAACTTCCTTAGTTTGGACAAGTATATATCGCCAAGCTACAGTTCTACTGGATTCCATAATAACCCTTAACTTATTCAAAGTGCGGTATTTTAAACCCAGCTCCTTTAAGAGGCCGCCAAAAGTGCAGTGCCCATAAGGAAAATCATAAATTTCTTGCAAATGTGCAATCAATTCGTCTAAGGTGGGCGCTCTACCTTTTGCTTGGAATCTATAAATTTCTCGACGAATTAAATCGCATGTGAAGTTATCTAACCTTAGAGAAACGTTTCCTTTTGTTTTCACACTTGATCAGCGTCTGTGGTAATCCTTTCGACACAATACTTCTTACTGTATTTCTGTGAATACCCAGAATTTATCATCAGGTTCATTGCACGACCCCTTACCAAGATTATTTGTCAGTACATATTTATGTGTTCAAAACAAGCGCTTGGATTTGCTTACAAAGAGTTCCTGTTATAACTTTGTTTTTTGAGGCTTTTCCAGTAACATAACTCGGCCCAGTTATTCACACTATTGTCATCACTTTGATTATTTTCACTTGACTGAAAGTTATCTACTACTTCATTTGCATTTACCAATGCATTTCCCTCCCACGGTCTCCACATCGTCACACACAACGAATTTCTGCACGTAATGAAACAGATCAACTGGAAGTTGGAACTTTGGCAACTGAGACTCCACGTGGAGTAAACATGCGACTGTCATTTCAAGAAAATCAGGGTTGCTATTGGTCCTCAACGACAGTGTTCCATTTCTGAAGTGTGGAGATAGATTTATGACGGTCATTAGTGGGCGGGAGGGTCAGGTTCCTTTGACTGCGAACTACACACGCGTTGACTAGACAGACTTTAACACCACAGTTTTCGACTAGATCATAATAGTAAAATGTTAGTGAGAGCTAGAAAAGTTCACAGTAAATAAAGTATAGCCTTGTTATACTGTAGAGAAGAAGTGCTTAGGAGGCAATTTTCACAGCTATAGAATAACATTTCAAGCGCATGTCTTATATAACATAATCTTAAAATAAAGCACCCCCCAGGGGCCTACTTCGGTAGGTACGGGTTGGGCGCACCGGGGGTCCCGAGCCAACAGTCTCCCTCGTGTGGGCTCCTCTTCGTGGTTGAGGGAGACGGTCAACAGGCTCACCCACGTGTAGGCCGTGCGTGGAGACCCGTGGAGAAGGTTTTTAAATTCTTGTCTAGTTTATAGTTTAGGATTTAGTGAACGAAAGTTTTAGTAGGTTTTGATTGATGTTTTTCATGTACGTGTATTTTTAATAGGTTTTGTTACACTTGTATAGTTTTTAGAAAGTTTTATATGTGGCTTTTGCCATGACTAGTTTTTTAAAGGGCGCTGATGACCGCCGTAGTTGAGCGCCCTTATATATACAGTATACAGTTAAAATAAAGCATGAATCAGCCAAGAAAAAGTTAAATTCAAGGAATTAATGTTTATGCTGTATATTAGTTCACACATGTTTTTGTAAATGTGTATTCGTTAATATTGCTTTTTCGACTATTTTAAGCAATAACGTATGCATCACCTTAAGAGTCTGTGAAGTGAGTTCCAAAGTAAATTTTAAAAGATTACACCGCAAGAAGTAATTTTATTAATATGAAGAAAGCTATAATAACAGAAATTACAGTAGCAGTAGAAGAGTGCCTTAGAACTTAAAACTGCATTTCTTTGCACACTGGAACCTTTCTACCTATACCACTATGAAGTACAAATACGTTTTTTAGCGGATTTTCTAAAACTTTTACAGCTTGGTTCGTAAAATTAATTAATTACGTAGCTGTTTGCTTTTTTTAAACTTCGGTGAAACTTCTAGATTTAGGAAGATGTCTAAAAGGGGAAGCAGGCTAAAAATGAAGGTCTTTTGTTAGGAGGAGGCGCCACTCTAGGTATTGATCTGTGTGGAGCCAGAGCTGGGATGTAAATGTGCATCATACCGCTTCTTTTTGCGCCGAGAGATTTGTTGGGACTCAAGTTTTCGGCAACCTGTCTCTCCATCAAAATGTTGTTGTGGAATACTTTGGTTTACTCCCAAGCTAGAAATGAAGTTAATTAAACCAAATTGGAAAGAAGCGATGCTTTGTAATGTGAAGGAAAGTGGAATGAATGATGAGAACTTTTAATCCGGTCTTAAGGTAAAAACCTCAAGAGAAAATAAAGTCTCCGCTGTAGAAATACGACGCCCACAGATTTCTTGTTTCAAAGAGATGGCACGTCTTTAGCACTGTGCCATCATTGATGGAAAGTAAATAATTTAAATATATTCCGTTTTAACAGATTAAGATCATTCATGCTACAGAGACATAGAAAAGGGAACTAAAGTTAACTTCAACAAAATGTAAGATATTTTAAATTATTCATGCAAAAGCAACATAAATTATGAGTAAAATACAAACCATATTTAATTAAATAATGAAGCAAACAAAGACAGAATACTTGTTTCCAGTTCGAACACATCCAACGCCGTCCATCCCCTCTCATAAGTTGTAACACCGGCGGTACCCCAAGGAGATGCCCCTTCGTGTATTACCGAGCAGTCGTGAACGACAGCAAGAAATCTCTACAAAGCACGTCTTCACCGCCCAGCCGCAACATGGGCGAATATCATCGTCTGAATGGCTGAGAATAAAGGAATTGATGGGTACAAGAAGTGACGGACGGGGAAATTGCGGTAAAAGTAGAAGGTCGCCAGGCAGAAACCCGATATCTCCCGAATACGAATCTCATTGTCGGGTCGCCACCTAATTTCTGTTCCATATAACCTTGCCCCGCTGACATGTATCACTCCGCGTGCAACTAACTTCCCCCTCATCCTAATTGGCTGATGCTTTCGCGCCATAGGTCATAGACGGTGCCTTCCCGTCACATTGAAACCTGCAGTACACGTCATAATAATTGCCAGGAATATAGAACTAAGAATATGAAGGCATGCAAAAATTCAAGTTTATAATGAAACTGAGCAAGGTGAAAATTAATGAATGAGCAATGAAACTGAAACAAGTTTATAATGAAAGGCCTTCGGACTTTTCCAATGGGATTTTTTTTTTTGAATCAGCACACATACCTTGAAAAAATTCTTGTCTTTCCTTCTTAAAAGTCGTGCCACGCCATACTTGTCGTGTGTCCTTCATTCACCCAAATATCGTCAGGGTAGTATATTTTGTGATTTGGACAGTTTGATTGTCCTTAAATAACGTCTTCGCCACACAGCAATATCACCCCTGGAGTGGTAAGTTTTCCTGTTGTCTCAATTTCATGTCGCGATGTTCCTACGCATCTAACACACCTGTAAGTTCAGAGCACAGCTTTTCGACTTCTCTTACTGACAAAGGCGGATTCTTCTCTGTGAGTGCATTAAACACATGCACCTCAATTCTTTTTTCACCGCTTTCAAAGGTTTTCCCTTGCGATGCTTCAGCGAAAAACTGGCGGTAGACTTTGCCATTATACATATAATATGTACACGCGCAATAAACGATCAATAAAATAATTTAGCTCTCGCACTAGGCACAACACACCTTCGAATGGTGATATATGACTAATCCAGTTCAAAACAAGGTCAGTGATGAAAGTCATATAAACAAACATGTCATCACTACCGCTAAATCACGTGCTATCGTGTCATATGCTTGAGAGCAAAGGAACCTCCTCTTTATTTCGTTTAAGAATTAACATGCAGTTCAGATAGGTAAATCAACTCTGTTGCGTAATATATTTCTTTGAAACAGTTACGAGAATATAAGTTTGACTATTCTCTTTCAACATATAAAGATGTATCACCATGTTAAATAACGAACTAATTTTTACCGCACAACAGTCTGCACCACAACAGCAGCCAATGAGATGTGATAAGATCACGTGACCGTTAAGAGTTACGGGGCAAGCTTACGTGAAACAAGGATTAGTTCGGTTGATATATGTGGTGTAAATTCCTTGCTGAGTACGTCGCCTTGCAATGTAATGGCTGTTATCTAAATACTTAAGACAGTGGAACAAGCTCAGTTACTTTGAGTAACAGAAAGTACTATAAGATAAATGACATGACCAACAGCAAAGATGTAAGTGCGAAGAAATACAAGTTTAAGCTGTATTACTTAAGCAGTGGGGACAACAAGAAAACTGCTACGAACTATAACCACATGAGCTTTTTGAAATTTTTGGTGTCAGAAAAGCTCTAGGCTTGTGGACACCAATTTAAATATTTCCTGCTTTATTGTCACGTGACCTCTTCCTCTCTAGTGAAGCTTGGACAAGTAAGTGTGCTCTCGTGTGGTAACTCTTGACCAGGACGGACGTAGGTCCGCTGCTTGTAACACAGGTAGTGGCCATGTGGGCACTTGTGTATTTTCTATTACTGTAGTAAACTTTTCATGTCTAAATTGTAGTTTTAGTATTTTGTAATGTAATTGAACCTTTATACAGAAAATCCCAACCTCTCCGCAAAACATGGGAATCCTACCTTGAGAGTTATGCCCCCGTGCAAGGTCTGACAATGTGATATCGTCATCCATTACCATCCATGGTTAGATCTTCACAATATTATACTTGTCATATAAAAATGATATTTGTATACTAATTTAGTAATAACTAATTATATGCCATATAAAAAGGAAAGTCATAACTTTAAATCAATCGGGAACGTAAGAAGAAGTTGGCAATAAAATCATGTGACATATAGTTAGGCAAAATCAAAACCCATCTCACACTATCATTTCAATCAGATTCTACGAGCGTATTTTGATTCTTCGTCTTCTTCCTTCACGGTTTAGGCTTAAGCCTGTTCCGGTCTCACATTTCCTGAAGCCATCTCTTTAGGGGGCGTCCTATTGATCTTCGTCCTCTTGGTTTATAATTGAAGGCTTGTTTTGGTATTCTTTCTCTTGGCATGTGATTAAGGTGTTCGACCCATTTGGATTTCTTCTAATAACGGTCGTACTTCTAATTCTTTTCTAATAATTTCATTCCTAATATGATTTTCTCTTTACATCCTTTGATTGATCGTAAGAATCTCATTTCAGCAGCTTGTATTTTACTCAGGCGTATTTGAATTAAAACATATTAGTTTATATACTTTTCCAATAGTACGTAGTGGGAATTTTATATTCCACCCACAGATGGATATATACTATTTTTTGTAATGCGTATTTAAGCTTCCCAGATTTGAAAAAAAAAAAAAAAAAAACACTTTTTAAAAAATGTACGCAGGCTCTCGCACATGTAAAATAAGTCATAAGGAAATTTTGGATAATTATTCAGCGTTATATTTAAAATTAAACTTTCCTAGTGACATGAAGATTAAAAAAAAAATCCATAACCCAAACTATTTTTGGCGTTACTTTTTACTCTCTCAAAAGTGGTTCTAACGATTGAGAATGAAATGTCATTTTTAAAGCTGTTAAGACAACAAAGGAAATGTATGTATCGAAATATCCAATACTGCTTTGGCCCGCCTCGGTAGCGTAGATGGTAGCATGTCTGCCTCATGTTCAAGAGGTCCCGAGTTCGAATCTTGGTCAGGGTGAATTACCTGGATATTTTACCGGGGTCTTCCCTTATCCTTAAAGACGAATGTTGGGTAACCCGAAATGACTTAACGTTGGAGGACTAAATTACAAAAAAAAAAAAAAAAAAAAAAAAAAGTAAATCATAAGGCATAAACAAAACATTGTTGCGCAACACAGATCAGCTCAAAACGTGCAGTTTGTATACACCTACGTTGTGACATCAGCCATTTCCGAGTCATATGTTACTACTGGTTGGAATTTGTCAGTACATGGTTATTTGTCGAAGTAACATTTCCAAAGAGTTATTTCGCGCGATGTATTTTGAAGGCCGGCGTATGGCGCTGTGCTTGTAACACTGACGAATGTATAGTGAAACTATCTTTGCTAAAGTTTACCTGGATGAACACAAACTAAATAGAAAAATAAATTTTATTATAAAAGCTTTATAACAGTTATATAGAAATAAAAGAAAAGTGTTAGAGAAAGTAAATGTGAATGCAATCTGCTAGTTCCTTTTATCCAATTCATAACAATTACATAAAAGTAAATCTTTTTCTTACGTTACAACTGCTACCGGAATTATTCAGTAAACTAGATAAGAAGATTGTCAAATATGAAACAGGTTGTTAGTTGGGTTAGCAGTTCACTGGAGGGAAAGCTATCATCGCAGGCGGTCCTATGGTTGACACTTGAAAGGTAAAGTGGCTTTCTCAGACCTTTCTTTAGTAACTGATTGACGTAATAAAAGACACAAAGCTTCAGATGTAACAAAAGATCTGTGTGATTGACAGAGTTGTGTGAAAAGGATTGACACAGCTGGACGATCCGTCCAGTAAGGAAGATGTGTGTCGGAAAGTATTTGTTCCTGCGCAACTAACGAACTACACTTTAACGCGTAATATGCGCTTCACATATAGAAATCCAGACTGTAACATAGATTGGTTTCCCTTAGTTGGCAACTTCGATTCATGTGATTATAAAAAAGAGAAGCAGTCACTAAAGGAGTCTTAAATTTGGATTCCAATGCTATCAGTGTGATCCTTACTCCTATATATCCACGCATACCCTAAGATAAACCCTTTGCCCTAAACTGAGGCTAGACCGAACATCGCTTCAATTGTGCCCGCCTCGGTAGCGTAGATGGTAGCGTGTCTGCCTCACGTTCAAGCGGTCCCGAGTTCGAATCTCGGTCAGAGCGAGTTACCTGGATAAGTGGAAATTAATTGTTCTTTCACACTAGCCGTGTGTAGGCTGAAGTATGGAAAGATAGAGTCAGACTGAAAAGTTCAATGCCATAGCCGGAATTTGAACCACGGATCTTCTAGTTGCCGTCCAGCAGCTCTAACACTTGAGCTACCATGGCCAACGTACCAATATGACATTAAATTCTCCAACCGACTCGTGTTTATCCCGGTAAACCACTTAGGAGTTCTCATTAACACACGAGTGCCTTAAAGTACTTACATGTTGTAAGTCGCCATTAAGGCAGTTGTCTCATGTGTTTATGAGAACTCCTAAGTGGTTTACCGGGAAAAACACGAGTCGGTTGTAGAATTTAATGTCATATCGGCACGTTGGCCATGGTAGCTCGGTTAGAACGGCTGGACGGCAACCAGAAGTTCCGTGGTTCACATCCCGGCTATGGCATTGAACTTTTCAGTCTGACTCTATCTTTCCATACCTGGATAAAGTTTTTTCCGAGGTTTTCCCTTATCCTCAAAGACGAATGTAGGGTAACTCTAAGCTCCGTGGATCCCGGATTCATTTGAGCATCATTCATCGTCTGATATAACGTTGGAGGACGTAATTACAAAAAAAAAAAAAAAAAAAAAAAAAAAATCGCTTCAACTGGCATAAGGTTTCCCTTAGTCAGAGCGGTGACACAACAAAATAACACTTTTTTTAGGAGTTTGAGGTAAAAGTCAACTGCTAAAGAGGAGTCTGTCTACGTATATATTTATTTGATCGTAAGCGGATAAGGTTTTCATTCATGGGACATCAAATAGTGCGTTATCGATATATACAAGTTTGTTACTCTCATTCATAGTTCTGTGTTTGCTGTGATTTATAGTTCAATTCCACATCCATTCTGTAAACTGTTCATAAGAAGGCTATTTTTCTAAAATGTTTAACGTCCTTTGATGGCTAAGCCAGTGAGTTATTGAACGTAAGGTGGATAGGGTACCACGAAACACCAGAGACATGGGGTTTCTTATTACTAATAAATAATTTTCTCGAATGCTTTAAATTCACTAACATTTAGCAAAATAGCAAATCCAAATGAATCAAAACTCGATGGACGTGTAGACCACTCCGAGAGCAATCAGTAATTAGGATTGCAATTGGGTAGGGTATATGTAACTCTAGCATGACTCCGTTTTCTTCTGTCCTGTCTTGTGTGATTAACAAGATCAGTGTTACACCATGTTTAGTCAGTGAGGAGCTGTCAAACAAAGTGGAAACGTGAAAGTCCACTAGACTGGTCGATGTCAAAGGATGCAATTTCCGCAGGTGAAAGGGAAAGTCTCTGAAAGTGAGTTTGCCAAACCCTGAAATGTTTGGCACGTACGCGAATATTGCTATGGCAGTGATGCGTGTGTAAAATAAGTGGATAGAGGAGGATCATAATGGTATTGGAGTGAAGTACTGAATGACCGCATGGCCATAATGGCTGTTAACAGCTGTGAAATCTGTTTCGAGGGTTCGACGCCTTCTATTGCACACATGCCATTCTGGCGGCTTTCCGCAGTTACAAATACATTATCAAATTGGTGTTTCAGAACAAAACTAAAAATTGCACCAAACAAGTCAAATTATGTGCTTTTTAAGGGAAATTTAAAGCGGGATCCTACAGTGAAGATAAATAATCAGAACATTAAACGGGAAAAAGAGATGAGATATTTGGGTATCATGATAGATGAAAAATTTCATTTCAGAAAACACACGGAGTATATTAGGCAGAAAACAGAGAAAATAATGCAAAAGCTAGCAAGAATAACCAATTTAAATTTTGTACTTCCATTGCGTAACATACAGATATATCATAACACCATCTTTGCTTCAATTATGACGTATGCGGCAGCACTTTGGGCAGAAAGGATGGATGATGTGCAAATAAGAAGATTGTTGAGAAGAACGCAAAGAAAAGTATTATTACGTGTGACAGGAGCTGTAAAAACAACACCAACTATGGCATTGCTAGTAACAACGGCCATTTGGCCGATTGATTTATTAATAAGATTGAAGGGCGCAAAATTTTGGGCGAAAAAAGGAAACTTAGAAAAAGTTTATAATATAACTGGAGTCAGAACAAACAAATCTTGGGTGATTAAAAATAGTTTAAAAGATAAATGGCAAAATGAATGGACGGAAAGTCTAGAAGGTAGAAGAGTGTTTGAAATTTTTCAGAACGTCAAAGAGAGATTAAAATTGAATTTTATTCAAACAACAAAGGGATTTATACATTATATAACAGGACAAGGACCTTATAAGACCTATTGGAAGAAAATCAATAAAACTGAAAATGATATATGTGAATTATGCAACAAACAAAATAATCCTGAACATGTAGTATTTGAATGTGAAAGATATGCAATTCACCAACAAGAAGAGAGGCATGCGCTAGCAGGATATATCGTATATGACATAATTCGAGATCAACAATTGGTAAATAAATTACAAGTTTTGACTAACTTTGTAAGTAAGAAAGCATGGGAGGTAAAAATATTCAAAGGAGAAAGAGTTGATAATAGGCGAAGAATAGTACAAGATCCAAGAAGGAGTTCTAGAATACAAAATAGGATAAGACGGGAAGAATTATTGAATAATCTAACAATGGAGTTGACTGCATGGGCGGCGGAGGGAGAGAGTGATGGCAGAGGCCATGGTGGACTACAGAATTAGTAGATTTAGATGTAGATTTAGGAAATAAGGATATTGTAATTTTTATAGTTGTTTTCTTTTGTTTTTTGCTTTTTTGTGTTTATTTCTGTTATTTTATTTCATTTTATTTTTGTAGAGTAGTTTTCTGAGAGATTTGTATAATTATAACATTTGTAAGGATTTTATGGAAAAATAAAGAGAAAATTTGGATATATGCCCCGGTATAGTTGTCTAGGTGCCGGGGTAGAATATTCAGATTTTATTTATTTATTTATTATTTATTGATTGATTGATTGATTGATTGATTTATTTATTTATTTATTTATTTATTTATTTATTTATTTATTTATTTATTTATTTATTTATTTATTTATTTATTTATTTATTTATTTATTTATTTATTTATTTATTTATTTATTTATTTATTTATTTATTTATTTATTTATTTATTTATTTATTTATTTATTTATTTATTTATTTATTTATTTATTTATTTATTTATTTATTTATTTATTTATTTATTTATTTATTTATTTATTTATTTATTTATTTATTTATTTATTTATTTATTTATTTATTTATTTATTTATTTATTTATTTATTTATTTATTTATTTATTTATTTATTTATTTATTTATTTATTTATTTATTTATTTATTTATTTATTTATTTATTTATTTATTTATTTATTTATTTATTTATTTATTTATTTATTTATTTATTTATTTATTTATTTATTTATTTATTTATTTATTTATTTATTTATTTATTTATTTATTTATTTATTTATTTATTTATTTATTTATTTATTTATTTATTTATTTATTTATTTATTTATTTATTTATTTATTGTCCAAAACCCAACTGCAACAGACACTTGACTGTCATTAATGGCTTGTCCAGTGATAAAATGTAGTATCTTCTGCACGAGCACGGCTTCAACCTGTCCTATAGTGATAGTCGCACAGGTGCGATGGTACCGTAGTGAAGCCACTCGCCAGCCTACATCGTTGAGCGGTATATCGGACATGTGTGCTGACTTGGAGCGTCTTTGATTACCAACCGATCTCGCCTACTCTTTATAGAGGGCAGTATCAAAAATATCAATCAATACATGAGGCAGATATCAGGTGTTCTCCCCCTCCAAGGAGGGAAGGCATTAAGAGGCTCTGACTGCATCTAATTCACATAAACGTTAGTGTACACATTTTGTTAAGCGGGAAGCCGGCTGCAATTCTCAGTAGCCTTTTTGAATTGTCTCCCGCTGGGAGAGTTGATCCGGGGAGCAATCAGACTCGTAAAGTCCTGTGGGAAGGAAAAAATATTGGCTGTAGGTTGCGATGAAAGTATTCACCGGCCATAAGGGACTTGATACCTTTTAAAACCAACAAAGAAAACAAACTGCTGTACTATAGGAAATAGAAGCTCACGTGACTTAAACACACCGAAGCTGACCTACTTAGCAGTAGTGCCAATTGCAAAGTAAACTTTCCACCAAAAAATGTGTTGAAAATATTTCTTTATTCTATAGTATAAAGATGTTACCATTTTTCTTCTGAAAAGTGGTACATCATTCAAAGCACATAATATTTGATGGAGTACCATTTTATAAATATAAGTATTATTTCGATATAGTTTATATATTATTATGTATTATTTTACATAGAATGATACTGAAAATTTCAATACCATATCCGGGATTTGAACAGCGGATCTTCTGGTTTCCGTCCAGCCGTTCTACCATTGAGCTACTATGGCCAACGTGCCGATATGGCATTAAATTCTCCAACTGACTCGTGACTAATTCTCTAACTGATTCCAATTTATATTTGGAGAATTGAATGTCATATCGGCACGTTGGCCATAGTAGCTAAATGGTAGAGCGGCTGGACTGAAACCAGAACATCCGTGGTTCAAATCCTGGCTATGACGTTGAATTTTTCAGTCGGACTTTTCGTTTCCACAATTTAGCCTGTACACGGCCAGTGTGAAAGAACAATTAATTTCTATTATTTTACAATTAATAAAACTACAAAAATAATAAGTAGTATTGTGGGCATTCTTTGATTTATTCTCCCTTAACCTAGAATTGATGAAGAGCTGCTAAATTATTTGCGGAAATTTGTAACAAATGTTTAAATAAGCTTCGATAAAATTTAGTAGTTTTACACTAATACCAACCCTAAGAAATACTGCTTAGTGTTAACTTATGTTACAAAACCAGAAAACTTCTCTTAAGTGGCTGCTGAAAGCCGAAAGTTATTGGAAGCACTTGGAAATAAATCCACTATAATATATCACGTCCTGGCTATTGTAGGGCCAATGCGGTGCAGTGAATCATCTTTTACGGCTAAAACCGCAAAGAAACCAATAAAGACTTTGGACTTGAGATAATATTTTCCAATAAGTGGGTTACAGAAATTCAGTGACAACAGGCTAGTGGAAAAGAATTATGTCCCGATCATTTGGATCTCTTGTATTAGAACATAGCTGGAGAAATATCCCCATTTCTGCTTACATTAAAATACAGAGTGCAATGGAATTTTACGGTCTTGCGAGAAAGGCACTTAAGGGTACGGCATAGTAACTTAGGTACCTATTGATTTCATGTTTGGATTCTGAAGAATATTGAGATCATGCAAGGCGCCACGTTTATGTGCTGGATAAACGCGGTATAAGTACGATATTTCTTTTTGGAAATGAGATTACCAGAGTCATTTTTAGAGAACATAAAATTGCAGAATGGTATGGAAATGAGCACGAGTATTGCCATTTCTTATCGTTGTTCGGGGACGTTGTTACTGTGGTGAATACTTCATTCTACCTTATCGAATGATGGTGTATTTAAAGACGCCCGTTGTTATTCATTTTATTAGCTACTTTTGAGGTGGTATTGCTATTGAAAAACACAATGCATGTTCGCATACAAAGAAAGGAGTGTTAAAATGTTATGATTGATTAGCAGCATGCCGGAGTTGAGAGCTTGAACGAAGATTGGTGAGTTTAGGTCTTGCAGATTTGACTCAAGTGACCTGCTTGTCAATCAGCATATCAGTCACTATTCGTTAACGAGTGCAAGTAATTGAGCGGTTCCTGGCAATGAGCCCACCCAATGTGCTCCAGATTCCAGTAGACAGGCGAACTCCTTGGACAATAGACCATTCCCAGAAAATTAAGATAAAAGGATAGGTAACATAACCCATGGTGTAAGAGCCTGAGCCGGCCTCACGCCCACACAGATTTGGGCGATCATCCAACATATACGGAAAGGAGATGTGGTCAGCATCTCGGCAACCCCAGCCAGAAAATTGGCTTTCTAGACCAGGGTTCACTACCTAGCTTAGATCCTCAATTTTCTCAGGATGCTGAGTGGGCACCGGTCTTATACCCAAGACTTAAAATCCGCACCCCCAGAAGTGTTTTTTGTTGTAATTTACGTCCTCCAACGTTAAGTCATATCCGACGATATATGGAATGGTTGAAATGATGTTCAAATGAGCCCAGGGTCCATAGAGCTTAGAGTTACCTGACATTCGTCTTTCAGGATAAGCGAAAACCCCGGATAAAACCTTATCCAGGTAACTCACCCGACCGAGATTCGAACTCGGGACCTCTTGAACGTGAGGCAGAAATGCTACCACCACGCTACCGAGGCGGGCGCCCCAGGAGTGGGATCGAACCGGGCGTACGGAGGCAAAGCACAACGCTCTAGCCCATTACATCACGAGCAGGACAAGATAAAAGGATACATTGCATTTTTATAAAAAGCCCGCCTTGGTAGCGTGGTGGTAGCATGTCTACCTCACGCTCAAGAGGTCCCGAGTTCGAATCTTGGTCAAGGTGAGTTACCTGGATAAGGTTTTCTCCGGGGTTTTCCCTTATCCTGTAAGACGAATGTCGGGTAACTCTGAGCTCCATGGACCCCGGACTCATTTGAGTATCATTTCATCCATTCCATTCATCGTCCGATGACTTAACATTGGAGGACGTAAATTACAAAATAAATAATAAATAAATAAATAAATAAATAAATAAATAAATAAATAAATAAATAAATAAATGAATGAATGAATAAATAAATAAATAAATAAATAAATAAATAAATAAATAAATAAATAAATAAATAAATAAATAAATAAATAAATAAATAAATAAATAAATAAATAAATAAATAAATAAATAAATAAATAAATAAATAAATAAATAAATAAATAAATAAATAAATAAATAAATAAATAAATAAATAAATAAATAAATAAATAAATAAATAAATAAATAAATAAATAAATAAATGAATAAATAAATAAAAAATAAAATAAAAAAATCCTAAGACGTATTTTTGAAAAAAAAAATTTAAAAAAATCCATATACCTTCCATACCAGGCTGCAAAACTGTCGCATCTTTCACTTAAGCAAATATCTTTTGGTGCGTTAAAACAGTCGTAGAGCGCTACGGGGAAATTCCAGTTAAATGGACGGCAAAGGTGTGAGTGGACTTGGCTCTACTCCTAATGACAAGATGCAGTTACCAGGATTGAAGTAGTCACACTACTGCCGTCCATTTTACTGGAATTTCCCCCTTGCGCTGTGCTACTGTTTTAACACACTAAAGGATATGTGCTTATGTAGATGACGTGGCAGTTATTTTTTGCAGTGTTTAACACCCACTTTTACTACATACGGCACCGCAGGTGGTGACACTGATGATACATGAAATGAAGTTGGAGCACCGGTGGTTGAGATGGTGGGGTAACCGGTGGTAACCCGCTCAGAAGCCGTTTTCTCCACCGCAATCTCACATGCGGTCGAACCCGGACAGTTTTTGTGAAAGTCAAGTAGTCTAACACTAAGCCACGGCGTGGCCATGTTGACAGTTTAGAGTGAAGAGATTTTTTTAAACCTATTCCTATGGTATCCTTGAATCTAAGACTCAAATTGGTATTAATCGGACATTATCATTTGTGACTCATAGCGAGTGTAGAAAACCATTTCTAATTGCTTTTTTTATTATGAAGTTTAAGACATGCAATTTTGGTGTAAGAGTAATGTCCCCATGAAAGTTTTGGGTGGAATACAATAATTATGTGACAGAAAAAGTAACATTACGTGAACAGTACATGTGTTTTGAAACATTTGTACATTATCTCTTTTCCTAGTCAACGATTCAATAAGATAGCCGTTGGAAACTCTGAAGTGTTATTCATTAATAAAGCAACGTCCATTAGGATTTCTAATTTCTTAAATCATTAACTCGCTTTCGAAATTAATTTAAGTACCTCACAATGATATACCTAATCATAATTTTCCATTTGCAAGATAAGGAATGTAGCAAAGAGGATGTCGAAAGAAGCCAATTGTTCCCAGGGCGTCTTTATTCAAGGAATGTCAGGTCTTGGGCACACAAGTACGAGCAAAGTTTTACAAAGGAGCAATTTCCATTCAAACCAGCTGATGGAAATTGCCACATCTTCTTTCTTCGCCCTCCCTGAAGGAGATGAATATTTGCACGACGCTCTAAATTCTAATAACGAACTTGCTTGCACTTGAGTGTAAATAGTTTTACAGACGTGCTTTTGGGACCTTGTTCTTAATGTTACTTAAGAAAGCTGTCCTAACGAACTGAAAAGAACGCAAAAGAAAACGGGGGCATCAAAAAGAAGTGAAGATGTTTTCAGAAGATGTTTTCAATTTTTCAGTTTGATGTCCATTTATACAAAATGGAAGAATGCCATTAAATTTTGTTTAATGAGCTAGTTACCATTTTGAATTCCTTTCCGCTTAACTATAGAAGTATTTAAAGCCAAACTTTCGAGTACTGTATCACATTTATATAAGTTTGTTACGACTTAGCGCTTGCTCCCTCTGAACTTGTATAGTTTTAACATACATCGGTGTGCAAGTTCGCTGATGATTATAGTTTTATATATCAGGCATTTATTTAAAACAAACATGCATATGGGAATAAATTATTTTTCAATATAACTATTACGAATTTAAAACATGAACGTGAATGTGCGTCTTATCTGTCTCACTTAAAACTACAAATCCCGGAGCATCCTACCACAGCAGGACACCCATCAAGTTTTGTAACCTGTTTAAAGAAAATATATAATTTACATGATTATTGCATATATACAGACGGTTTGCGTTACCAATTTGAAGATAATATATCTGCAGTAGGATGTGCTTTTGTTGTGTATGAAAACCAAACGGAACTAACTCACTCCATGTTGAAATTGTCACCTGAATGTTCTGTATTCCAGTCGGAGCTCTTAGCAATTAAAGAAGCTATAAAATGGTGTACTGTTAATGGGAACAGTGCCCGTATTCTTAGCGATTCACAATCAGCTCTGCTCGCGATTAATGATAAATGCAATTTAAATTCATTAGCACATGAAGTCAGAACCTTGCTTCAAAACAATCCAGGACATATTTGCATGGGATGGCTTAAAGTACACAGTGGAATTTTAGGTAACGAGAGAGCTGATTGCTTGGCTAAGAAGGCTGCAGAATCCAAACTTTCCGTGACATACTCTTTATGTCCTATTTCTACTGTAAGGAGAATAATACCTCAACATATTCTTGAAGAATGGAACCAACAATGGCTAACAACTCCAAATGGAAGTTTAGCAAAAACATTATTTTTCCCTAGGGTATATAACAGAGGAAAATGTGAAACTCTTGTACCAAATTTTGTTTTGACACAATTTTTAAGTGGACATGGTAAATTTGGTGAATACTTATCACGCCTTCACTTAACATCCAACCCCGAGTGCATGTGTGGTGAAGAATTTGAAACTGTGGTTCATCTCCTTTTTTATTGTCCCATTTTTTGGAGAGAAAGACAAGAATTAATATTCAAGCTAGACTCTCTAGGAACTGAATTTTCTTCTCTGCTCACATCTTTGCTAATGAAGCCACAACAGTATAAGTACTTCATGATGTTTATAAACTCAGTGTTTAAACGCCTGAAATAGTTTAAATTAATATGATCAGATTAAAACATCATTTCTTCATTCTAGTATGTAAAACGTTTTTATTAAAATTGTATGTTTTTATGTATCATCTCTAACCCTAATATACCACTGTGTAAAATAGGGTTCAATAAATCTGGATAAATAAAAATAAAAAATATATAAATAATGTTAATAAGAATGAGGGCTGTTGCTTTAAAATGATTTGTGTGATTTACATTTTCTGCAAAATGATAAAATACATATGGACTAGAAACTAAAGCTCCATTAAAAAAAAAAGGTTAACTTCTGGCACGACAGCCCTTAGAGGGCCAAAGCCTACCAACCCGACTGCCGGCCTCACGCCCACTTACGCACGGCAGAGGTGGGCGATCATCCAACCGATACGGGGAGGAGATGTGGTCAGCATCTCGGCATCCCCCAGCCGGAATATCGGTTTCCGTGACCAAGGCCGCTTACCTAGCGTAAGCTCCTCACTTTCTTCACGATGCTGAGTGGGCACCGGTCCTATACCCGGGACCTAAAATCCCCACCATATGGGTGGGATCGAACCCGAGCCGCTTTCTGTGGCCAGGGACCAAGGCACGCTGCCTTAGCCCGCTACGCCACGGCGCAGGACAAAACTCCAGTTAGTAAACCAATAATGGCAATTCGAGTAAGATGCTATTTATTTTTTATAAAACATGTTAATAATGGGTACTTTTGTTAAACTTTCGTGTAAACTAATAAGTAATATTCTACTTATTTCTTCAATTTTATAGGAAGTATGAAATATTTAGTTTTAAACCTTTACTCTCTAAATAATAATTAACAACATTTTTATTTTGTTTTGTATTTGATATAGTTAATTTAACTAAACAGGCATTTCTGACTTTTCAAACTAAGAATTGCATTACTCCACTGCTCCAGCAGATCGCCCTCCTTCTTGGATGTTACACGCGGGTAGCCAGCCTATGCCAGACAAACGATGCACTGGTATTGCCTGAAGTACTTATACACTGATGCAAGGTAATACGCCTCTCAGTATAATGTCAAAGCTATTATAAGATGCACCATCTTACGTTGCCACCTAGCAAATGTGTTTACGTAGGAGAGATAATGTTTCTGAGAACGTAACTAGATATTTCTTCTTTTGTATCAGATATCTAGGAGAAAGCAGATTCTACTTACTTGCAAAACTAGCTTTCCTGAAAGAAAGTGTAACGTGTTAAATGAACGTTCAATGCTCAGGTTTGGGATGTAAAAATAGGAAACCATAGTTTACTTCAACAGTTACGTGTTAAGGTTACAGAAATATTCGTCATGAACAATTATGGCATAAGAATATTTTAATAGAAATTTCAGTTGTAAAATAAATTATCGAGTTTGTCATTGCAATATGAAATTTAATAATAAAGTAGGAAAGGCATGGGAAGCAAGCTCACACAATGCTTTCATATGAGAGTAATGGACCATCTTCCTCTCCCTGAATAAACAAACTGATATCACAGTCATAAATGAGTCAAATGCGCGACTTCCACCCTCGGGCCACCAAAATCGACGTCCCCGTCGACGATAAAATTATAATACATTTAGACTTTGAAAAATTAACTTACAATGTATATGTATATCTAGTGCTTGTGTGATGCCTTGACATTCGTTTGTTTTTGCATGACCAAGAGGTCAACAAATGAATACCAACTCCTCATTTGAGAATTTATAAATATTGGAAAATTCAGACAAATAACAAGGAATTTGTCGGAAATGGTTCATCCCCCCATAAATAAGAGCTGTAAAAGGTTTGTGTGGTAATATTCTTTTTCCTTTACAGTTTACTAGTCATGTAAAAGTCATACAAAATTAAGAGACATTCTAATGACATTTCCACAAACTTCTGTACATTTCGTTTGCTTTGGAAATATCTGAAACATATGGTATTTAATCGTTTTTAAGTTATGTTGCTCATACGCACACATACTGAAAAGAATATTTTTCTAAAATGATTTAGAATTAGGTACTAATTAAATTAATACCTACATTAAGATTTAGGTATCCAAAAATGTGTTTTCGGAAAAATCTAAATATAGAACTTTTGGATGAATTGCAGCACTTATCCTATTTATAGCAGAGAAAGTGAACCCAAAAACCGATATGATTAAGTAGTTCAGCAACATTAAGTAGAAGGAAAGGAAGAAAAGACGCTTGTCGTCATATTATTTGCTTACTTAAGCCCCAAGTGAATTATTTAAGGAGCATGCAGGTTATAAAAAGATATGACTACCTCGGAGCAGACAAAATGTCTGCGTCACACACCACTTATCAAGCACGCAGACGAACTGACCTGAACCAACGCTATAAAACTTTTAAGTACACTAACGCAATAACTAGAAGCGAAGTCACTCGGACGTGCAGCAGGAAGATTTAGAGGAAGTGCAATTCCGAGAGATTTATGCCTCTGGAGTCGCGTTATGGAAATCATAAACAAAACAAATGGATGCGAGCGCCGAAACAGAAAAGAAAAAGGAAGAGAAAGAAAAGTTTTGTTTTCAGAGCCAAGTGATTAGAGATATATCAACTCAACAGTAAATATGAGGATCATTTGCAGCAGGCATAAAGTCTGACAGCTTGCACTCCATTGCCAGTAATGGTTATATACATTCCTACTGAGTTATACCCAAGTTAAATGACGTTTATGGACTCAGCGAGGGAGGGAGAAATAAGTTGAGAGGGGAGTTAAAGACAAATATGGCGTGTTCATTCATATGAATTTCTCTACTCGCTCTTCTAAAAAGAGCTTCTCGTTGTAGCTGCTTCAGACGAATGTAAATAAATGTTCAAGTTGCACACTGACCCCTCTAAACGGATCTATTGGCTAACACCTCCAAGAAGGTAGAGATGAAGTAAGGGATCCATAGGGGACCACAGGGTCGCAGGCAGAAAGGCCACAAAAGACGCGCCGAAGTCCCTAATATATGGTGAGCCAACACTATGGGCCCGGTGTTGACAGCGTTCCCTACGTGAGGATAGCGACCAAATAAAAACAAGGAAATTTAATAAAAGAAAATGATGGAAAGCGATAAGAAGAAACTACTAACAACAAAAGTCAAGTGGACGAACGATTTTGTTTTGTTTTGTAATTTACGTCCTCCAATGGTAAGTCATATCGGACAATGAATGAAATTGGTGAAATGATGCTCACATGCGTCCGGGGTCCATGGAGCTTAGAGATCCCTGACATTCGCTTTCAGGATAAGGGAAAACCCCGGAAAAAGCTTATCCAGGTAACTCACCCTAAACGAGATTCGAACTCGGGACCTCTTGAACGTGAAGCAGACACGCTACCATCTACGCTTCGAACCCACAGGCCCCCGATTACACCTGGCCGAAGTTGCCACGGCGTCCCCTCGCTGGCTAACATACAGTAAATAAAGTGATGCGTGTTTACGTCCGTGTTGCTAAGTGACAGCTTAGAAATTCTATGAGGAGGCTGTCACTGTAGCTCAGACGGTAGACCTGGCGTTTTAGGGGTCTGGGGTTCGATTCCCGGCGGTGGGGGTGGAGGTGGGGTTTTTCTCCGACCAAGATAATTCCCCATCTTCCCCACAGTCTGGAAGTATGAATAAAAGTGCGAATGTGTGCGTGATCTAATGATTAAAACCCAATGAATATGAGTGAACACATTCGAAATGTTCTAAAGAACGGCCACCGATATGACCATTGGAGTTAAAGGCGAGGTATAAATGAAAAAAAAAGAAAGACAGAAAACGAATAATGGATAACTGGATTCGTTCGCAGAGGACTCGACAAAGATATTGTACCTGTTCCTCCAAGAGGGGCATCCCCGTGGAGGAAGGATGAGTGGAGTGGAGACACAGGGGACCGTTCCAAAGAGTCACGACAGTGCAGAGGGTAGAGTATCTACATTTCACTTAGGCGGAAACTTCCTCTGGCAGGCCAGGATAACGGACATCCCACCCTACTGTGGTTCGGAAACAGACCCACCACGAGACCTGGGTTCGAGGTCCAGCAACTGTCCTACCGGAGGAGGAAGTTTTGCCAAGGCTGTATCATCCTGCCATGCACCGCCGAGGCACGCGCCGACACCTCTACCCTGAAAGAGACCACCAGATGAGAGTGTGTAGTGTTTTAACTCCCGCTTGTACTACATACGGCGCCGCAGGCGATGACACTGATGGCATATGAGATGAAGATGGAGCACCGGTGAAATGATATGGCGGGGGAAACCGGAGGTCCCGGAGGAAACCCGCCCCAGCGCCGTATTGTCCACCACAGATCTCACTTTGCGGTCACCTGGTATCGAACCCGGGTCGCCTTGGTGAGAGCCAAGCGGTCTAACCACTGAGCCACGGTGCGGCCCACCAGATGAGAGATGATATGAAAGTGGAGAGACAGGAAATTCCGGGGATGTAATTAACCTTCCCAGCATTCGCCTGGCGACCCGAGAAAATTTCCGAAAACCCATGAGTCAGATCACTCGGTCATGGGAATCGATACCGGGCCTCCCGAATGCGAACGGCAGATAAAACCTCTTGAGCCATCCCGGTTGGTACTCGGACAATGAATGAAAATGAAGTGGATAAAATAAACGGTGTAACCGAAGTATAAGAAGTGCCATATCGTTGACAGACTTCAATCTTAACAGACGAAACTTTCGAAAAATTCTCTCCCAATCCTTCTCCGTGCTTTAAAATTATTTCTTATTTTATCAAAATGTTTATAGTGATTACTACTCGAATAAATCTCATGAATTTCAAACGCACATCTTAAATTTTGTGCAAATGATCTGTGTTAGTACTATTTGTACAATACTTTAGCACATGAAAAATGTAGAGCGATTAAATTTCTTAGCCTTAGTCGTTTGAGAATAATTTATTTTACATATTTACTGTTTGATAAGTAACTAGTAAGGTCAACTGATGGTCCTATGTGAAAGTTTTGGATTCCTGCATTTTCTTTATATTTACAGCCATAGTTAACCGTTGAATGCTGTCTAAATATGTAATTTAAAGGGTGTAAAGTACTTTTTTTAATTTGATACCATTCCTAGGAAAATATACCATATCATGAATAACGTAACGTAGAAAAGGTCATGTGACTATTCACATCGAAGTTTTCAACTCCTAATGATGACTAGTTATATGTGTGAAGGAACCCAGGCCCAATATGCGCTACTTTCGTTAGCACAAAGGTTTGGTACAGGATGCTTTATTAGTCTGTATAAATATGCTGTGCCCCCCCCCCCCGAATGACGTTTAACAAGGCTCTTTAGCCCTTAACTTACTTTTAATTTGAAAGATAAAATCTGGACACATATTTTTATTGTTGAATTTCTTTTCATATATTTAAAAGCCGTGAGAGACATCAACATTAGGAAGCTGAGAATGTTTTGAAAGCCCTTACTGCAGCTTAGGAGTTGCATTAGTGGAGGCCCGAGTTTCAAGTCAGGTGACCAACCAATCTGACAAGTCTTTTTTCGCGATTTTTCTTAGGCATAGGCGAATGATGGGTGAAATATATTACTTTTTGCTACTTCCTGTATTCCAATTCATTTCAATCCGGTTTTTTTTCAGGATAGAAAGTGTCGGCGAAGAACGAGTGTGGCGTTGGTGTATGTGTGTGTGTGTGTGTGTGTGTGTGTGTGTGTGTGTGTGTGTGTGTGTGTGTGTGTACTTTGCTCACAATAATTGTTTTTCCGTCATAGAGAACGCGTTGTAATCCCTGTCCTGCTAAGGAGCCGGAATCAAAACCCGTGATCTACGAGGGCTGTTTAATAAACAATGATCATAATTTTTTACGGTCATAATTTTTCGCACTAAAATTCAATCTTATTATATTCTGTTAGCTTAATGTGAAAAAAACAAAAACACGCCGTAGTAGTTTCATTCTTGGTACTCCTGGCTCCCACCTTTGAGAACCAGGCAAGTTCAGACATGTTCAGTATCGCCTACCGCTGCAATGGAGGTAACGTGCAGTTAAAATTTATGTTAGAAGAAGATCCGCAGTTTCTTTCAAACGTAATCACTGCTGATGAAAGTTGGCTACATCATTTTGATCCTGAGAGCTAACAGCAAAGCTCAGTATGGAAATCTCCTTCATCACCAACCCCCAAAACGCAAAAGTGGTTGCTTCTGCTGGGAAAGTTATGGTCATCGCATTCTTTGATATTCATGGAATGGTTTATCAGCATGTTGTACCTGCACACACATCAGTAACTGGATAATACTACAGGGATGTCCTGAAAACATTGCAAGTCCATTTCAGGCGCAAAAGACCACATTTCCATGAAGCAGGCTGGATACTTCACCACGATAATGTGCGGCCACATACTGCCAATATTGTTGCTGAATATCGAATATCTTGTAAAAATCAACATGAAGGGCCTTCTTCACCCTCCCTATAGTCCGGATTTAGTCCCATGTGACTTTTTTCTATTCCTTAACTTGAAGAAACGCCTTCGTGGGAGGCATTATCCATCATCGGAAGCAGTGGTGAAGGCTGTGGAGGCGATTTTGAAGGATCTCTCAGAAATGGTTTCCAGCATGTCTTTGAAGACTGGCAGAAACACTGGGAAAAGTGCATCGTATTCAAGGGAGACTATTTTGAGAAGGACCATCAAAATTATGAGGATGAGTAAAGGTACGTTGTAAAAAAAAATGTGATCATTCTTTATTGAACAGTCTTCGTATACGAAAACGTGGCGCGAGATTAAGAATATCCAGCTCAGGTTAGGGGCCACCATGACTGTTCCCGTCCCTAGCGGAACTTCCGGCATGCTCCTATGCTCACATCCCATCCCTTCCTCCTGATATACAATTATTTTCCGTATGTGAGCACAGCCCTCTCCTAGTTCACTCCAGTCCACACTCACAGTGACAAGTAATATAGAAATATTAATAAGAAATATCACGAATCTTGGTGGAGACAGGAGCGCATGCACCGCGTAAATTATTTCCAGAACGGTTTTCTTATTAAAAGCAAACTTCATAGTTAATTCACAATTTTAAATTTTATGTGGTAGAAAAAGGCGGTGATTCAACTAAGGACAAACAAGAGCGTTGTGATAAAAGCACTTCCCGTGTCCCGTTCAAACTTATGGTATTTTCTTGTGGTTTTCCTAGTTACTAGAGGAACTCTGGATTGGATGTGCAATACAATGACCCACAGTAGTTATGTATACAGAAAAAATAAATAAAAATAAAATAATATTTTCAGGAAGGTGTCTATGCAAATAAAACCATCGGTCCAGCATCACAATGACTGCGAGAGCACTAACAGACAGAAATTTCACATACTTTAAGTCCATATTCCACCAAAACTAAATAACAACAAAATAAACGGTGCATAATTCTTTTGTACTTTTTACGTCCTCCAACGTTAAGTCATAACGGACGATGAATGGGATGGGTGAAAGGATACTCAAAGGAACCCGGGGTCCATAGAGCATAGAGTTACCCGACATTCGCCTATCAGGATAAGGGAAACCCCCGGAAAACCCTTATCCAGGTAACTCAGCCTGACCGAGATTCAAACTCGGAACCTCTTGAACGCGAGGCAGACACTACCACCACGCTACCGAGGCGAGCTGAACGGTGCAGCAGTGCGACTGCATAATTTAGGTCATCTATCCACGAAATAAATAAACAAAAGGGTATTTGGGTTTTATCTAGATTTATATCCTTTTGATAGTAAAAATTTATCTTTCTTCACTACTTATGCAAAATCATACAGAATGAAGACTACTGAGGACCTTAACAGAAAATTCAAAATATACGTTCTATTTTTTATTGTTTGTATTTTAATAGAAATTGTCAAAACTGTTTTTGAAAAAATTCAAAGTTTTCTATGTAAGGGATAGTCTGGGTGGATTTTTCTCGCATTTTGGAGAAGTGCTGAACTTAAATACCAAGATTGGTATTTAACTGAATGTATTGAGTTAATGGTGTTCACAGATGTATACGGAGACACGCTCACATGCACACGGACCTTTCTCTAAATATGCTTTTATTTTATTTTACTACCTTTTTAAATTCCAAAAGATGTATTTCCGGTGAAATCTCGATAGCTAAATTGTGGGTAAAATGCAATTATTCCCATACTTATTATACGCAGTTAAGTAAAGGAGGAGTTTCTGCAACTTGATAATTCTGGAATTATATTTAGTTCAGCATAAAGAATTTCCGAAAGACGCAATTCATTTGCTTGCTAAGTGAAGTACGTAAATACTTTTAACTACCTTTACCAAACGATATTCCCTCATTGGCGAAAAACAAATCTGACCTCAGGAAAACTCTGCAGACTAATGCATCCATGGGCGACTTCAGGTGGAAGGAAAAATTTATTGGTAGAGCGTCGCGACGTCCACAGGAGTGAACGTACCCATAACACCGCCAGGAGGAAGAGAAGAGGGGGGGACTCCATCCGAGGTGGATGAAAATACAGCCAGACAGTTAGGTAAGCTTTAGTAAGTAACAAAAAAGAAATTGCTGACATAAAGATATATAAGTCTACCCCTTCCAAACTCTTAGTGTCTTACGTATATTGCTCTCCGGTGTATGAGTCACCACAGTTGCTTACAGAATGCTTTTCTTTACGGTTTAGAGCAGACGATGTACCTCGCCTTCGAGAGAACTCGTTTAGAGCATTTTTTGTTACTGGAGACATGGTTTCCCAACGACGTCTTTACTTCATAATTTATCTTTAAGGATGTGATATGGAACAAGGACTTACAGCACAAGACTATAATGTGACGAACTTCCAACTAACTTCCAAACTAAGTTGCAGCTTTTGTTTTCTTACTGTGTTTCGTGGTTTCTGTCAGTAGCATATTGGGAATTAAACTCAAGAATGTTAGGCAACTAACCCTTGTTTATCCATTATCATCTATACAGGGTGCATATAAATGAATATCGGGGTTTTAAATCTTTATTATATTTATTACATTCAACTTACAGTTATAAATGACATTTCAAATGAAAAAGCAGCTCAAACAGAACGTTATAGATGTTCAATGTGACTACCCTTTGTCACACGGCACACATCTAGTCTATAGCCGAGTTCTTCCCAAACGTTGATAAGTGTGTATCCAGTAATTGTAGCAACAGCCGCTTCAATCCGGTTTCTTAATTCAGGGAGGTCAGCTGGTAGCGGAGATAAGTACACACGATCCTAGAAGAAGCCCCAAAGGTAAAAGTAGCACGGCGCTAGGTCAGGAGAATGTGGAGGCCATGCATAGCAAGCCCTGTCATTGGAGCCCTTGTGGCCTATCCAGCTCTCGGGTACAGTGACGTTCAACCAATCGCGTACTTCGTTATGCCAGTGAGGTGGCGCACCATCTTGCTGGAAAATGAAGTTCTCTGGCTTCTTTCCTTCCACCTGAGAAAAGAGCCATTGCACTAGTGTATCAAGATAAGAAGTGCCAGTTACAGCAGGTTTACCAAAAAAGAAAGGCCCATAAACTTTTCGCCAGGATACGGCGCAAAAAGCATTAACTTTAGGATCCATAGAACTTAAGAGTTACCAGGCATTCGTCCTTCAGGATAACTCACCCCCCCACCCAGATTCTAATTCTGGACCTCTTGAATGTAAGACAGACAGGTGAGGAGGATTTTATGACTGTTGCAGCTAGATATTATACGAGGACTGTTCAATAAAGAATGATCATAATTTTTTACGGTTATAATTCAATATTATTATATTCCGTTAGCTTAATGTAAAACAAACACACCGTAGTAGTTTCACTGTTGGTACTCCTGGTCCCCACCTGTGAGAACCAGGTAAGTTCAGACATGTTCAGTATCGCCTACCGCTGCAATGGAGGTAACATGCAGTTAAAGTTGATGTTAGAGGAAGATCCGGAGTTTATTTCAAATGTAAACACTGCTGATGAAACTTGGCTACATCATTTTGATCCTGAGAGCAAACAGCAAAGCTCAGTGTGGAAATATCCTTCATCACCAACCCCCCAAACAAGCAAAAGTGGTTGCTCTGCTGGGAAAGTTATGGTCATCTCATTATTTTATATAAATGGAATGGTTTATCAGAATGTTGTACCTGCACACACATCAGTAACTGAACAATAGTTCAGGGATGTCCTGAAAACATTGCAAAATCCAAATCAGGCGCCAAAGACTACATTTCCGTGAAGCAGGCTACATGCTGCACCACGATAATGCGCGGCTGCATATTGCCAATGTTGTTGCTGAATATATTGCAAAAATCAACGTGAAGTGCATCCCTCACCCTCCATATAATCCGGATTTAGCCCCATGTGACTTTTTCCTATTCCCTAACTGGAAGAAACGCCTTCGTGGGAGGCATTATCCATCATCAGAAGCAGTGGTGAAGGCTGCGGAGGCGATTTTGAAGGATCTCTTAAGAAATGGTTTCCAGCATGTCTTTGGCACAAACGCCGGAACAAGTGCATCGTATTCAGGGGGGACTATTTTGAGAAGTACCATCAAAAATATGAGGATGAGTAAATGTACGTTGTCAAAAAAATATGATCGTTCTTTATTGAACAGCCCTCCTATTTAACTATAATCATTGTTAAAGAAACCATTCCAAAAAGCATTTATTGGCACCAATTAGAAAAAAAAAAGAAAAACAGCTTCTTTTACGTACTGGGATAGTTATAAAAGTAAATTTAGTGGACTTAACAAGCTACAGAGAAAGTAATGGAATTACGTTGTAATTCCAGACATTCAAAACTCCGAACAATATCGAATTCCTCAGACCCACATTCATTATCGCTTCCTTAACGTTGAACACGGTAACAAAGCGCGGTTTTAATATCATTTCAGAGTGTTACAAAATGTTTCCTGATTCTGAAGGGTAGGAGAGAGGAATAACGATGCAAACACGATGTTGGTAAACACGACGAAAGCAAGAAAAAGAAATGGAGAGGCAAATTGACTGATGGCAGAAAAGAGGAATGCTGCCAGTCCGTCTGGCTCCTACTATTGCCCTCTCTAGCACAAAGCTCAATGCATTATAACGCCAAAGTGCGTCATTGAATACAACGATTGGAAGCAAGTGGCTCTTCGTGGAAAAATATCGCTTTCATACGTCAAGACTTGAGACGTCAATTTGTGGCCTTGCGATCCATATGGTATAAAGGTTAAATAACCATTATTTGGAATAATTCCGAGAATGGAACCGCTCCTAAGAAAACCCTAAGTCCAGTTATATAATGTTAAAATAATAACTCACGGTTTCGCACTAGCGCAAGAATTTAAATATTTTTATAAAACCAGGTCCATACCTTATTTCTTATAACTTGCACCACTGAAAGCATTCTCTTGTGTTCACTTCCTTCTCCCTTTCACGTAATTGTCTAATTAGAATGCGCACAAAACGTTTTGAATTGACTGCCAACCTGGCAGCCGAGCCTGGGAACTGTTTACTCGGAGTAAGTCGATGTTTATTCACATCGGGCGAACAAATCTGCTTTCTCACCGACTTCTTGCTGGGCCTACGTGAAGAAAAGACAGTTCTGACTTTATGTTGGTGACGGGCCGAAAAATAGCAGATCATGAGTAAAGGAAATTGGAAACGTTACGTGGAAAAACAAACATAGAATAAAAATAAAGAACAGTGACTGCAATATACTGACGATGTCATAAGAACACTAAAATGTAAGTTTTATTATAAATAACACCATACTGTTTGGAGACGATGAAGTAATATTTAGCAATACAGAGCGTGAACTACAAAAAGCAGTACACAAATTAGAAGGCAGCAATTACAATAAGAAATATTTACGAGACGAAAACAAAAGCAGCGAAGGCTTACAAGGGACAAACCACTTAAGATATTAAATAGTAATAAATAATAAAATAATTTTAAATATCTGGGATTTAATGTATCCTACAGCTAAAAGAATGAGATTAACCTAAAAATAATCAGATTCTATGACATCTATGGAACAGCAAAAAGAACATTGAGTAATAAAACATTAAAAGCAATTCAATTAAAATTTTATAAAACTATGACAGTTCTCATGTTAACTTGTATACTTATCAGATCATATAGAAGAAAGACAGAATCAGCCGAAATGAAACTCTTAGCTTCTGCGGTGGGATGTACACTTTTAGATAAAAACATAATGAGCATATTAGATCAGAATTAAACATGTTCAACTTAAACGACGGAATAACTCAAATAAGAAATAATTGGTTAGAACACATAGAAAGGATGCCACAAAATAGATTACCATGCTATTACTTCAATACCAAGCTAAAAGTAGAAGAAGAGTTGAACGCCTTTTTGCCAGATGGATAAACTCGATCTCTCATCATGTCAAAGGCCTAAATCCGGGATTTATATTATTTATTTTATAAATGCGACTACAGAGCAAGAGAGGAACAAATACAGTAAAGATTAGGCTGGGGAAGAGTACTCCGAAAGTGTGAACAGGGTAGTCCCTGCTCTCCTAATACGGAGTAGCCACTAGCATACATATATATCTTTCAATTTAGAATGCAGTACGGCACCGCAATACCGACCATAGGTTGCCACCCTCCTATCGTCACAGATTTCATTGCCCTAGGTTTGAGGTTGTTACTTGCATCCATTAGGAATTAATACATATCGAACTGTAGCTAGTCAGAGATATTGGAATGTCTTCTCCACGAAAATCATATCACATGATTAGAGAGATAGTTCGCTCAGTTGCAGTGAGCACTTTTATTTGCAACGTCAGTCTAATTTTAAAATGGACTATGAATACATACGCACAAGGTGGAAGTCGTATTCCCTAGCGGTTTTCCTTTCTAGTGGTCACGAATGGAGGGGAAGACTAGGAATGGTTTGATAGCTAGTAAAGTTCTCAAGACCACATATGGTGTGAGCGCTGCGGACCCCTAGCACCTGTGATACCAAGAGCAATCTCGGGCCGAACATTCGAGCCCCTCCCGAATGGGAGTTGTTCGGATTGGGTTGGACTCGATGGGATATCGGGAGATCGCGGGAGATAGGGTACATCCGGCCAGGCTCGGCTACCCGGAGGGGACAGAAGGTTGCCTAGAAGGTCCCGGGTATAGTCACCCTGCTGGAACGGTTACCATGGATTTACTTTTGTTAATAGACATCTCTTAGATAATGCACTATTATTCTTGTAAGTGTAAGAGGGGTACTGACGCGCCTCCCGTTCGTGTGCGAAGCGCCAATGAACGCATCACTTCAGCCAATGGAATTCGCAGGAATCAGAAATGACAAATAGATGTTTACTCCACGGGGAGTAATCAGTGTTTTATCTGAGAGGTATCTATTATCAAAGATAAATCCATGATAACCGTTCGAACAGCGCAACTATACTAGCCTGCAGAGCTAGTAGAAGGTGTGCTAGATCACCAGGCGGCCCCACCGAGGTTATTCGGTAGTCTTCCTTGCGGGGTTGACGCACGTAAGTGGCGTATCCACTTCCACCCGTCTTGACGTTCTCAATGTGGGGGGGGGGGTGGCTTTTCAGACTCAAGGTATTGCCCCCATGGAAAGAGCCCCAGGATTTTCCATCGCTCCCGGGTGTTTAGAGGCCGGAGTCTTCGTAGTTTCAGGTAGACCTCACGATGAAATGAAATGTAGAAGTAAGAGAAGAAGGGAACATTCCCTTTTAATATTGGGACGAAGAACTGCAAAAGAACCCGAGCTAGTCAAATAACACAAGACCAAGAGTGCCTTGCTGTTAGGTTATGCCTTAAATATTTGAATTTGGAGGTTGGTTAGTGGCGACAGGATGCAGGAATTTGTGCTACAGTGCTTCCTGGTGCTTGGTGAGACTATGTGGCTCTCGTCCTTTCGGAATGTCCTGTCTACACCTGTGACCACGGGGTCGTTTGTGGCTAAAGCAGAGCTAGCCAGACAAAAGGTTAGTGGCTTGTTGGGTTCGTTAGGGCCTCTGAGGTTGTTGGCACACATAGTCGTCCGAATCTAGTGCTTTCAGATGCTGAAACTAAACTAAAATCATTCTGAACACGGAAAGATTAAGCTCGGGGAGTTCTTTCGATTGGGTATAGTTATGGAGTATTCGAATGAAATAATAAATTTGGTATTAATCTGGCTTTTGTTTTTAAATTATCCAGCTCACAGACTCTAGCACGCAGGCAGAGCCTTTAAGATTCTGGTTCAGTACACCCCAAGGCGATTTCCAATGAAATCTGCACAAGAGATTTTTGAGTGGTCAAAAACTCTCTTGGACAGAATGCCAATACTTCAGGTACAAAGATTTTTCCCTTTTAATTAAAAATATTAATCACGAAATCGGAATATGTGAAGGTGTGAATGAGGACTGGTTATTCCGTCTATTTTGACACCTGGTTCTCTCCGGGAGGATCATAACGGACAGCGACTTTGACGTCATAAAGTTACATTGAGAAGCTATTTTTACGAGTGGCAGTGCTCAGACTTGGAAGTATGAATGAAAGAATCTTTGCATTGTTTTACTACTACAACTGGACATTCCCTTGAGAACCACCCTCATGTCCTGCTGCTTAATACGTAACTCGAGCATACGTCACAAGGCTCTAACAAGCGTCGTCAGAATATAAAATGTCAGAAAAGCTATGTCCACGGTGTGAAAATCCCATTGAGCTTTTGTTTCTTAATAGCAGCTGTTCTCACACTGGTATTTATGGATCGAGTGAAGATCATCATCATTATTTGAAAGTACAATGCAAAATTATATTCTGTTGCCCTCACATAACTTTCTCGATTCTTCTACAAACTATTTCTAGGACTGCTTATTCCTCTACCTCATGTGTTTGCACAAATTATTTGCTAACTTTCTTGAGGGAATGCAGAAGTACAGAAAGATTAGGTGATAATCAAATCAAAGAAATTCTGTCCTGGAATTAAAACTAGTAACCTATTATTAGTTTAAACAAATAAATAAAGCAGAAGAATCATTTGACCATCTGCGTGCTTTGTGTTTATAACCAGATACAGTGGAACTCGACTACCCGGATGAACTGGGACCAGGGCCGATCCGAGTTAGCCAAAATCCAAGTTATCTAGTGAATCACGGAAAAATGATAAAAAAACTTGTGCAACATTATCGAAATATTTTTAATGGAGTTTAGTAATCTTTATCGGCACACTTTCACCTAAAACACATACACTGTGTGTACTTATAGGGTATGTATTTGCACTTACACATACAAACTAGTCGGGAGTAAAAAAGGCAGTGAGGTTCTGCTGTCTCAGTTTAGTGTATAGCTTACGAGTAGCTCGATCTCGCACCCGCTTCAACATTAGAAGTTCATTTGGCAATGTTTTGGCCTGACTCTCGATATGAGGCATAAATTTCTCCATGTTTGCCAGTGCTTATACGTGGGTCATAACCACAGCTGTTTCATCAACACTGTCTGAATATGAATACCCTGCATTTTCATTTTCAGTAACACAGTATGATGCAACAATGCCTTCCACTGTAATAGGTTTATAACCTTCATCATTGTCGATTTGCAACCAATTGGCAATGTACTCTTCGTCAACATCGCAACAGCCATAGATATTTTTGAAAATATCTGTAAAATATTCTTCCATATTTCTTCCTCTTATTTTTCTTCTTCTTCATGGATCTTGTTTTCCGGCAAGTCACACACACCAGGCCAAAGCTTTTTCAATGTCCTTATCCAAGTTTCTCTTCCAATCTGATCCCAAAGAGGGGTGAAAGAGCAATGAATTTGCCCGCTGGCAAGAGAATTCGAGTAATATAATGAATAGTAATTTATCGTCTGTAAAAGAAGTCTTCATTTACTACGTTAAACAACATATTTTCTGGTTAGAAAACTGGTCTGGGTTAACGAGATTTTACTGCGTATAGATTTTGTCTATCCAGAATGAAGGGGGCTACTGAGAACATTCTTAGAAAATTCAAGAAGTATATTTCATTTATTATAGAAATATCTTAAACATATGACATTTTAATAAAAATAATTAGAAACATTTTTGATAAAATAAACAATTACGAAAATAAATGTTGCATGTAAATCTGGGGTGGATCGAAAATCTTGTGTCGCATCCTTGCAGGTAATATTGAAATAAACAGGGTGTTAGTAGTAAGAGATTTTATTTGACGTCATTAGTATAACGATACTTTAAATAAGTAACATAAAATTGTAGAAGCAGATTAAAAGAGACACGTATGCATTATAATTAATAAGAGAATAAGAGAGATAATAAATAATAAAGAAGTAAAAAGATGATAAGTAAATGAGTATTGATTTGAAAGCAGTGGTTGCCTACCGGACAGATTTTGAACTAAAACACCGTACCGTTGGTCGTGTCACTTCAACTCACTTCTCGTCTTAATGGCAACGAGGAGAGATTTATGTAGCGTTCCCTCTCTTAAACTTCTTCAGAAATAAAAAAAAATTATGAATATATTTGTTTAATAATAAGTTAACTAGTATTAAATATTTGATCGGTATATTTTGAAAATTTGATATCGAGTTTTAAAGCAATAAAACTTTATTAAATACTTTAATTCTATGTCGTTTCTTAACATCATCTTCTTAAAGAGATGGTTACCTCTCATAGCTCTGCCGAGCAAGCTTGGGATTGATGTGGACGCTGGTGAGCTCTTCGATATATTTAATATTGACGGAGAGCATTTATTTCCCTCATAAGCATGTGCTGAACTAACAAGTAAACAAGAACTATTATGTGTTTCAAATGGGAAGGTGTTTGTCCTTGAGCGCTACTAGGTGAGCAACCAATAGGAGTCCTGCGGTGTTGTTGTATTGCATTCCCGCTAAGTGGTGTGTGAGGAGCGCCAACCTAATCAGTATGTATGAAATACTATTCGCGCTAAGACAAAAATTCAGATTTCGCCAAAACAGATCCATGTGGGAAGTAGAGAGTTATGTATTTAACATAACCATGAAAATCCCATATTTTTAGCTCAAATAGTTTTTCTAATACAAATAAATAAACCACTATTACCTGTATTATAACAATAAATCGCGACGTAAGCACTGTATGAATATCATTATTGGTTGGCATGTATGCGTGTACGTATATTTGTAATTACTCAGAAATAAAACGTAAATTTTTGACATGACGTGATAAAAGAATTACTTTGAATAAGCCAATTCGAGCGAGAGGAAACAATAAATTTCCTACTGCCCTGGCAGAACGTGTCTGGTCACATTATATCTTTGTTTATGAATGGTTCGTAATCTCAGTTCAAAGTGGTTGGTGTGTATGTATGTACATATACTTTTCATTACTCAGAACTGATATTTAAACTACTGCATGGCGTGATAAAAGAATTACTGTGAATAAGTCATGGTGTTAAATTCGAGAAAGAGCAAACAATTCATTTCCTGTTAGACTGTGGAATGCTGTATGCTGATGTTTATGATTGAATGCTGGATAAAAAGTGTTTATTTACTGTGGAGAGTTCAGATTAATATCACTCAGTTGTTCTTTAAACAACAGTAGAGTAAGAGTTAAATAGTGCAATGGCTTCTTGCGGTGAATTTAGTGGCGAGTCAAAAAGGCAATTATTGCGAAGTCAGGCTCGAAGTATTGTTTTTAAGGTGTATACGTTCTTCAAAAATTTGGACAATGAGGAATATAGAAATCAGCTCAATTTCAAAAATGCTCAGCGGCTTACTGCTGAAGCGAGTGGTGTAGGTAAAACAAGTGTGTCCTACATTTGGATTAGAAAAGCAGGTAATTCATAAACTATAATTGTAGTTATAGTATTTAAAAATGTACATAATTTGTGAAAATGCTTTTCCCAATTTTGATTTTGGCAACTGCATGATTGTAAAGGTTGTAAAATATAATTCGCTTACCCTTACGTTTAGCACCAAGCAGACGTGCATGTTGTATGAGTGTGCGAGAGAGAGAGAGAGAGAGAGAGAGAGAGAGAGAGAGAGAGAGAGAGAGAGAGAGAGAGAGAGAGAGAGAGAGAGAGAGAGAGAGAGAGAGAGAGAGAGAGAGAGAGAGAGAGAGAGAGAGAGAGAGAGAGAGAGGGAAATATAAAAAGAGTAGGGTAATAAGCTGGCAACGCTGAGTGTGATACGGCATCTGATTAGCTGAACTCCAGAATCCTTCTCATTTGAAACACATAATAAACTAACAACTCTGGTACTTAACCATCTTTTCGTTCTTGTTCTACTGCCACATACCGGAATTTATTCTATTTTTTCTTTTTCGATTCAGAAGACCTGATATTTCCAGTGAAATCTTGGTATCGCATTTTGGATAGAATGCAATACCCTCTCTACTTTCTATGTACGTAATAGAGGAAGTAGATACGTGCCTGGTTCCAGTAAGGAGAGAAAGTAAAAGTCAATGCCATGTCCGGGGCCTGTAACACAGAACGTTTGCAATCCATGCTGATGCTCTTGAGCTACCATGGCGAAGACCTAATTTTCTCATAAAGCCTTTTCTTTACTTCTAAAATAGGTCTAATGCTTTATTTCAGGTACTACCGCTGAATATCACAAAAACGTTAGATTTCATATAAGCTTCGATGGGTGAAAGCAGAAGAAGAATTTGAAGTTGACGTCCAAGTTAAAATAAATAAGATACTGCTAGGCTACAGGTGCTGTATGTAGCCATCAATTGTGTTCGCTTGAACAGGCCACGCGAAAACACAAACTCCTGCGTGAACCACATTGCACGATCGATTCCTCTACTGAAACTGCCGTGCGGCTATTTTAATCCGTATTAATTCTTCATGACGGAAATGGAGCGGCTCGTGTGGACCTCGGAAGGTCAAGCCAAGGTCTCATCTCGGGGTAAATGAACTATTGCCATTCTCAGGCGTGATTACTTTTATCAGGCTTGGAAACTCTACCTGCTCTTAATCACACGCAGATGATATAGGGTGTTACTTAAACAGTATTACCTACGTTGACTAAACCCTTGTTGAGCGAGTCAGGTACCGGTAACAAGGCCGACTTCCATTTGAGAGGTCATACGTTTAATCACCGAACAACTTCATACAACACCAAAAGCAGAGCTACTCGTTTAATCCGAAAGCTGATTGGCCCCAAAACGTTATCTCCAATCAATGACAATTTAGACTTGTTTAACCACATCCACCAGTGTGTAATAGGTTTTGTATCCTGTACATTCATCCTAACTAATAGTCTAATAACTCTACCTAAAAGGTTCTGAGTCAAGCAATTATCTACGGTTAAACCCTATTGAGGGTGGACACCCAGCAAAAACACTCTGGTTGTGAACAACCTGCCAGTACCTAGGACGGTACGAGTCAATTGTGATTGAACCTTGACTAAGCAGATAGGGACCACGCAACTGATGATATCCAGCACAAATGTGGACGAAACATCTGAAAATAAAAGCGAGCTTATCAGCTCGAAAAATCTACTAGTCAGTGTTTTAACCCCAGCCGCTTAAGTTTATGACTTACGTTGGCGTAGTTATTATAAGTATAAATATAAGAAAATACCTCCTAACATCACGAAAAATCTTCCCGTAGGGGAGGGGACCCCTTAGGGGAGGGGATCTATCCCCTTCAACTGCCGTGGTGTGGACGCTGCGGATCCCTAGCACTCGTGGTACCTCTGACGTTACTAGAGGGACCTCGGGCCGAATATTGGAGGCCCTCCCAGATTGGGAGTTGTTCGGATTGGGTTGAACTCGAGTGGCAGTGGTTCTCGATACTCGTGGGTGATCGGGTACGTCTCCGGACGGGGTTGAGGGAAGCCATTAATATTCCCGCGTACTAGCCAGCATAGCTAGTAGAGTGTGTGCTAGATCACCAGGCGGCCCCACCGAGGTCATATCGGTAGCCTTCCCATTTTGGAGTTGGCGCGCGTAAGTGGCGTATCCACTTCCATCCCGTCTTAAGTTCATAGGACCAGATGGGGAGGGGCTTGTTAGTCTCTAGGTCTTGGCCTATGGAAAGCCCCACGGAGGCGCCGGGCACCCTTTTGGGGCAGCTCGGTAACTCCCTGGTCAAAGGAGGCCCGGGTCCTTGCTCCTATGGGTCCAGGAATAATGGGAGTAGAATCTTTCACATTAACGTAACGTAGGGAAGGGGGTCCGTCCCCTTCAGCTGCTGTGGTGCGAGCGCTGCTGACCCTTAGCACTCGCAGTACCTCTGACGTTTCTAGAGGAACCTGGGGCCGGATTGTGGAGCTCCTCCCGATGGGGAGTTGTTCGGATTCGGTTGGACTCGAGGGGGCAGTGTGTTTCCGACACCCACGGGGAATTGGGTTCCTCCGGCAAGGTTACGGCCACCTGGAGGGGGTAGATGGTTGCCTCATAAGTCCCGGGTACTAGCCTGCAGAGCTAGTAGTAGATGTGCTAGATCACCGAATGGAGCACTGGCAATTTTTATTAATAGGGGAATTATAATTAAAATATTTCAAGTTCTTGTTTTTATAAAATAAAGTATTTCACCAGGCGGCCCCACCAAGGTTTTTCGGTACTCTTCCCTGCAGGGTTGACGCGCGTAAGTGGCGTATGCACTTCCATCCCGTCTTGACATTGTTGTCAACGGGGGGGGGGCTTTTTAATAAATCAGGTATTGCCCTATGGAAGGAGCCCCGGAGTTATCCATCGCTCCCGGGTTGAAGGAGGCCAGGGTCCTAGGACCTACGGGTCTTGCACTAATGGGTAGAACCTCTGCACATAACTAAATCACGAAAAAAAAACTATACATTAATAGTATATTAAAGTCAAACCACTGGGTGTAACATGGGATTCTTTGTTATACTTTTTAGACAAATATCGCCCTATATAATAAATGCAAGCATGTATTTCGTTTCAAAGCTGTACTGTTCGATGAGGTAATGTATTTCCGCTGCTGTTGCTTAAAACTTCAGGAAACTTAGGCCTGATAAATAATAGGCTCAGAACTTTATTTTAGAACTGGATACATAAATATTCGAATGAATTTCTGGACCAATTCGTTATTTTTCTTGTCTCTTCAAGGGGAATACGCAGAGCAAATGTGGAATCTCCAACCTTGCTTTTGTAGCAATTCGATTCGGAGGGTTTTGCCAGCTGGATTTGTGAGGCTTACACCTGGAGGAGATGGGGAGATAACGTTACATGTGTAACAGGATTTTGGCTGAGGGAAATTGCCACAGATATTCCGGAGCGGAGAGACTGCCGTTCTTCCTGTGTAAATACAGTCATGTGCACGGCGTGCAATGCAATTGTTCATATTAAGCACTGAAAATAATTAGCTTGTGCCACTATATGATAGTTTATTAACGTTCCATATTATTTATTCAGATAGTGCCAAAGCTCAGAAAACAAGCTAAAGGCCGAATGAAAGATCTTACACTAAGTCTAAGTTATTTACCAAAACAGCCCGATGTGTTATATTCAATTGACCTACTCTTTTTATTATTGTTTGATCTATACAGCTTCTAAAACCTATTTTACGACCCCAAATTCCTCTATCTATTTTATGTTAGTCGAGATAAATACTTGGTAGAGACGGCTTCATTAGATGTTTGAAAGGAATGGCTATATGCCGGTCTTGGAATGTTACTCTTTCTAATCTCTTGCCCTGCTGACATGTATCACTCCGCGTGCAACTATCTTCCCCCTCATCCTAATTGGCTAATGCTTTCGCGTCATTGGCTATAGGCGGTGCCTTCCCGTCACATTTAAAACTACAGTAAACGTCATAATATATGCCAGGAAGATAAAATCACACAAATAAGAATATGAAGGCATGCAAAAATAATGAAGTTTAGAATGAAACCGAGCAAGTTGTAACTGAATGAATGAGCAATGACACTGAAACAAGTTTATAATGAAAGGCCTTCGGACATTTCCAGTGGGATTTTTTAAAAACAGCAGATATACCGTGCAAAAATGCTTGTCTTTCAATTTTAAAACTCGTGTCACATCATACTTCATCAGCCAAGTCTCGTCAAGGTAGTATATTTTGCGATTTGTATCTCGGTACAGTCTGATTGTCCTTAAATAACATCTTCGCCACACAACAATATCTCCCCTGGAGTGGTAAGTTTTCCTGTTGTCTCAATTTCATGTCGCGATGTTCCTACGCATCTAACACACCAGTAAGTTCAGAGCACAGCTGTTCGACTTCTCTCACTGGCAAAGGATTCTTCTATGCGAGTGTGTTAAACACATGCACCACAATTCTTTTATCGCAGCTTTGTAAAGATTTTCCCTTGCGATGCTTCAGCGAAAAACTGGCGGTAGACCCTGCCATTATACGTGCAATAAACGATCAATAAAATAATTTAGCTCTCGCACTTGACACAACACACCTTCGAATGGCGATATATGATTAATCCAGTTCAAAACAAGGTCAATGATAAAAGTCATATAAACAAATATGTCATCACTACCGCTAAATCACGTGCTATCGTGGCATGTGCTTGAGAGCAAAGGAACCTTCTCTTTACTTCGTTTAAGAATAAACATGCATATCAGATAAATCAACTCTGTTGCGTAATATACTTAATTAAAACAGTTACGAAAATATAAATTTGAAAATTCTCTTCCAACATATTAAATATTTTACCATGTTAAATAACGAACTAATTTTTACCGCGCAACAGTCTATACTGCAATAGCAGCCTATGAGGGGTGATAAGGTCACGTGGTCGTTTAGAGATTCAGGACAAGCTTATGTGAAACAAGGATTAGGGTATCATCACAAACATCTGAATAGCGACTCCACTTTACTAACTACCTAGGTTTTTGAGGGATATACCTTAAAGTAGTTCATTTTCAGGACTTTTTTTTAAAATGTCGGTGCTCTTAAGAGATGTGTGTCTATTTTGTTGTTAGTTTTTGTTGTTCTCGTTTATCATGTATACAAAGTTATACGTAATTCCTTGCGAATTTAGAGAGCTTTAAAGTCTCTTCACATAAAATTGAAAGCATACACTTTATTTGCAAAGTAAATATCTTAAGCATATTGTGTAACATGCAGTTACTTCTAAAAGATTAAAAATTAATAAAGAAAAATATGCCACATAAAGGATAAACTGGGGTGACAAACCTTACTTTAAAAGCTTCGTGCAGCATATTTGGAAGTTATAAATTTAAATACCTGGTATTTTATTTGTTTCTGTGGTATGTAGTTCATGCACGCGCTTCCACACACACACACACACACACACACACACACACACACACACACACACACACACACACACACACACACAGACACACACACACACACACAAACACTAACAGAGCTGTGTTATGGATTGTATCAATAATTACTAAAAAGAAAGTCTTAGAACTAGTTCCTCTAAACCGAGTGGGCTGGCGCAGACGGTTTCGTTTCACAGACGAAACCGTGTCCGACTGCTAGATATGTTAGTTACATTCCCGGAATTTCCTGTCCTTCATTTTCACCTCCATTATCATTTCATATCATATCACACCTGGTGGTCTCTTTCAGGGTAGAAGTGTCGGTGGGTGTCTCAGCTGTATATGGCAGGATGATATCCTCTGAGTGAACACTTTCTCCCTTAGCGGAAAGATCTCCGGTCTCCGAACCAGCCTAGTGGGCCGATTCATGAACGCGGCAGGCGCGATGCCGGTTGTGCAAGTCTGCCTCTGAGTATCCCGAAGAGTTTCTATATCTAGGAAATAGTGGAGACCCTCTCTGTACTGTGGTGACTCCTTGGGGTGTGCCACCCTCTGTCTCCTCTCACCTAATCCTATTTCCCGGGGGTGCCCCACTTGGGGCATAGGTATAAAAGAAGACCAGTCTGGTCGAGCTGCCAAATCCCCTCTGAACAATACAATCCAACTCCTGTAAAATGAGGTAGATGAGATGGAGTGGAAAAGAAAGAGAAATCCAGGTGGGATATGTAGACGGAAGGGTAGAAAGGAATTGGGAAGAGAAAATGTGAAAGAAGGAATTTACACAAATAGTGCAATAACTCATGCACTCGTGCTAATTAATACTATGTCGTCTGCTTGTTGCTTGTCTCACTTGGGCGTGGTTTTGATACCGGTTTGTAAAGATTTGGTGGACGGTGGCTTCTGGAGCTGTTCGAACTCTTATCTGCCCTTCTGTCTCGTGTGGACCTTCTAAAATACCCGCTCAAATGTAAATAGAAGGTTGACTAATGGCTCTGGGTTTTAGTTTTTTGCTGCAAAATAAGTTTTTGCAGCTTGTGGAGAAATTAGAATCCTGCGACCGCAAGTGGGAAAATCACGTGCAGGTAAAACAAAATATCACTAGAGAATGAGAGACTATATAATATAATAAATGAAATTTAAAATGCAATTTTATACTAGTTAAAACCACTACTTCATTCCTCTTAAAGGATACAGTTTATTAAAATGTCTGTGCACTTCACCATAATAAAAAATAAGTATCCATTTTCTCGTTAGCTTAACAACCGAATGCACAAAAAATCATTTTTGTATGTCTGTTACTAAATGTAATTAACAAAGAGAATTCGTAGTTGAAAGAAAAGCCGGCACGTCCTTTTGTTGCTGGGAGTTGATTATTTTAATTAGCACACGCCTCGGAGTGCGATATTCACGCCGAACGTGTCTGCAGCCAACCACATCAGCTTCGCGTGAAACATAAAAACAGTTAACCTATATTGTCTGTTCTGCGAAATGAATACGTTCCTCTTTCTCAACTATAGTGATGACTATCGCCCTTCCTGGAAATAAAATAGTTACTGAACGCGCCATATCGAGAGGTACAAAAAATGGACTTATTGTATTAAGGATCAGCTATTTTAGTGATACTGTACAGAAAAGTGAAGGAATTTTTACATTTTGGGACGTTAGCAATACGTAAAACTGGAACCTTCTGTGTTTTTGCATTTACGCTAACACTTTACGCTATGGTAAGCACAGGAAGTTTTACATTAGCATTTCATTGGCATGCCCTCAGTTTATAAATGCAGCGCAGCAGAAAATTTATGGAGTTTTCTGTATACTCTTCATTACAAACCTGGTGCTCAGTATGTTTAAAAGAGTGCGAAAGCCCTAAGAAAGTCTTATTGAGGTATTGTATAGTTAAATAGCTGCCAAAGGGGGTATATACCCTTAGAGTGTAAATAACCCTTAGAAAATAAGTTATATAAGGCTCCTACAAAATGAAATTAAACACATTTAGGGGCATCTAATATAAACTAATAAATTAAGTATAAGAAGGCCAAATTATATAGTTATTATAAAGTTATTGTTTCGTTAACGTTTCACAGCCAAGTAACTGGAACGCTTTTAAATGATTATCTGGCCCATTTTTATATAAAATAAGTATAACACTATATTGTTATAAATAAAAACATCAGTTAACGCGTAAAAAACCTTATTGCTTACACCAAAAGCGTATAATCTTCGTTTTGTAGCTCTAACTTACAAATTGTTGGTAACTCGCTTGCAATTATCTCTGTCTCGCATTCATTTTCTGCCATCTTTATATTATCCTCCATTACTGGAGAGACACATGGATGCAATGTTTCGGACCTTACCGAAATGAAGATGAAGTTCCTCGAAGAGTAGCCAATCAAAGCCTCGTTCATGCTTCACCTAATGTTCCAAATACAAGTAGAATAATTTTCTCGAATTTGTGCGTTCAAAGCGTTTTCGATCTTGATCACCCGGAATTTTTCCGCTGTAAATATCAACAACACCTTTGTACAAGAAGTTTAAGCTCAGGCAAAACTGATTTCCATAGATTCAGATACTACACCCATATTTCCATGGCAACTGTGATCACAACGTTGCATGTTGTAAGCACATAGATACCGCTTGTTAACGTGGAAAATTTCCACTTTATCACTTATGAAAGAATGAAGTCATCTTCTTGGCTGCCCTTGTTTGTTCTTCGCATATCGAAGCAGTTGATTGATCCGTTTCCAATGCATGCATTATGTTGCCTTCAACATGTCAAATATAACCGATTCTTCCGAATAATGTATGACGTAATTTCAAGGTACGGGAAAATTAGATACAATGGAAAGTTTTCAGTAAGAGTATTTTTCCTGTTTCCAGCTGGACATCATCTGAAGTTCCCACACTCCATCTATGTCTGCAGGGATCAACTTCCGCTTAGAATATCCATTTCTACCGCTTAAATGCACTCTCTCCTTCCTCGTGGACTTATTTTCCATCATCCATCATCGTCCATTCGTAAACAGCTTTTTCTTTCCACCATTCTTTCCTGGATATTTTCTTCGAAATCATTTGCTGGGTTTATAGTAACAACATCTTTCGATAGTTGGCGAAGGCATTATTCCGGTCCTTAACGTTTTAGGGAAAATGTGTATAAAATTCATTTATATATGACATTAATTACATTATAAATGCTATTGGTTGAAATGACTCTTCTCACAGACGTACTAATTTCTAAAAACACATTTCTTTGTACTCATATTTCGGCAATAAATATGACACTAATGTTATTTTCGAAAATTGAGAACCTCAGGAAAACGATAGGTGATTATAAACTTTTTTTTGGAAACATGTAACTAAAGCTTATGCAGATATTTAAATCGCATATTTTATTATAGATTTTGATGTTTATTATGTGAAATATCAGGCAATTTTTTCTACATTTTAGGGTAGAAATTAGATTTTGTACACGAAGAAGTAGAACGAAAAACAAACATGCAAAAGTAGTTATAAAATTTTATAATGTTAAGTTGCCTAACTAATGCTACACTTGGTGTAGTAATTTTGCATAAAAAATTATATTCCCTTCCTATGATTTACACTGCCTACCACTGCTTACTTTTAGGTCGCGTCTAAAACAAGTTTTGCAAAAGCGTATTTTTCTATTTTCTTAATGCTAATCCTAACAAATATCTGCGAAATGGTTTTATGGTGCATTTTTTGGAGGTACAGAAGATTAAAGTGACAGTCAAATGTTTAAAATGTTGGTTCCGATATGCTGGTTTATATATTTCAATCTACTTATAGGTCATCTTGAGAAATACATTTGCCTTAACACTTAAAAGGTGTAAGATATTCGACAGTGTAAACCAACAACAGATATCTTGGAAATGGTTAATGCCACGACAGCAAATTATTCGGCAGAAGATGTTTTTATTTAGGATATATATTGCATCTGGAAGAGTAGGCTTATAAAACGTGACATATAGTTTGTTTTGTCATGCGAGTACATTAAAGTGTATTATTTTAATTAACTCTTTAAATCAGTTTATAAAATCGAAAATAGGGGCTTTCTTCATTTAAAAGTATTTGAGGTGGAGATGTTCCTCGAAAACTTTTCTGTGGTATCGTTGTTAAATGATAAATGAAATGTGTAGTGTTTAACGCCCGCTTTTACTACATGTGGCACCGCAGGCGGTGACACTAATGGCACATGAGATGAACATGGAGCAGCGGTGGAATGAGATGGTAGGGAAACCGGATATCCCAGGGTAAACCCGTCCCAGTGCTGAGTTGTCCACCAAAAATCTCATTTGCGGTCGCCTGAGAAACCTTGTTGGATAAAAAAAAAGCTGTTTAGTACTTTTGGGCATATTGTTTCGTAATTCTAGTGTTCTCTTCCTCCAACACATACAAATACGCACGCGTTGCCTTTTTCTAAAAGCACTTTCCTTTTAGGTTTTGTGGATCTTAATGTATGAAATCTAGATATGAATTTGCGTGTGGAATACACCATTTCCCTTACTGCAGAGAAAGTAAAAGTATTTTCATATTTTCTTTCTTTTAGTTTTTTTTAAACATATCGCAGTTTGCCTAGATGGAAATACTAAAATTTCCACACGCGAATAAATAAGACATGCGATATTGTAACAAGAGACGAAAAGGTGGACGCTTTTTCTAAGTTAAGTTTCTTTCTCATTTGTTAACATTTGTTATGATTCGATGCACTTAATAGCAGAAATAATTCATCGGTTAAACAACATTTGCTCTGCTGGACTTCCTTGCGAATATACTCCGTTATTGTAGCCGCGTCCATTCCATCCCACACGACATCAAAGCTTTCCCTTCTGACCACGCCTCCTCACATGTAAGCAATTTTAAGGGGCTTCCACACTTAAACATATGGGTGGTCCTTCATAATACGTTCACCAAGTTAGAGTGCTGTTGCAATATTTTTCACGTATCCTCATAAATTAGCTTAGACTGTGCAAACGTGTTTCCTATGTGTGTTAATTAAGCATATATTTATATAAGTTACATAGTGTTTTACTTAATGTAGTTAGTGTAGTTTTATAAATTTATTAGTGTTTAATAGTTATTGGCGTTTAGCACTTGGGTAATTTAATTAAGATGTGGAGACCGTCGGTATCGAACCTAACATGGATATGCTAACATGGATTTCCATTCATACTTGTAATATATACCTAACAGTATTTCTAACCTTTCTCGAGTTCTAAAGCGTTTATGACATTTAATTCCTATGCGGAATGCACGTGATTACTTATTTAAATTGTGTTTAGCAGAAGGCCTCCCCACTAAAAGAAAAAAAAAAAAAAAACATCCTTGTAAAAACCTTCCAGAATTTAAAAAGATTAATAGAATTTCCTTACTAGTTTTTCTTTAATTCCTTGGTTCGTCTTTTTTTTTACTTTTGAAGTATTGATTGCTTTGTTAAATCAACTGAAATTCACCACCTGATTTTGCCATAGAATGAAGAAAAATGTTTTAGAATAAATGGGCTCACGATTGCAATAAACAAAGCTCTAACGTGCAATCTTTCTTTATAAATTATTGTTAACTACCAGATTATCCATAGTGCTTCTTTGATTTGCAAGTAAATATCCCTCGCAAATTCATGCACATTGATGCAATTTAACCCCTTTAAAATTGTAATGATGTTTTCCTAAACTTTCCTTAGATATTATGCTAATAATACGCATTTAGTTCTTGTACGTAATATAAGTACTAATACCATAACAGCATAGGTAATATATCTCTTTTCAGTTACGTTATAAACAGTTGTAAACATTATGTATTATTATAGGAAGCATTAATCATTTAAAATTTATTTAAAAAGATCAATGACGATTTCTTACAGTGAATTCTGCTTTATTTATTGATATTTTGCCTCTAAACATTACTTTAAACAAACGGCAACCCTGGGTATTCTCAGCTGTAAACAAGTGCCTAACATTCTTCACCTCTGACCTCGGTTGGTGTATCCTAAGATGTTTATGGCATTGTGGTTAGGGGGAAGAACAGATTTTCCCTACAAAGCGAGCCGGTTGGGGATGTTTTAAGCGCGGTCACTATACAGATAGAATGCAGTACAAAGGTTTGCCTACGTGTCAGGCGCTTCAAATGCATTGGAAGGATTCAGTTGCTGATAGTTTGTGATGTCTGGCAATTTAGATGGGTCAATGTTCAGTGCCCACGCAGCAGCCGGGATGTGTGTTATTGTGGTGTGAACTTGGCATTGGCGACCCTCATCCTAAGGTAGTGGGAGCCGAGCCAACTCTCCTTTGAAGTGCTACGGTAACCCCTACATCCAAACCTTGATATTCCGAGATCCTTCATCAGTTTTAGTTTTGTTGTCTTTCAAAGCGTAAGTCAAAAAAGGATACAGTACGAAGGCTTTCAGAAAAAATCTCGGATTTCTATCTGTTTTATGGAAACGTTTCCTCACGGTCTGCTTTCTCGCTTCATTGGATTAAAATAACGCACGCTTCAGATTTGTGCCTCGTTAATAAAATTAACAACTTAAATTTTCTACCAATAGCCTGTGCACTCCTGTTCTTTCTCAACGACATTTGACGGCCGCACCGTGGCTCAGTGGTTAGACCGCTTGGCTCTCACCAAGGCGGCCCTGGTTCGATCCCAGGCGACCGCAAAGTGAGATTTGTGGTGGACAACACGGCGCTGGGGTGGATTTTCTCCAGGACCAGATATTTATACAAGTGGGATGAAAGGGAGTAATGTAAGGCATGTCGAGGAAGAACAACACTCCATATTCCTTTGTTGACCAACAACTACAAAATCTCCAAGTTGAAGTCGAAGGGAATCGAACTCAGGACTTCTCACACGCCTCTCACGCTAGCGTGGAGTATATAGTTATATATATTTTCGGTATATTTTGAATCCTAACGGGTAAACCAAAAAGGAATAAAATATTATCGCAACATAAATGCAGCCCCACTAAAAACACAAAATTTGTATGTTTCTTTTGTATTAACCGTATGCCGGATATTTGTCGGAACTGGTTTAAATTCTGCAACTACTTACATTTAATTGCTCATGATGTCGCGTAAAGAGCATTGAATTTAAAAGCGACTCGCTTTTTAAGATTAGACCATCGCTTCTGGCTTCTGAATTCCATTGTGCGTTGAATGAAATTTGTGTTCTCTGATAAATAAGGAAATAACATTATTAAGTATTAATTTATAGATCATTGAAAAGAAACGGAAATGTTATAGCAGACAAAGTATTGTCGCGAGCCATTGTTGCAGCCGGCGCGCACAAAGGAGAAGATAGTGCAGCGGGGAGAGAAAAAGCTTGCCGAAACAGATAAAGATAGATGACTGGAAGGTTCGTTTTTCTAGTGCCGTCTTGATTGTTAGAGAACATTCCACCAATTTCTAGAACAATGAGTAGAGGTATATAAAAGAAGCCGCGGCTAGTTTATCGGTCAGTCGTAATCGAAACTTTATCACCGCACCCGTGCAGCTGTGTTTTGGAAGTTAACTCTTTTGTCTATGGTCGACGACCTTGAAGATTTTAATTGTGTACGTTACGTAATTCCGCTACTGTAAGGGTTGACCAAAGTGTGTTTCTGTGGAAATAAAGATCATTTTGTAATTTCTGCAAGCTGGACTTTTAATTCTACGAACCCACAAAGTCACAGTAACATAACTTTTGAAATATAAAAAGAACAAATGTCAGTATAACTTACGTGATATTTACTTATTCGGTTTTAAAATTTGTGATTTTTGCAATGTTTGGAAAGATACTAAGTATTTTTCAGCGGTTACATAACTGTAATACTTGTATTTGTAAATTCAGGCACTAACAAGGGAATGCCACATAAATTAATTTTCCTGACATTTAAATTATAATTCAATGAAAAACTTCCGTACTCGTAAAATTGAATTTCAAAACACCTTTTAAGATAATTCTGAAAATACATATCAAGCACAAATGGTCAAAACATTTGATATTATGAAATCCATCTTGAAAACTTCCCTAGCTTATCATTTGGTCCATATATCACAATTTACAAAGCAGAAATTTACTTTCGTTAATTTAAGTTATATTTCTTAAATAATTCAGAACATTTTCTGTTGTACTATATATCTGCGATGTAAAAGCATCTTGTGTAACTTCATTATAATGGAAGGAAAATACGTACAAGTAATTAAATGAATCAATAAAAATTAATTGCAATTTATTTCATTTTTAATCAACGTTCTCCAATCTTGGACTTGAATAGGAAGCATATACATTACATTCACACTATTGAAGTGGGCTTGCAGTTTATTTAATTCTGTGTCAGTAATATTTCTTTTAGTAAGCATTAATTTGGTTTTGGCAAAAGTTACATATTTTATGTACAAAGGACGTGTTAAAGAGGCCAAATAAATGGATAATTATTTTCTGTAGGATTAGGTGCACCTCAGACGCAATAGTTTTTCTTAATATTAAACATATTGTTTGTAAGAATGTTTTCTAAACATTCATGGTCGTATGACATAAATATTTTCAAGGTACCCAAACATTTAAAGAAACCTTATTACTTCGAATTATTTTTAACATTTTTAAAAAGCGTAATTGTTACTTTTAGAAGAAAAAGTTGATTTTCCCTGTAGTTGCATGATCAATGAATTAGCTTTTCTAACCGATATGCCATGTTGCAATCCTGAATGAGGGAGAAATTTTCCTTTACCTTAATCTATTCCCTATACTCTCTTGCAAATGTAGTGAATTCTTGGCCACTATAACAGTCAATGAATTTATAAGTTTTCTAAACTTTGGGTGTTGTTTGTTTTACCTCGATAAATATTCACATTAATAGTTTCAGACTCTAACTCAGCCTAGAGTGGAACCCGGACCTCTTGGGCTGGAAAACTTAAACATTGATTACTTGGCTACTGAGAAAGACATGCAGTTTAACTCTACCCTAAATATTTTATATAAAAGTACAATATATTACTTAATGCATCATTTGAAATTTAAAATACGTGAATTTGAAAGAGTTTAAGAGCTATTAATTATTTTATTGCAAATATTGTTAACTGTATATAACATTTAACGTACCAAAGCATATATGATTCCAGTATTAAATATTTAACTATATCTAGATAGAAAACTTTTCAAATAGACCTTTAAAGATTAGGATCGGTGCTTTTTCTTTGTATATGCCTGTCTGCGTTAGTCATAATTTGTGGATCTTAAATATAAAATAATAGCTGACAGTGATAGCTGATTGGATCCTTCGTCAACTCACGTCAGCTAAACTGACCACACAGTACAATGAAGGAAATGATTTCCAAGGAATCACAAAGTCTATTCCTGTAATGTGAACTTCCAGGAAATTATTTGGACGTATGCTAACACAAAGTTACATGTCTAGATTTTAATACATTATGTCTTAGATGTATACATTTATACCCATTAAAAATCTAAAAAGGTATGATTGACATAGTATCTTGCAAAGTTCTATTATTCTCTTATTACAATTCTAAACTTACCAATAGCATATTACTTAGTAGATGGACTATTGAGCGTTTTTATCGGTCTTTTGTTGTAATTTTACGTCCACCAACGTTAAGTCATATCGGATGGTGAATGAAATGTGTGAAATGACGCTCAAACGTGTCCAGGGTCCAAGGATCTTAAAGCTACTCGACATTCGTCTTTCAGGATAAGGGAAAACCCCGGAAAAAACTTATTCTGGTAACTCACCCTGACCGAGATTCGAACTCGGGACCTCTTGAACGTGAGGCAGACATGCTATCATCTACGCTACCAAGGCGGGTTTTTTTATCGTTGTTTACTGTGCTAAAGACGGTTTCAGTGTAATGGATTAAAAATTCCACCATATGAAACATACTGTGCTATACAAATATGTAAAATTTTGTTTCTATAAAATTGGCTGTAAAGTCGGATTTAATAGGTATATTGATTTCAGGTTAAACGTTGCTCCAAAAATATAATTGTATATTATATATAAAGTTTTATTTTAACAAATGTCTAAAATGAGAAACGCAAAATCTTCAATTGCCAATCAAAATCTCTACCAAAAGATCTAGACAAATATTATTTTTTTAAAAGAAAAGAAAGAAAAGAAATGAAATTTTCATTAAGAATGTTTTATTCCACAGGTTAAAATAATTATTAAAACTTGTAATTATTAATTTCCTCATAATCTTTAGTTCTGTCTGAGAAATCATTAGTAGTTTTCATTTTGACGCCAATTAATAACATTCTTTATCCTTCAATAACAGAATACTTTGATAATCACAATGTTTACATTACGCTCAAAATAACATCAAACTCGTAGATGGACAGGAAGATGATAACACATAACTGTTGAACCAGGAGAGCAATTACGCAAATAAGGCATCTGTCAAGTTTCTCATGCACGTGATACATGAAGCTGACTACGCAACTAAAGTCTTATACTTCGGAATGTGTACTTACATTAATTTTATTGTACTAAAGAATTTTAAGGTGTGACAGTCACACCGTGCCAAATACTAGCTTTAAAACGCCTGGTCTAGATTATTCAACAAAGTTTGATTTACAACAGAAAACCTGATGTAAACAAATGTGAAAATTGTATCCAAGTACAGCAAAAGAATTCTAAACCAGCCGTAAAAATATGAAATGCATTTATTTTGCGTAATATTTAAAATACATCAAGTTGTAGAATTAAGCAATGAAAGCGATTTTAATGCAACATGGTTGTTGCTATGATCCATTAAGAATACACATAACTCGAAAGAAAGATTCACCAAAATCTCTGAGCTGGGTACTGTTGTTCCTTCTTCATTCGCACGATGATGTTGATTGGTTACTCGGCGCTATATTTGCTCATAGCGGCGTTGGGGAAGCTATTTTTAGACTCTGTAACAAGTGGTGCACGAACTGGGAGGAGGGAGGGGTTCTTTAGCGGTAAGTGGTTTCCTCCCGTCACACTCTCCAACCCTTCATACACCACACCGTGAAACTTTGAACCCACAATAAAATCGATTGATGAATAACTTTCTACCACGTCCCTTGTTCCCCTTAGCTTAACTGAGGTATGCAAAACGCTCCACAGTAATAGTAATAGCAGGGAAAGTGCTTTCCCTGGGAATTGGAACAGTCAATCCTTTGAAGAGCAGCTCGGTCTCTGACGTCTTTGAGATTCGTTCTGTTTACATTCCGTATATATAAAATAATGTTGAAGTACCAACACAAAGCAAAGCAGAACTTGTGGATCCAATAAATAAATTAGAAATTAGAATAAAATTAAATGCGAATATTTTGTAAACTTGGGTTCTTTGTTAAAGGGTTATAGGTTTAGCAATAGATTATGAGTAGAGTTTAGCTCGGGGTAAGATAACGTTTAGCGCGGCAATTAGCGACGGCTGGTTTTCAGGCCAGTTCAAAGAAGTGAACCGGTCGGTTACGCTAGTGAGGGAAGAAAGTATCCAAGGTTGCCAGTTTAGGTATGACAGGCTAGCTAGTAATACTTGGAATGTGAGATAGTATTTCTAAGAAATGTATAGAGGAACTTAAGAATGTAACGAAGCAAATTCACAAATATAGAAATGAAGTGAGAACATCGCTTTAGATGCTAGTAGTAGGGGTCCTAGAGTCATTACCAAAAGGAGGAGGTTATTAGGAGCATTTTAAAGCAATAGGTTAATTTTGGGAATAATCTTAAACATTTATGATCCTAGCTGGATTAGGGGCCATTCTTGCTTCCTGCGCGTCATCCTTTGTAGAAGATTCAGATAAGAGGGTGGCTTTTTTCTCTTTTAATTGCCAAGAAAATTTAATCCAATTTACATAGCTTGAAAACTACAACATTGACAATTAATTTGTCACTATTCAATATAATCTCCGTCCTTTTCCACAGTTTTGCTCCACCTTTTTAACTTAGGCATGTATTCCAGTGTGGTAAAACACACGGTCTTGCTTCCTAAGCCATTGACGCACGAACGTTTTCAGAGCCTCCTCATCTTCAAAATGAATCCCACGATGAGCTTCCTTTAGTGGCCCGAACAGATGGAGGTCTGATGGTGCCAGGTCAGGGCTGTATGGGGGGTGAAGTAAGACTTGCCATCCCAATTTCTTAATTTCTGCAGTGGTGTAACGGCTTGTGTGTGGTCTTGCATTGTCATGCAAATGAAGAACATCCGCCATAGTTTTTGTTGGGCGAACTCGGCGAAGACGTGCTTTCAGCTTTTTGAGAGTTCTGACGTATTGTGCATCCCTGCTCCAAAAGGTCAATCGTAAGCACACCATCTGCATCCCAAAATACTGTCGCCTTAACTTTCCCTGCCGACCGCTGAGTTTTGAATTTTTTTTTTTCTTCGGTGTCGTCGTGTGATGCCATTCCATTGACTGCCTCTTTGATTCAGGTTCAAAAAAATGGACCCACGTTTCGTCTCCAATAAGAATTTTTTCCAGAAACTCCTCTCTCTCCAAATTAAAGCACTGCAAGTGTGCGGAGGCTATTATTTTCCTGGTTTCTTTCCTTTGGGCGGCTAACATTCTTGGTACCCAACGTGAACAAACTTTTCAGTAACCCAGTTGTTGAATAATCGTCATCACACTGCCTTTACAGAGGGAGGTAATGTGACACAATTCACCTGTTGTTAACCGTGGATCACCACGAATGATGTCATCGACTGGCTGAATGTTGCATGGAGTCACTGCAGTCATCAACCTGCCGCTTCGCTTTTCACCTGCCAATGGTGTTTGCCGCTCAGCTTCGTTACAACGACGAACCCATCGTCTAACAGTACTGACATCCACCGTTGTATCACCTTACACATTTTTTAGCCTTTCGTTAGTGCGAATTGGCGTTTCACCTTCCGCAGTCAAAAATTCAATCACAGAACTCTGTCTAATACAAATGTCGATGTCAGCCATTTTGCAAGAGGATGCAGTGCTGCCACCTGTTGACTTAGAAAGTTACTTCTGCAGGGAATTGGAGAAGAAGGTTTGAGGAATTTCGCCAAAGTCAAAATTTTCACATAACTTACTTATTTAAGGGAAAAAATAGGAGCCATTACTTTTTGACCCACCCATTGCTAGTTTCCATTGCTAGGCAACTTTTGTTACAGTGAATATTATCATTAAGCTTTCAAAGTCAGATTCCGGCGTCATCCTTTCTTTGATTAAGACGCACTCACATACACCTTGAAATAGGTTTCAAGTGCGAAGAAGAAATATGCGCTTTATCTTGGTGAAACAACACGAGGCGGACCCAGCAGAGGTAGTTTTAGTTATCAACCTGAGGACGATCAAACGATTAAGATGCAGACAAAATAATTTACATCTATAGCAAACATTCAGTAAATTTATTCTTAAGTTAGCATACACATACCTACAGTATTGTAGGGTATATATATTCCAAAACTCGTTAATACATCTATAGTATTGTTAATCTCTTTTATTGCTTTAATGATATTTATTTTAATTCTATGAGAAATTCCAGTGTATTCAAGCACATTAAAATAGTAATTTAATCTATATTAAAATAATTTCCAATCATAAGCCCAGTAAGATAACCAAAATAGGTATAATATCCGTGTGTACTTCGAAGCGCCAATAGGAAATGTTGCACAGATTAACCATCGTTGAGATAAGGCATATTATCTGCAAGGAGCCATTGTGACATTGTTATTACATATCGAGCTGGGATTTCTAAGTGAAAGAGGATTGAAAATAAAAATATATTTCGTATTTCACTTCATAGACCGTTCGACAAGTTTTACAAAGTGGTGCCATTGATTAGTAACATATAATTCCTTGAACTATTAAACACGAGCATCTACAAAAATGTGCAATTTTTTTCCTCCTCAGTGACTTTCCATACCTTGGGGATACATGAAACAAACTGTGGCGGATTTTCCTTCCACTATGCAATTTTGTTTGCGAGTTATCTTTAGTGCGATCTTGCGCTTCGGGGCATAAATTATTATCCCACGTTTCTTAACTTTGAGCACAAGACAGATCTAAGTCTGACGTAACTTATAAACAGTTAAAACATTTTATAAACAGTTAAATATTTTATACAACTCAAAAACATTTTGCTGGAAAATGGGGACGCTAAGTATTGTACTACCAGGGCTATTCAATAAAAAATGTTCATATTTTTTTTTTTTGTCAACGTACCTATACTCATCCTCATAATTTTGATGGTCCTCCTCAAAATAGTCTCCCCTGAATGCGATACACTTGTCCCAGCTTTTCTGACAGTCTTCAAAGACATGCTGGAAACCATTTTTGAGACATCCTTCAAAATTGCCTCCGCAGCCTTCACGACTGCATCTGATGATGGATAATGCCTCTCAAGAAAGCGTTTATTCAATTTAGGGAATAGAAAAATGTCACATGAGGCTAAATCCGGAATATAGGGAGGTTGAGGAATGCACTTAACGTTGAGTTTTGCCAGATATTCAGCAACAAAATTGTCAATATGCGGCCGCGCATTATCGTTTTGCCAGATCCAGCCCGCTTCACGAAAATGTGGTCTTTTGCACCTGATATGGACTTGCAATGTTTTCAGGACACCCCTGTAGTATTTTCCAGTTACTGATGCGTGCGCAGGTACAACATGCTGATAAACCATGCCATGAATATCAAAGAATGAGATGACCATAACTTTCCCAGCAGAAGCAACCACTTTTGCTTTTACGGGGTTGGTGATGAAGGAGCTTTCCACACTGAGCTTTGCTGTTTGCTCTCAGGATCATAATGATGTAGCCAAGTTTCAACAACAGTGATTACGTTTGAAAGAAACTACGGATCTTCCTCTAACATCAACTTTAACTGAATGCAGACCTGCATGTGAATGTCCTTTGTTCGGGAATCAACAATGTTGGTACCCATCGCGCACAAACACGTCTCAAGTGTAATTTTTGTGTCAGCAAGGTGAGGGTGGCACGCAATGAAATGTTCATTATTTCGGAAAGTGAGCGTCGATCCTCTCTCACAATGACAACAGCAGTGTTGATGCTTTCTTCCATACGAGCAATAACTGGACCACCGGGTCAAACTTGCTTTGAAATTGATCTTCTCCCCGTTTTAAACATTTTAAACCACCTTCGTACTGTGCTGTAGGGAAGAACAGACTCTCCATAGGCCTGCTGTAATAAGGTATAGGCTTCTACTGAAGATTTGTTGAGACGAAAGCAGAATTTCAAAGCCTCATATCGTTCGTAGCGTGTTACCTCCATTGCAGCGGTAGGCGATACTTAACATGTCTGAATTTGCCTGGTTCTCACAGGCGGGAACCAGGAGTACCAACAATGAAACTACTACAGCGTCTTTGTTTCACATTGAGCTAACGGAATATAATAAGATTGAATTTTAGTGCGAAAAATTATGACCGAAACAATTAATGATCCTTCTTTACTGAACAGCCCTCGTATAAAATGCCCCAGGTCAATCTGCAATATTATGTAACAGGACATGTTTCTACCTTAATCCTTATAGAGCAGACTTCAAAATGCTATCCATGCATATACTTCATATCACATAAACAGAGAATTTGCCTGCTTCTGATTGCGGTGTGTTTGGTAGAATTAGTATTCAGTGAAACCCGACCAGTGAAATATTGCGTTCTGTTGTAACCGGTTAATTTCCAGATACATACTCAGAAGTGTTTACTTCTCTAACATTTCACTTCCTATTTCTGCGCTTTGATTCTTAAATTTTTAACAAACTGAGTATTCGTTATTTATTATAGATTATACGTACACAGAGAATATTATTGATGTAAATTGTAATTTAGGATGGAGTAACAATAGTTCGTCTGGCACATTTAAGCAATTACAAAACTCCGTAACACATGAATCACTTTTTGGTTTTGATTGGTACTCAACTCTCTGTTTGTAGTGTAAGGCTCAAACGAACATCAAGAAAAATATATTCTAAACGAATATCTTTCTTTATTTTACACCATATTATTTATAGCCTAATCAGAAAAATATTATCAAATTCTGGATTGCAGTACTCCAAATTCTAGTTCAACTCTGAATATATTTTTAAATTTTAATCTATTTCGAAAAACAATTGGGTAAACAATCCTTGAAGGGTACCTAGTATTATACTGCAAGCATTTCCATAAGAAATGATACATTTTTGAAGGGATTATTATTTCTAGAGATATCATTTCATGAGGATAATAACATTTCAACTGAGACCTACACAGTCAACTATTTGAAGGGGTGAAAGGTGAACGCCGCCGTTTAACATATCGATTCAATATCGATTTTGATGAGTCAGATAGGAGGGAAACGACCGAATCCTTGGTCGACGCCATACACCATCGTTTTAACACATTCATTTTCCAGGAGGGGGCGCAGTTAAGGACGACGGGATGGAGCCCGTACAAATAACAAACTTTCTTTTTTACCCGCTCTTGTTTTCGTTGTTGCAAGCCTGGGGAAGAAGAGGGAGTGTTGTCGAAATCGGTGTAGTTTCGGGGGTGAGTGGGTCACCCAAGGTCGCCCGTCGTCCCCGCTCGCCGCGTGGTCCAGAGAACTCCAAGTCCCGACGGGTCGGCGCCGGTTTGAACGGCTGCCAAGGTATGGCTGACGCCATCTCTCATTGTACGAGGTCCTTTTGAGACTTAAATCCACCCCCGGCACAAATTCCAGTTTGGGTGTAAAACGCTGCTCACCAGGGATGTCAAATCATCTTTATATTTAAGCAACTTTTTTTACATATATTTATGAATTCTTTAACTATAATTAACTTTGTTTTTTTGGTGCTCCTTCATTTTTCAGAGTCTAACTGGAATCAAGTGTACTACTTCGTCACATTTTCTCATAGTTTTATCTTATGAGGCTATGTTTCTCCAAATCATTGTTTACATCTGTGGTTTTCAAATTTTAATCTTTATAATTTGCATAGGAAACAGGAGACTTAAATCAGAAAAAATAGACAAGAAATAACGTCAGTGTTTTATGAATAATTACTTAATGCTAACGCAGATGGTTACAAATTCTTTGAAGTTACATTTGGCTTTTAACTACTGAGTAATTATAAATACAGGGTGTCCCGCCTAACTCTGCGCTCTCAAATATTCCCAAAATAAAACAAAATATTAAACTTCCAGTTGGCCAGGAATATACATATGTCAGGAACTCACACAATGAGAAGGTGTGCACAATGCAAACAAATAACACTTCTAAGACCAAGTTGTGTGTGTGTGTGTGTGTGTGTGTGTGTGTGTGTGTGTGTGTGTGTGTGTGTGTTTAAAGCGGAACATGTATGTTTATTCTATTGAAATGAAAACTAGAGCTACAATTAGTGATAATACACTTGGTTTCACGTTTCTAAACCCCATAGTTTCTGAAATATGCATCCATCATTTCTGCAACAAACTCTACCCCTCCTCATGGTGAATGTAGAAATGGAAACGCGTCTATCAATGTGATTCCAGCATGATGGATGTCCCGCACATTATGCACAAATTTCCAGAGACGTTGTGGATCTACAGTTTCCAAATAGGTGAATAGGACGGGGAGATCCTGTGCGATGGCCAGCTCGGTTCCCAGACTTGGCCATTAGACCTCTTTCTCTGGGGCACAGTGAAGGATAGACTGTATCAAGAAGCACCAACGACAGTAGAGGATACGCAGCGTCGTGTTACTGCAGCGTGTGCGGCAATATCTGTAGAAACACTGCATTTCGTGCAACACTCTCTCGTTACCAGATTCCAAAAGTGTATTGATGCAAACGGAGGGCGCTTCGAACGTTTGCTGAAGTGACACGGTTTCACTGGACAAGACGCTAATGGTGATTTGTGGGTGCATTACCATGCTGGATGTAATGCACAACAATGAAGCTTCTGAGGGCTACACGCCACTAGTAAATGTGTTTAGAAAAGTGGAATCAAGTGTGTTGTCACTAATTGTAGTTATAGTTGTCATTTTGATAGAATAAACATACTTGTTCCATTTTAAAAAATGCAATTTAGTATTGGAAGTGTTATTTGTTTGCCTTTATGGATTGTGCATTCCTTCTCATTGTGTGAGCCCCTGAAATACGTATATTCCTGGCCAATTGGAGTTTTCATATTTTGTTTCATTTCGGAGATATTTGAGGTCATAGAGTTAGGTGGGACACCCTGTATAAACATGAAATGAATATGCATTTTTAATTATCTGTTCTTTAAATGGACTATTTAACGTTAGTGTTCTCATAGCGATTAACGGAAACAACAATTTTAAAATATTTTTGAGAGCAAATAAAATAGATATGCAATACATGTTTAATTTCGTCATTTCTCTGCGTTTAACGATATGTATTTCAGAATGTGTTTAAATATTTCGATATCAAAATAAATTACAATAAATAAATAAATTGACTTAATGTTCTCCTATGCAGGTAGGTGTCCGTGTTCTAACACATTACTAACAAGGTCCTGTTTCTTTAAGATGAGCCCTTCCCATTGGTATAAGAATTAGTTCAAAGATTAGGCTTTGCAGATGGAACAGTAGTTAGAAAAAAAAACAATTCTTCTATAAAATTAATGACGAATAATGCTGACGATGCAGAGCATACCTTTGATACAAACTGAAACCGAAACTTACTTTAAAAGGTAACAATAAGTGTATCTATAGAATGTACAACATTTTCAGTATTTTTTTTTGTAATTTACGTCCGCCCCAACGTTAAGTCATATCGGACGGTGGATGAATTGGGTGAAATGATGCTCAAATGAGTCCAGGGTCCATGGAGCTTAGAGTTACCCGACATTCGTCTTGAAGGATAAGGAAAAAATCCGGAAAAACTTACCTACGTAACTCACCCTGACTGAGATTCGAACTCAGGATCTCTTGAACGTGAGGCAGAGGCACATGCTACCATCTACGCTACGGAGGCGGACAACATTTTCAGTATATTTTACTTTAAACAAGAATGAGTGAACTTATAATTTTCTACACTTTCAAAAGCTACCGCCTTTAATTTTTTGTACGTCTGCTTAGCTGCAACAAGCAAAAACTTGACAGCTCAGTACCGTATGCAAAAATGTTGACTAACCTTATTACTTTTTGCAAAGAAAAATACTTTGAATGAGCAATGTTTTTGTTAATATTTTTACTTTGTGGGTTGGTATAATTAAAAGTCCGACTTGCCAAAATACAAATCGTTCTTTATTTCCGTAGAATTACACTGTCCAATTCTCACGTAACAACATTACATCACATATACAACACAGTCTTCCAATGTCGATGACAAAAACAAACAGCGTTCAGCTCTCGTTACAACATCAACAACACTTTACAGCTGTGTTCTGTTTACTCACAAACTCTTGTTTTACCTGTCTTTTCAACAACTCCTGACTGGCTTTTCACTATCTCTTATATATCTCATTCATAGATTCGAGAGGTTTCTCATAGAAATAGAAAACAACTTTTCTCCGTCAATAAAGATATCACTAGAACACAGACACGCCGTGGGGTCGTTGAAGGGTTGTCCTCCTCCGTGGAGGAGGGTCCCTTCGACTCTTGCCATACCGGGACTAGGTCCCTTACTGGCGTGGTGGTGGGTATTTTATAAGGGATGGTGGTTAGATGGTGGCGATTAAGTTGAGATTAGCATAAAAAGTAAGAATATTTCATTTATGGGAAAGAGACGTGAGGTTATTGAGCTCCAAGGACAAGTCTGGGACGTTTATACGTCTCTCCGGGGTCAAGGTCGTATTCCCCGAGACCACGGATAAGATTATTGAAACTGGAAGGTAATTTGGTATAGAAGGCGTGGGATATATGTAAGATGTAGTCAAAAAGTTTTGGGAAGGATAGATCAGAGTGGATATTTTCATTTGGGATGTACCAATCAGCAGCAACTGCTGACCGAAGGTAACGGTTTTGGAGAATCTGAAGTTTGGAGAGATGGGACTTGGCCGCTGCACCCCAGACTTGGCAGGCGTAAGTGATTGCAGGCTTGAGTACCTGCTTATATAGCAAAAGTTTGTTGCTAAGCGTCATAGCAGACTTTTTGTTGTATAGGGGATAGAGCATGGCCATCCTTCTATTTTATCTATTTGCCACAGTTGTAATATGCTCCTTCCATGTTAGATGCATGTCCAAAACTACACCTAGGTAGCTGGCATGCGTGGACCAAGGAATGTCTGCTCCTGCTACATGCAGATTTGGAACATCTTGGAGGGGTCTTCTAGTGAAGGTGACGGCTTGGGATTTGGTGGCGTTTAGTTTCAACGAACCAGACATGTAGCATATTTGCGAAGATTTGAGCTTGCTGTACTGCATTTTCTTGGCGCTTTGATGCTACTGTGATGGCTGTATCATCAGCAAATAAATATAGGTTGCAGCTCCTTAAGGTTGGAAGGGTGCTTATGTAAGTGAGGAAGAGCAGAGGACCAAGGACGCTACCTTGAGGTACCCCTGCATTTATGACGTAGGGATGAGAGAGGATGTTGTCCTTTGATACAACGAAGGTACGGGTTTTGAGATAATGGTGAATTGTGTGAATAAGGTATGACGGGATATTGTAGTGTATAAGGCGATGGAGAAGTCCTTCATGCCACACTGTGTCGAAGGCTTTGGAGATGTCGAGGAAAAGGGCTACAACATAATGACGGTTGTTGAAACCTTTAACCACCTCATCCAGGATGCGTAAAAGTTGATGCGTGGTGGAGTGTTGCGGTCGAAAATCAAATTGTTCAGGACGCAGTACATTATGTTGGGCTAGCAAGTTTTCAAGACGTAGTTGGAGTACCTGTTCATAAAGCTTGCTTATCGAAGGAAGGAGACTGATGGGTCTATGACTGGTTACTTGTTGTGAGTCTTTGCCAGGCTTCGGGAGAGTGACACTCCCGAAGCCTGGCAAAGACTCACAACCTTCCAAACGTGATATACTATCTGTGCCGGCAAGTCTTTTATCTTAGCCATCTTTATTTGCCGGCTCTTTGTGTACACTAGCCGCGCTATCGTTAACTGCTTATGCAAGCTCTTTATTACCGTGAAACACTATCCGCCGTCGGTTATCTATTTGCGCCGAAACCTTTATGCCCGTTGCCGCGACAGTATGAACAATTCACACACACACACACACACACACACACACACACACACACATATATATATATATATATATATATATATATATATATATATATATATATATATACAATGGTATTCTTAAACAGTTTCGTTTGTTAAATTAAGCAGATTCCCCAGGATTTCAGGAAGAGTGCCCTGTGCTGCTTCAATCTGCACTGCGGAGTTGATAATCTGTAGTTTGTCCTTACCACGGACATTCGAATGTCTCATCCGGGTAACATCACAGATGAATAGTAAAATGACGTGCGGATAACATACACTACTGATTAACAACAAATATCCTAAGAGTTATATGATAATAATAGCGAGTGGGATCAGCTTCACACAGTAAGCCAATCCCGCGACAAAAATTACGAAAACGGAGAACTTTATGACTATAAACGTATCTTTTGTGCGGCCATTGGCAATTGTAGTTACATCAGCTCTGTTTATGGTGAAATTCATTGATATGTTTACTCATGTGTTATGGACTAATGGCAAATTTACGCAATTAAGATTGCTACTGCTTTAAGTGTTGAAATGTTAAATAAAATTATTAACATTTGAGTGATATTTATTACCGCATATTGCCTTTACCTTTCTTTTTTCAATAGAAACACAATTAACTTCTGTGCTGTCATCTGTTGGAGAAATACCTAAATAGTTCATGCTCTGCCCACCAATGCCAGCTTTAAATGTTTTCAAGTCACAGAATATTACCAGATTCTCAACTCCGTGGTGAAAATTGAAGACGCATAGGGCGCTCATCCTGAACCTTTCGTGGCCACATAAGCGAACTAACATATATGTCGTCGGAAATACAGTGAGCTTCTATTTCGACCGAGCTATGGTACATACGCCCCCCCCGCAACCAAGGTGTTTTTATTTCTTTCTTTATTTTTTTTACGATGAAGGAAAATATATATCTATGTATGTAGATATATATTTTTCTTATTTAACCAATTTTTCATTATTTCCATTTATTTACTTATCTATTTTCCTAATTTCACAAATATTCGCTATACCCATTTGAACCCGCGACCCTCTACGCGGCAGAACACTAGAGACTACTCTATGCCTACCACTGCACCCATCATTATAACAAATCACACTATCATATACACCAATTTTAAAAGTTTTTGGCCCAACATGCACAGTTTGTTTAATTCTTTCCCATATTATATGATGAAAACTTTCATTTGGGTTTTGGGTGCAAAAACACGGCTAAAGAAGCCGAAAGTTGACCATAGAGAAATAATAGAAATAATAGTAGCGTAGATGGTAGCGTGTCTGCCTCACGTTCAAGAGGTCCCGAGTTCGAATCTCGATCAGGGTGAGTTACCTGGATAAGGTTTTTTTCCGGAATTTTCCCTTATCGTGATAGACGAATGTCGGGTAACTCTAAGCTCCAAGGACCCCGGACTCATTTGAGCATCATTTTACCCATTTCATTCATTGTCCGATATGACTTACGTTTGAGGACGTAAATTAGAAAACAAAAACCACATGTTTCTAAGTAAGTGGGTTAGTTCAGAAATTTCAAGCTTTTTAAGTATGCTGAGTGAAATATGGCAGGAGATCAGAAAGTGGGCGTGTCATTGAGCCGCCATCTTTAAATTGATGGATTAAGGGGCTTTAATACCAGCTGACACCCTATGTTCATCATTATCATTATCATCATCATCATCATCATCATCATCATCATCATCATCATCATCATCATCATCATCATCATCATCATCACGGTATAAGCCTTGTGGACCGTTCCGACTTCAAGGAAATTGATCGGACCATCTCATTCGTGGCCTGCCAACATTTCTTCTACCTACAGGTTTATTTATATTTGTATACTATTTGTGGTGTACGGTCTTCGGTCATTCTCTGCACATGATCTTGCCATTTTTGCCTTTATGCAATGATTGTTTCATTTAGACTCTGAATTTCCAATTCTCTTCTAATATCCTCGTTTCTTTTCTTGTCTATGAGTCTATAACCTGCCACCTGTCTCAGAAATTTCATCTCAGCAGCCTCCACTTTCTTCTGTTGTGAGATAGTCAAGACCCAGTTTTCACACCCATAGAGCAGGTTTGGGATCGCCATTATTTTATACAGTTTTAACAAAGTTTGACGATTACAATTTTTAAAAGCTCTTTTTATTGCCACATATTGTTTGGAATTTGTTTATTTTATTTTGTATATCTCTATTACTGGTATATGATACAATATAGCCAAGATAATTAAAATAACTTTGTTGTTGGATGGGTTACCCTATGTTATATATATCATTTAAAAGCTGAAGAATTATACAATTTTACCACTAAAACAAAAATCGACTTTTTGAAGCCCATCGAACTCCCAGTGCCCTTAAAATCACAGATTTGAGTACTGGGTTTTGATCCTGGGTAACTTTCAAAATTGAAATTTTGGTCAATGTCAATGGTTTGAAGAACTAAACTGCAACCAAAACAAGGACAACATAGGTTACCATAACGATTACAAAAATTATATTTGCTTCTGATGTTATGAACATGAATTTCTCCAGCACTTCTCTTCACTAGTGTGATTTAAAAGATATAGTTAGAAGGGTTCTTTTTGTGCAGCTCTTTAGTTTGTAAAGAAACGAAAATGGAAATAAATAAATAAATCAGTTTCGTATTTATATAAATTCCTATCGGATCTGTAGTTGCTATTATTATCTTCACGTGCAGACTGTGTTACCCCGTACTTGATTCACACCACGAGATCATAATAAGCTTAGGGGAACCACGATTCTCTGCGTTGCCTACAGCAGAGTTGTAATCCTCTCAACGAGGACTTGCGTGTATCCACAACGAGTACTTCACATAAGCACATTTGTGAAATTACTTTACTGCGCATGAACTACGTGGTAACCTGATAGCAGCGCTTACTGAAACAGTAACGAGGGTGAATATGAAAGCATCCATTTTCCCCCAAAATGTCTCCGTAATATCCTTATCCACAAACACACCATAAACCATTAAACCCAATTTTCACGCTGTGTATTGTTACTCTGATACTCATAACCTATTTGAAGAGCTTGTCGTGCTGCGCGTTTTCAAACACCCGCACATTTTCTAATGCGGCTAAGTGTAATTCTTTTATACAAATGATTGGTTAAGTCAATGAGTATATTAAAAAAAACTTTTCCCAAAGAAACAAGCCATTTCACTCAATAAGTATCACCATTTAGTTCTTTTGCAACCTTTGGACATTTTTTAAAATGACACTATATTTTTTGTAAACTATATCATAGATGTTATTATTATGTATGATGTTATGAATTGGAAATTATTTTTTTTTCACACTAGCCGTGTGTAGAACGCACTATGAAAGGGTAGAGCCAGACTGAAAAATTCAATGCCATAGCCGGGATTTGAGCCACGGATCTTCTGGTTTCCGTCCAGCCGCTGTAAACCATTGAGCTACTATAGCCAACGTGCCGACATGACATTAAATTCTCCAACTGACTCGTATTTTTCCCGGTAAACCACTAGGAGTTCTCATAAACACATGAGACAACTACCTTAATGCAGAATTACTATGCTGTAAGTACTTTAAGGCACGGGTCGTTGGAGAATTTAATGTCATGTTGGCACGTAGACAACAGTAGCTCAAATGGTTAGAGCGGCTGGACGGAAACCAGAAGATCCGTGGTTCAAATCCCGGCTACGGAATTGAATTTTTCAGTCTGGCTCTACCCTTTCATAGTGCGTCCTACACACGGCTAGTGTGAAGGCACAATTAATTTCCGTTAAATGTACCTAATAGTAGTCCGAACTATAAAGCCCGGGCCTTAAAGTACTTACAGCATAGTAAGTCGCCATTAAGGTAGTTGTCTCATGTGTTTATGAGAACTCCTAGTGGTTTACCGGGAAAAAATACGAGTCAGTTGGAGAATTTAATGTCATGTTGGCATGTTGGCCATAGTAGCTCAAAGGTTAGAGCGGCTGGAAGGAAACCAGAAGATCCATGGTTCAAATCCCGGCTATGGCATTGAATTTTTCAGTCTGGCTCTACCGTTTCATAGTGTGTCCTACACTCGGCTAGTGTGAAAGAACAATTAATTTCTATTAATTGTACCTAATAGTGGTCCGAAATATAAAGCCCGGGCATTAAAGTACTTACAGCATAGTAAGTCGCCATTAAGGTAGTTGTCTCATGTGTTTATGAGAACTCCTAGTGGTTTACCGGGAAAAAATAGGAGTCAGTTGGAGAATTTAATGTCATGTTGGCATGTTGGCCATAGTAGCTCAAAGGTTAGAGCGGCTGGAAGGAAACCAGAAGATCCGTGGTTCAAATCCCGGCTATGGCATTGAAATTTTCAGTCTGGCTCTACCGTTTCATATCTCATAGATGCTATTATTATGTATGATATTATGAACTATCTATATTTATACAATAAATGTTGCTGTAGTAACCAAACAAACCGTTAATAGATAACTTTTTCTCATAAATTTCAAGCGAACAATTACATTACTAATAGTAAAATAATTGACCCACCAAATGCAAATCTTCAATTAATTAAATGCACAAATTGTTATCCATTTACGTTCTGGTAATGGAAACGCCAATGTATTTCAGTCACAATGACCACATGCGTCACGTTCGCTTAAAACACTGTTATCTTGTGTTAACTTCTACAAATAAACAACTTTAACAACATTGGGAAATTGAAATATTTAATTAATCACCCTAGTAACGTTTGTTGTATAAAATAATTGACAACTTGTACAATCATAGCAAATTAATAGTTGTGGAATCGTATACAAAGGCGGTCGTTTAAAATGTTACCGATGACGCTATAACTTGCACAACAATGGTGTTAAGAATTGGTACGGGGCAGTGTTCCTTACAACATACTGTTTTGGTGTCCTATTCCAAGTTTTAAAGTGTACTGTATAATTATATTTCTCCTCTTTACGTTTTATGTGTGCTAGTGACATTTTTAATGAACATGTTAATAATTAATACTTAAATGCCATAACATTTTATGAGTATGTCTGAAGAATTCTCACCGATTATGTCCAAATATATTCTCGGGATCATTCTGTATTTGGGAAACAATTGGAGGAAAAGCGTGGTCATAGTTTGCCAGCAGAAGGTTGAAAGTTGTCGAGCGTATAGGAATTTGAGTATTAAATCCAGGATGGAACGAAGTACAACTAGCATTAGGCAGGGAGAACGCAAATAATAACGCATTCATCCATTTTTCGTACATTCTTATGGCGTTTCCAGACGCTCTCGAACCGTTTTCTTACCTGCCTGTAAGTGACCTTAGGCCTTCATTTTTGCACTGTCAAATGGTTTGGTTGTAAATGGATTGAAGGCACCTGTTTAAGAATTATCACATCTTGTAATGAAATAACGCGAAGAAACCACTTAAAACTCAGCTCTATGAGTAAGTGTTGAATAGATGTGGATCTGCCAAACACTAGCTAGGCTGGAACGGCATTCGACTTGCTTTTTCAAAATGAAGTTCGGATATGCTCACACTCGACAAACATGACTTAGGTCTCCAGTACATAAGACTAACAAGAGCACCAAGATCAGATAGATATGTAACTTTACCTTAACGCTGCGACATCGTAAGTGAAACTTCAAACTGCAACTTACCTGAAAGAAAAAGAAAGAAAAAATATAAGTATATGTTTTTAGAACCTTTTTTTAAAAACCAATTGGTGTTTATTAACTCTACAAATTGTAACAATGGTATCATACAAGGGGCGTCCAGCAAGTAAGTTCTGTTTCAATTTGTCTCCGCTGCAGCGCTGCGATGCAGCTCCGCACATGCGCGGTAGACGCTCTGTATCAAGAAGAAACGTGCGCTATTGTGAGATCGCTGTCAGCCACGTACGCTTTGTTGTGCTTGTTTACAATGTCGGTGTTGATTGAAAATCCCGCAGCTTGTGAAATCAGATCTGTGATTCGTTTTCTGAATGCTAGGAAAGTGAAACCAATTGAAATTTATCGGCTGTCAAAAGGTGTTGTGTTTCTTCACGACAACGTGCGACCACACACTGCAAATGCTACGAAAAACATCCTACAGGGAATTGGCTGGGAAGTGTTTGACCACCCCCCGTACAGCCTGACCTCCCTCCTAACGACTTTCATCTGTTTTTGCATCTCAGATCTTTCCTAGGCGGTCCACACTGACGAGGAGCTGAAAGAAAATGTTTCCAACTGGTTGAAGACACAGGCGGCAAACTTCTATGAAGAAGGTATACAAAAACTTTTGCCTCGCAATGACAAATGACTGCAACATTTCAGCAGTTATGTGGTAAAGTAGTTTAAGAGTTGCCGAATTTTGTGCAATAAATAATTTTTCTGTATCTGTACACAATTTAATTTTATTACTAAACAGAACATACATTATGCACCTCCTATAATAGTATAACAGTTCAATTTCAAATCGAAGTAAAGCTCAGTTAGTGCAAATTTAAATAAAAATATTGGTTGAAGGGATTTGACTAAATATCTTAAATGCGTACTTATGCGAAGGCAGAAAGCGTATTTAAAATTTAATAAAAGGAATTCAAAGAATTGGTGTCTTATAATAGATAGCTTAAAACAAAAACAAATATAAGCATTACACAGGTATGTCTATATCCACATAGGCATGTACTCTAGTTCTGTATTTTCTTCATAAATCCCTAATGGTGAATGTTATGTGTGGCCGTTATTTTTTATTCTAACCCTTAAACATTGTTTGTGATTCATTATTTATTTTAAATTTATTAATAAAAGAATTCATTGGAAATTATTAAAAACTTCAGGGAAAGTGAAAGAGATTAACAATCGAAGGTAAACTTATGATTGGTAAACTTATGTTGTTATTTAATGTCATGTCGGCATGTTGGCCATAGTAGCTCAAATGGTTAGAGCGGCTGGACGGCAACCAGAAGATCCGTGGTTCATATCCCGACTATGACATTGAATTTTTCAGTCTGGCTCTGCGTTTCATAGTGCGTCCTAAACACGGCTAGTGTGACAGAACAATTAATTTCCAAAAGGGTCTATGTTGTCACATTAGACTGTAAACTGTGGGTTGCATAGATAAGAATAAATAGGGACAGTAATTATAAATATCTGGAGAAACTGCCAGTTTACCACCTGATCCCATAATAAAAACATGGGCTCTGTTTACAAGGATATTTTAATTAAGAGTATTTAGAGAAAATCTTTTATCTTGCTCAATAAAAGCTTATTTTTATCTATCGTACGCTAATAGAGATAGGCGATTTTATTTGGATTATTTCTTACCCTCCAGAGATTATGAAATCGTAAGTGCGGTAATTAATTATGGTAAATGCTGGAATCGTTATTTAAAACCAGTGATCATTGTTCTACAGCACAAACAATAATAATGCGTGTTTTAAAAGCAGTTGTCGCGCATATTACGCAACTACTTAAAGCCTGGTTTTCAATAAAAAATAAGTTATTTTCAATAAGTACAAATATCTTGGCGCTGGTGTGGGTTTCTTCCGGGTCCTCCGGTTTCCCCCACCATCATTCCACCAATTGTTCCATCAATCATTCATCTCAGGCTTTGGGCCGACCTGTTAACCCTTATTTAATCTCAGGTCAGAGAGGGAACCCAAGGGCCTCCTAACGTGGGCATTGACGAGAAAGGGAGAATAATAATAAAAAACCAAATATCTAAGGCTACTATGGTGTGTTCTAGAGAATATCAACACTTTTAGTTTGATGGGTTGTATGAGTTTAGATAACGACGTTTAGACGTTTCGCTGTTTTCAAATTAATATACATGTACGTAGTATAGACGAATTGCTTTGCAAATAAACGCAAGTTGTCCTCTGAATTTCATTTAACTTCGAAAAATAAGTTTGTGAAGTCATGAATAATAAAACTTCTTAATTTCTCTTAAGGCATCAGGGTAAAGCCTTTAAAATGTTGATTAAAACTTAATTCGTTTCTTTTCTGACAACGGTTGGGAGTGGCCAGTGGCGTGGGCTCCACCAGGAGCGAAAGTTGTGGTAGCAGGGTAACTATCCTTATAGGCATTCCTAAAGATTCGGAAATCATGTATCTCCGTGGGTGAATCATCCGATGCGGCGGAACACCTCAATCGGTACACATCTCCTCCAGCCTTGGTTGCAATAGTCCTTAGTTGCATTTTTTATCTCTCCTATGCAATTTTTACTCTAAACTTGCATTGTTGTTTTCCAATTCAATAGCCCTGTACGTCCATTTAACCCCTTTCCCCAATATTTTACGTAGATATTATTCTTTAATCACCTATTCGAATCATTAGGTAAGAATGCATTTTAATAACGTAACATGAACAGAACATATACCCGTAGCCTTACAAAAATTACCAAAAGCTGTTTACACTGATTAATAACTTGACATGTGCAAGCTGATAGGGTTAAAAGTGCTGATCTCTGTACTTGTAATCGAGGAGAGTATAATGGAGAATATTACATCAATATTTGTTCATTTGTATACTTATAATTTTGCCTATTATGGGCCCCCCTTGCGATAACGAATGAACAGATTTCGAATGTTTTCTCCAAAGCCAAGAACCACACAGGTGTGGACACTTAGAAGCAAAGCGGACAGTCTGTACTGAAAGGCGTTCTTCATTTCTTGACGTATTTAATGCCATGTGAAAAATATCAAATGGTAAACTATATGATTGTTTATTGGTACAGGTGTTTGGCCAAAGAAGAATTGGAAATTATGAAATTATGCATGAGACAGCAAAAGAGATTAAGGAACTCAAATCGTTGGTGGGTAGACATAGGGGGAATTATAGAAAAAATAGGAATGGGAGATATAAGGAGATTAGAGGAAAGGAATACAAGCGATGTGGGTAAATTGGTAAAATGCAGAATATAAGATATACAAAGCCAGGAAATATGGATAAGTCTAGAAAATATGAAATAATTACAATTTTACAAGCAAATAAAAGGAAATTGGGGACGAAAAGTATATGTAGATTACTGCAATAGGCAAGAGAGAGAGAAGAGTTAGCATGGACGAGAACAGGAATATTTCTAAGAGGGATAAGAGGTAGTGAAAAGGGAATTTGTGAATTGTGTGGGGGACAAGAAAGCATAGAACACTATGTAACAGAATGCGAGGAGGCTGCAATATGGAGAGAAAAGGTTTGGGAAGAAAATTGGGAGAAAGTGGAGAAGAGGATAGTAGCTATAAAAATGTTAACGGGCAGGGAGGAAAAGAAGGTAAGAAGTATTGGTGAGTTCTTGCAGAAAGTAAACGAAAAATGGGCCAGAAATGTAAAGAATATAAGAAGGGAAGATGTGGGGGAAGAAAGGGACTAATTAAGTAATTAAGGAGGTATGGAGGTTAAGAGCTACCTGGCAGAGTAAAGGACCAAGGTGTCATGCAAGCCAAGGTAGCAACAAGGTAACGACAAATAAATGCAGCCTAAAGATGTAAATTGTAAAATTTTGCAATATGCCCAATATATATACACTCCTGGAAATTGAAATAAGAACACCGTTAAATCATTGTCCCAGGAAGAGGAAACTTTATTGACACATTCCTGGGGTCAGATACATCACATGATCACACTAACAGAACCATAGGCACATAGACACAGGCAACAGAGCATGCACAATGTCGGCACTAGTACCGTGTATATCCACCTTTCGCAGCAATGCAGGCTGCTATTCTCCCATGGAGACGATCGTAGAGATGCTGGATGTAGTCCTGTGGAACGGCTTGCCATGCCATTTCCGGCTGGCGCCTCAGTTGGACCAGCGCTCGTGCTGGACGTGCAGACCGCGTGAGACGACGTTTCATCCAGTCCCAAACATGTTCAATGGGGGGCAGATCCGGAGATCTTGCTGGCCAGGGTAGTTGACTTACACCTTCTAGAGCACGTTGGGTGGCACGAGATACATGCGGACGTGCATTGTCTTGTTGGAACAGCAAGTTCCCTTGCCGGTCTAGGAATGATATAACGAAGGGTTCGATGACGATTTGGATGTACCGTCACTATTCAGTGTCCCCTCGACGATCACCAGAGGTGTACGGCCAGTGTAGGACATCGCTCCCCACACCATGATGCCGGGTGTTGGCCCTGTGTGCCTCGGTCGTATGCGGTCCTGATTGTGGCGCTCACCTGCACGGCCCAAACACGCATACGACCATCATTGGCACCAAGGCAGAAGCGACTCTCATCGCTGAAGACGACTCGTCTCCATTCGTCCCTCCATTCACGCCTGTCGCGACAACACTGGAGGCGAGCTGCACGATGTTGGGGCGTGAGTGGAAGACGGACTAACGGTGCGCGGGACCGTAGCCCAGCTTCATTGAGACGGTTGCAAATGGTCCTCGCCGATACCCCAGGAGCAGCAGTGTCCCTAATTTGCTGGGAAGTGGTGGTGCGGTCCCCTACGGCACTGCGTAGGATCCGACGGTCTTGGCGTGCATCTGTGCGTCGCTGCGGTCCGGTCCCAAGTCGACGGGCACGTGCACCTTCCGCCGACCACTGGCGACAACATCGATGTACTGTAGAGACCTCACGCCCCACGTGTTGAGCAATTCGGCTGTACGTCCACCCGGCCTCCCGCATGCCCACTATACGCCCTCGCTCAAAGTCCGTCAATTGCACATACGGTTCACGTCCACGCTGTCGCGGCTTGCTACCAGTGTTATAGACTGCGATGGAGCTCCGTATGCCATGGCAAACTGGCTGACACTGACGGCGGCGGTGCCCAAACTCTGCGCAGCTAGCACCATTCGACGGCCACAACCGCGGTTCCTGGTGTGTCCGCTGTGCCCTGCGTGTGATCATTGCTTGTACAGCCCTCTCGCAGTGTCCGAAGCAAGTATGGTGGGTCTGACACACCGGCGTCAATGTGTTCTTATTTCCATTTCCAGGAGTGTATATCATACCCTATCATATCCTATCATATCATATAACGGAAAAAGTGTCGTGTAAAGGTTATTCTGGGATAGAAAAACTTTTTGAAAAGTCTTCTAGTAGATACACTTAAAAGGTTTCAGGATCAAATATAAAATTTCATATTTATTTGTGTCTGCGTTTCCTCTTTTCTCCTGCGGCTATACAAACGTCCAGCCTCATCTAAACACACATTTATTTTGGTTTACGTGAAACACAAAATGCGTATTTATGGTCATATCAGTTACAGTATTTTTAAACTGAATATATTTCTTCTACCGAATAACTGCGTGATAAAGAAATATTATTGTTTCTTTTGCAGTTAATCAGTATGGAAGGAACTGCACACATAGTGTTTAATTACCTCATATTTAGGTTATGGATTTGGCAGCCGTTTGATAACGGCTTTTCTATGTTTACCTATTTCGATATTTTGGGCTTTAGTCCACTCACCCTTATACAAACGCTAATTATTCTATTTCATGCTACTCAAAATAGATATATTTTGCAGAAATTGTTTTATTACACATTTACTTTTAGATGCGACAGAAACAGAATAATCAATATATACTTAACGTGGTGATAGCCTACTGCTTAGCAAGCAAGAGACCCATGTTCGATTCCCGGTACCGCCTGCTAATTTTCTCCCCCTGAGAGGTGTTGTACATTAGTTTCATTGGGTCCTTCAGGTCCTAATATATACACAAATATACATGCAATACTTGTTTTACTTGAGTAGAGAAAGTACAAATATATTTCTTCATTTTACTCGTATAATTGGATTAGGCACTCAGTTCCCACCAGATACTGCTTCGAAATGTCTTCCGTAAAAAATGCTAATTTAAGGAATCATCGCTGAGCCATTACCTTGGCTTTCTTTTCAAGTTAAGAAATTGTGCTTAAAGAGCACGTCAAAATCTTTACCAGCAGCCTCAATTATATGATGACTTTACTTAATCCTTCCAAATGTCTTACCATTTTCTAAAAAGGGGAAATTAAATTCTTGCCTTAAAACCTTCTTATTATACGCTCCGTAAAACCTTAAGCCATCTACATCTTGAATTATTTTCCTGGTCTTGAGAATTCTTTCTTTGGTTTCTTTTTCGAATTGTTTCATTTCTTTATCCATCATTAAACTTTATCTACTTTAATCCTTTTGCTGTTTGATAGCATTATTTATACTGGTCGATTTGCCTGATGTTACCCAAGTGGTTCTTTAAATGTAAAGGAGCAATTTATTTACCACGCCCTATATTACTAACGAAAGGTTCGACTAGTGCTCTGCAATATTTTATGAGGAATCGTCCCATTGCATGTGTGGATCACACATACGCGTGATCCCTGGCCCATCGATATAATGAACAGTATAATTAACCACCCTCCTGACAATATTTGAAAATTTTGAAATTTTGTGGAGTATTTTCTAGCAATGAAAGTAATTTATACCAATGTATATAGAACACTAGACAATCAGAATAAATGAACATTTAAACCATTCTACCGTCTCAATGTAACGGAAATTTAATTACGAAGAGAACAAAGTTTTCACCAAACACAGAAACCTTTAACATGAAAACACAACGAAATGGGGTGAAGTTGGTGCTTATGATTTCCCACTGCCAGGCTACCAACTTGAACATTACGGAAATTGAACCAAAGATAAATATAATTTCACATGTCGAGATATACAATGGAAGTCTGAACTTGTATTCTTATATCTACGTTATATCAATGAAGAAAAGTAGAAATGCTTTTATTGTCTATTTCAAGGTAAATGGGGTGATCAGGAACCTGAAGTGATAGAAAAATCTTTAAAAGGTTACTCGCAGTTATTGGCTTTAAATTTCTAAGCTGTTTGCAACACCTTATGAGAAACAAAATGTTGATGTCTTAAACATGTATTTTATTGAAAACTAAAATATATTTATATATTTATATATTTATGTAAACTCAGTGTTTTAATCGCATATACAGTTATTTTTAAATTTTTAAGTTTCTGCCTGAATCTCTTATGGTTTAGTAATAATACAAAACCATGAATGCATTCTTAAGCTATTCAGGTCAATCAATATATAATTAATACATAAATTCTGTTAGTGATGCAAATACTTTACATAATATATTAAGGTATCTTTATAGCAATTGTTAGACATGCTTGAAGAAATAAAACTTACAATTTTACAAGTAAATGGTATTTTGACGGTGGGGGACTCTTTCTTAAAATGTCTTTCAGGATTCAGGCAACGTAACTTGAATTTTCCATAAAATCTCAATAATTACATAGGTAAGTGAGAGAAAAAGAAGACCTTGTGATTAACTTAAAGGAGTAAATGTTTAATTAGTTCTACAATAATGTATGAGCTATTTCTATCAAATGAAAATGCAACTTGTATAATCACATTTTAGAATCCAACCTGAGGAAAATTTGGAGTAGTGTCAGAAAAGCAGTTTTTAAAAGATTAAAAGTGCAGTGAAAAAACTTTTAAATCCATTAATATTTTATAATGGATTAACTTATGGCAATTTCAAAACTTCGGTGTACTATAGTGATTTATCTTAGTAGATTGTCTAAGATTGTCACTGTGCGCACACATTTTCTTAAGTAATAATATCAAGGTGCTCGGGGTTCAATTCCAGGCTACCGCAAAGTGAGATTTGTGGTGGACAACTCAGCGCTAGGGTGAGTTTTCTCCGGGATCTTCGGTTTCCCCCGCCATCTCATTCCAACAAGGCTGCGGACCCTAAGCACTCGTGGTACCTCTGACGTTACTAGAGGAACCTCGGGCCGAACATTCGAGCCCCTCCCTCATTGGAAGTTGTTCGGCTTGGGTTGCGCTCGAGGGGGTACTGTGTTCCCGACACCCACGGGAAATTGGGTACCTCCGGCCAGGCTACGGCCGCCCGGAGGCGGTAGAGGGTTGCCTAATAAGTCCCGGGTGCTAGCCTGCAGAGCTAGTAGCTGGTGTGCTAGGACCAAGGCTATTTGGTAGCTGGTCCATTTAGGATTGGCGCGTAAGTGGCGTATCCACTTCCATCCTGCTGCCCTGTGCAGCGGGGGGGGGGGGGGGGTCAGTTTATAAAATAGGTACTGTCCTATGAAAAAGAACCCAGGAGGCCCGGGTTCCGGTCCTACGGTTCAGGGGCTAATGGGGGTAGAACCTCAGGCATCAATGTCACCACCTGCGGTGCCGCATGTAGTAAAAGCAGGCGTTAAAGACTACACATTCATACATCATTTGAAAGAAAACAAGTTTTCACATCGTAACGGTGAAGAAAGAAGTTGACCCTTTGAGTTTAGAAGGATGCGGACCTTAACTCAATCTTTACGGTGAAATCAGTTCGCTGGTTTTGGCAAGTATTTCAGAGCAATAAATATCCTAAGTACAGACTAAATTAACGTAAATAAAGCTGGCTGAATTATGGATATCGTTATGTTGTCCATATAAGAAGTTGAAGACTGGTAGGATAATTAAACATTGAAGATAGTTACAATTTTAAGATTTGAAGATTCTTAGAATGTGAAATTTTATTTCGGGCAATTGTAAATGGTTTGTAAAGAGAAATTTGTAGAGTACAGCATTATTAAAGACAGCTGCCGTAGATGATCACTATTGGAGGAAAGGTTTAATACACATTCTATAATTATTTTTCAGTATGGCTCTGCTTATCCAAACCTTGCCCTATACCTATACACAGCTAGTGAGAAAGAATAATTTATTACATCAGTGAACCTAATAGTGATTTAACGATGAAGCCTGGGACTTTACTTCAGTATAGTAAGCTGCCACAAAAGGTATATAGTTCACTGTATATGAGAATCCCCAGTGATTTACCGGGTCAGTTGAGAATTTAATGTCATGCTGCCATGGTAGCTCAATGGTTAAGAGCGGTCGGACGGAGACGGGAGAACCGTGGTTCAAATCCTGGCTATGACATTGAATTTTTCAGTTTGACTCTAGCTAACCCTTCTATAGTTATTTTGTATCAAACTTATTAGTTTATTTCTATATTTAAGTTTGTAAAATTGTAATTATGTTCTGGAATTCGTGATTGTTACAGCATTTTCAATTTAGTACAGATGTTATTTATTTAGAAATGAAATGAAATATCCATATTTCACATTTCCGTGGTCGAGTAGCTAGAACACTTGCCTCTCGACAAGGCGGTCCAAGACTTACCTAGGACTTTTGGTGGACAAAGCGGTGTCTGGGCAGGTTTTCTCCGTCATTCTTTCTATCAACACCGTAGCATCATCTTTCTCTTCACCCATTTCACCATTATTTCACCTCATCTCCTTCCTCACCCTGCTACCACCTTCACCCATCCTTTTGATCCAATTAATTCGCCTGGTTTACCATCCAATTTCACGTCGCATCATGCTCCAATAAATCGGATATATTCGTCCAACTATAACATTATAAACTTTCCCCTCCACCTCGTTACACGTGTGTACGATTTGTGTCACGCAGGCATGTCATGTCAAATTCATAACACAGCAAGGGTGAAGCCAATTGGGAAGAAAGGAGAAGGATCGGCTATATTTATAAAGCATTACGCAATACAGAAATATATTGCCAAAACGACTTAAAACATTTGAAGCTAAGACTTGGTAGTGCAATCTTTTAACACGAAATTAGCTAGCGCGTGTCATGTAAAAACAATGCCCCCTCAGATGAGAAAAATAATTTAATGTGATGAGTTGCTGGATAGTGTAATAACTGGAGGGTTGGATTTAGCTGCTGTCAGATGTATTTCCAGATGGAAAAACACCGTTGAGCAGTACGTCAGTTCACATGCACCAAGCTATTTGGAGTCATTATAACAAATTTAGACATAGTTTCTCTTCCACAGAAGTTGATACCTAAATATAGATCGTTGCATGCGTGCTCCGGCCGAGCCACTGAATTATTCAGTAGAATCAGTCGATGAGAAGGTGATGTGTACAATTTTGTATTATTCTGTATTATTTAACACCGTTGACAGCGAAATGCGTGTTGAGCCTTAGGAGGCATGATACTTTGTGTTTCTGTTCTCGAGTCATGTATTCACGTAGAACTATTTAGTTAATCCATTAAATTTGTCAACATATACAACACAGAATAATTCATGTGATCATTCATCACAAAAACGTGAAGGAAATATTGAAAGAAAAATTCTATGTACCTTTATTTGCAAAAATCTTACATCGAATTCCAATTGAAATACCGAGAGCTGGCCTCGCGGTAACCTGTGCGACTCGCATTCGAGAGGTCAGTGGTTCGATCACTGTTGACCGCGCACACCGTTATGAGTTTTTCGTAGCTTCTACTTGTGACTTACGTAAATGCTAGGTGCTTGCTTCAATATTGTCACGTGGAGGGTTGAGGGATGCTTGGAAATATATCAGAATTTAGAACTTTATTATTTGATGCATATTTCTTTAATATTGGCTCCCTTGCTCATTTTCTGAAGTATCTAGATTCTCTCCTCGCATTCGAGAGGTCAGTGGTTCGATCCCCGTTGACCGCGCACTCCGTTTTGAGCTTTTCGTAGTTTGTACTTGTGACTTACGTAAACGATAGGTGCTTGCTTCAATACTGCCACGTGGATGGCTGAGAGATGCTGGGAAATATATCAGAATTTAGAACTTTATTATCTGATGCATATTTCTTTAGTATTGGCTCCCTTGCTCATTTTCTGAAGTATCTAGATTCTCTCCTTGCATTCGAGAGGTCAGTGGTTCGATCACCGTTGACCACGCACTCCATTTTGAGCATTTCGTAGTTTCTACTTGTCACTTACGTAAATGCCAGGTGCTTGCTGTAATTTTTTTCATGTGGATGGTTGAGGGATGCTTGTAAATATATCAGAATTTAGAACTTTATTATTTGATGCACATTTCTTTAGTATTGGCTCCCTTGCTCATTTTCTGAAGTATCTAGATTCTCTCCTTTTTTCTGTTCCTGGGGAGCACTGTAACATAATACTTCCCACGACATCAGCTTCCTTTTGTTCTTCGGCAAGTGTGCACGCTGCTGGTTTGCATTCCGTTTCTCATAAATCATGTGAATGCTTACGTTTGTTTGGTTGATGCTTACGAAGCGTTTGGAATTGCTTCACCTTATTTGGCACAAAGTACGCGGTGTTGGGAAAGACCATATTTAAGGGCTGCAGATACCTGCAGCCGGGGTCTTCTTCTTAGGATCATTCTTTGGGACATTCTTGAGTTTTACCAACAAATACTGAGACCGGCTATAACTTACGCATGTCAAGTCTGGGGTGCTGCAGGACCCTCACACTTAAACAAACTCCAGGTCCTGCAAAACCGTTACCTCAGAAATGCATCAACATACACAACGACATCTCATTTCCCACTCTCACCAACTACATCGTAAATCTTTCACATAAGCTCTATTCTGACCTACCATCCAGTTTCAACCATCTTACCAGGGGTCTCGGGGAATATGATATAGATCCCGGGGCTACCTACAAACACCCAAGAACCTCCATAGGCTTACCATAAATCTTAACATCCCCATCGCATACCATTTCTATCTTTCTATCTGTTTTCTTTCTAATCATACATAAAAAGAAACAACCAGAACAAAAGCCAACTATCTACCCACCGCCCGATGACTTAATCCCCACAAAATGCCAGTAACGGACAGTGTCCCGCGATGGCAACAAGTCGAAAGTCCCTGATCCATGGAGCAGGGCTCAGCTTCAACGACACCTCCGTGCTGTGTTTGGAACCAGGGTCGTCGCGGGGGCGGTCAGTCACGACGCACAGCCTTAAAGGTAAGACTCGAATGGAGGTTCTGATAATCATGTAATTGTCACCCCAAAGTCTGCTCAGGACGTTGGGGTATGCTTGTATCTTTTATATGCTTCATTCTGGTAGAGTTCAATAAACAACCATCAAATTGAAGCGAGAGTTGTTTCTACCCCGTCTTGCTCCCCCATTCTATTCGACCTTAAAGTGTGTACGGATGTCGACATTGCGCCGTAGCACAACTTTCAGAGCGAGCGAAACAGTGAAGCGTGAAGTGAAGGAACTAGTTTGTTACTACATTGCATATACTGTCACTTATTTTATACATTCAAGTAATAAACGGGTAGATAATTAACGTAATTCAAGTTAGAAAACATTTAAAATTGGGCTAAAATATTTTACTTCCCTTTATTGTCAAGTTGTTTTCGGTATTTCCCTGATTGCACGTGTATACTGGAATGAAGCGTTGCTTTGCCACTCGGTCTGTTAGTGCGTGTGCGCGCGTTGAGTGACTACGTCGGAGTCCTCACTTCCTCAGGGTAGTTGTACAGAAGCATAAAAGTGGAATGTATCTAAACAATTCGAAAAGGTTATTGTATTAGAACTGTTTAACTTCTTATTTCAACGTTATGCATCCTGGCTGTGAAAGACGTAATTAAACTAGGCCCTCTCAATATGGCTTCCTCTGTCTAACCAATCTAAATCCTCACTCTCATATCTATCACATAAATCTATATATGTTTCCCTTCCTCATTCTCTCTTCGTTTTCAGATATACATTTACTGATTTCTTACTTACTAGGTTTCCCCATGTCACGCGTTTGTCAATGTCCTCTACCCTCTTCATAACCAGAAACATGTATATTTCTTTCTCTCTGCTGCCAAATATCTTCCATCCCTGTTCTATCCAACGTCCTCTCTAACTCTACCACCAGTTATCCTTAAATGTTGAATTATTGTGTTGTTCTAAACAAATCTTTAGTGTATTATCATCTTTTTGGATACACTATATCAATATGTTAAGTATCTTGCTAAAATTTCCCCACTTCTACAAGGTCTTCCAGATTTCACCTTAGCTACTCAATTTGGCGTTGATTTATGCTTTTTTAACATAAACACTTATTAATTTTCACATATATAAAATAAATCCTTGACTTTATGGAAAACATACTTGGCGATCATCAAGAAAATTAATCTTGTCAATTTATATATTATAATGGTAACAGGCATAAAAGTTTCGGCACAAATAAGAAAACAGTCGGCGGATATTTAAGGACGTGACGGCTCGCAAAGTAAGTAGTGGTAAGTGTTAAACAGAGTGAGTAAGCAGAGAGAACAGCTGAGAGTGTTGTTGTTGTTGCTGTAAAGACAGTTGTGTACCAAGACTGTTGTAACGAGAGGTGAACTGGACGCTGTTGTCATTGACCTTGGAAGATTGTGTTGTTATGTGATCTAATGTTGTTACGTGAGAATTGAACAGTGTATCTCTATGTAAATAAAGAACATTTAGAATTTCGGCAAATTGGACTTTTAATTCTACGAACCCACAAAGTCACAATATATATTGCAATTTACGTCCTCCAACATTAAGTCATATCGGACGTGAATGACATGGGTGAAATGATACTCAAATGATTCCGGGGTCTATGGAGCTTAGAGCTACGCAACATTTGTCTATCAGGATAAGGAAAAACCCCGGAAAACCCTTATCCAGGTAACTCACCCTAACCGAGATTCGAACTCGGGACCTCTTGAACCAGTTAATATAAATATCGTTTTCTTGCTTATAACCAGAGCTAAGAAGCTCGTACCGCTCACCGTTTCCTATGCAGATTGACAGGCCTTCTACCGGCATCCAAACAAGCCATAGATAAGAAACGCACAGCGGAGAGGCATTGAAACCGGTTGCCCAGGGGAAAAATGACTTATGAGACATTCGTAAATGCACATCTATTTAGATCATTATATACATCATACAAATTCTTATATAGTTCATACGAGTTTGTCTCTGGCTGATGTCATTATTTAAATAGACACATTGTGGTAACACCCAAGCAATTATAAACGCGGATTGTAACACTTCCAGATCAAATGTAAAAATAATATCCAAATAATATAATTAATTTCTTAAATATCTTAAGACTTTTACTAGACAAAATGCCAAGGCAGGAATTTTACTACATATTTATTCATCTGCGGCCATATTACAAAAAACAATAATGCACTCTGAAGCCTTTCAAATAAAAAACTCATTCTATGTCCCGTAAAACAAGATGTGGTTGATTGACAATCTGTTGCAAATTCGTTAATGATTTCAGCTAATTTAGTTCCTCAATCCGGCTTCTCTTTTTCCCATGTTTGCTGAAGGATCCCACTGAAATGTAAATGTAAATAATGAGGTAAATAAGGACATGAATAAGTACACTTCTAGAAAACATACAATGGTTGTACAGCAAATTTAGTTGCTCATCTTAGAAGCACAACAAAGATGTTATTCGAATGTTTTCCTTCCTACCAACGTGCTTTGTGTCATGCAGTTACACCTGTATGCAGTAATGAGTTGCATTCTACGATGAACCTTGCCCTTGCTAGCAGCGCTGCTTTGTATAACCATGCCTGGTCGCTCTTACACTCTTCAGGAAAATCGGTACGAATTTCTTAGCTCTGGTTCTAACTTTAGCAATATTTTTTATTCTAAATACCGCAAAATATTTAAAGTGTGACATCATTTTTATAAGTAGGTGAATTTTTTAGGGTACGCACTCAGATTCTGTTGTTGAAAACCTCCGAAACGTTTTCGATATGCTGATCCAAGTTATTTCTATTTATAAATTTATTTAGAATGCCCTGCCGAAGCACTGTGTTACAACATTAAACTAAAGTAAATAAAACAAAACTATTTTTACGTGAGAAGGTTTGTCATCCATAAAATTAACTGCACACATTTATACATTTAGAATAAACGTTATTCAGGGATTTTGACACTGTTTTATTAATTGCACATGTGAAGTATTTGAAGTAGTAATTATTTTCTAATTCATTACATTATCAATTAAAGGGAAAGCTTTCTTAAAAAGCATGTTGTTCTATAGCTTCAATTCTTTTGTATTCAAGTACAGGGTTTTGTAAATTCTTTCTAATCGTTTGGTAACTTATAAAAGAAGTAAGAAATGTTTTAACCCTATGTCGGTTGCCCCTTAATTTCGACAATGTCGGTCGTATGGTGTCTAGTAGGTGCCAATGACGTTTTGACTACTTTTATTGATTTGTTGAATGTATATAATTATTTTAAAAAGGTTAATTATTTAATGTTTATTTTCACGTTTAATCTTATTAATATTAATTGGAGATTAACACAAACGACGGTGTAGTGTTAAACAGATGTTAACATATGGTATGAAAGAATAAAGCAACTTATTACATGAAAATAGAGCATATAAACATTTTTACCTGCTAGTTATTTTCTCTTTTGTCCCTCTCTTTTCCCATTTTAGCTATCCTATTTCTCCAACTCCAAACTGGCAAAGAGTTCATGGTATATCATTCCACTGTGTTCCAAGCAAAAACAGTTTTTCACTTCCTATAGCTAGGTTATGTGAACTTGTTCTACGTGTAACTCTGGGTTCACGATTCTTTCCTCATTTTCTATTTCCATTCTTTCCTAACTGTAATAAGAAAGACACCTCAAATAATAGGTTTACCTCCTGTGTCACGTTCCTCTGTGCCAGAATTTTCTTCTCTTCTTTCAGGTAGAAAGTCATCTGCATCTGTATCAAGTCTTCTTCACTTGTTCATCTCGTTGCCCTACATAGATATCGTCGCTCAGTATGGTAGCATGTCTGCCTCACGTTCAAGAGGTCCCGAGTTCGAATCTCGGTCAGGGTGAGTTACCTGGATAAGGTTTTTTTCCGGGGTATTTGAGCAGCATTTTACCCGTTTCATTCATCGTCCCATATGACTTGACGTTGGAGGATGTAAATTACAACAACAAAAAAGTCGCTCTGTAGTAAACGGACAGCTAATTCTAAGTCATTTGGATTGCTTAGACCATCTATCTTGCACGTTCCAGACATTGTAGGAAGAACGGCTGGGTTCCTCGCGTGGCCTCCATTGGATGTAAATGCTGAAAGTCGCAGCACGTGTAACACCAATTATAAGGGGTGAGTAGAGTCAGGAATAAAAAAAAAAAAAAAATAAATAAAAAATAAATTCTGCTGAACTATCATGTCATTCAGGCATCTAGATGCTAAATCTGGATACGTTTCCTACAGTTTTCTTTTCTCCATCTATTATCTTTAAGTTTTCAATTATATTTTGGCAGATACAGTCCTAATATTAATTAATAATAACTATAATATTTATTCACATTCGATTATCCTTGTTCTTAATCTTTCCGAACGTCTAACTTCCACTACACCCACAATCCTTCTTCTGCCTTCTTCTGTTTGATTTTGTCCTATACGGTATTTTTACATTCCTCTAGTTGATATTTTGACTACCATTTCTTCTAGAATATTAAAGTCCTCTCTACGTCTTGCTATTTCCCATATTATTTTCCCTCTTAGACATCTACGTTGTCCTCCTGCCAGATCTTCATGTACTATACATTAAAAAACCACGTGTTCCGGTGAATCTATCACATGACATATATCACATAGGTCATTCTCTTCTGTTCTTATTCTTAAGGTCCATGACCGGAGATGTATTGTACCCCCATATCTCCTGGGCTGTATGTTCCTTAGCCTAAGTCGTTCCCGGATATTTGGAAATATTTCATAAACTCTTCTTCCTGTCTGCACTTTGTCCCATTCTTTCTGCCATTGTTAAAGTAATTGCCGTTTTATTTCTTCCTTTGTCTTACACTCTGTCCCAACTATCTATTTTATTCTTTGTATTTCTCCTCGCTTCAGCCAAAATCGCGCTCCTCTAAATTTGATCAACAGATCTACAGGCCATATTCCTAAAATTATCAGCAGCGGTAAAGTAGAAGTGGTCTTTACTACACCACAAATTCTGACTAGTATCTGTCTCTGTGTCCTTCTTAATAAAGTTATATTTTTAACACACTTAGTCGGTGACTCCATACGCTGGCACCGTACGAGACTACTCCCACGAACAAACTCATATGGTAAGTCTTCAAAAATGTTTGTGATAATTTGAACTTCCGTGTCGCCAAAGAATATAATTTTTGCATAATATTTCCCGCCTTGTTCCTCACGATTCCTAAATGGGTATCGTAGTTCATCTTTTCGTCTATATATCCCTAGATATTTAGCTTCTCTAGATCTTTTCACGCTTATACCATCCATTTTTATTATAGGATTCCTTCTGAGCAGACCCTTGAGCAATACATATGTTGATTTATGAGGAGCTACTTTTAATTTAACCTTTTTACACCAAGTGCCTAATAACTCTAGTGCTATGTTCGCTCTAGTTTCAAGATTGCTCCTATTATCGAACTCCACAAGCACCAACACGTCTTTCGCATATGCAATCACATGTAAGACATACTGACTTTTTGTTAGTTCTTCCAATAGTGGCTCAATATGTGAGTAGTGTCAGCCTGAAAAATTCAATGCCATAGCCAGGATTTGAACCACGGATCTCCCACTCTCCGTCCGGTAGCTCTAAACCACTGAGCTACTATGGCCAACGTGCCGACATGACTTTAAATTCTCCAACTGACTCATATGTTTCCCGGTAGACCTCTAGGGTTTCTCATATACTATGAGACATGCACCTTTTTGTGGCAACTTACTATGCTGTAAGTACTTAATTCTTTCACCAATTATAACGATTTATCGAAAGACTAGCAAAACATATGTCGGCCAAGAAGGTAATGAGAGCCGTGACCTTTAAAAGTCAAGAACTTAGAGGTGGTGTGGGAAATACAGACGGCTGGCACTTTCTGGATGCACCGCGACCGACGGAGGGTTGAATACCAATATCCATCAAAATAATTCTGGACTTTTAGTACTAAAAGAATTATTAAAGTCTGTGGAGTATTTTCAATTATCTTACATATCAAACGAAACAGCTCTTGATAACAGAAGTAGAGGCATAATATACCTTAAATTGTTATAGTTAGAGAAATTAATGGGTTTTAAATGCCAGCTGTAGAATACATTGACTCTTCAGCTTAAATGTTTTACAAAATAACACTTTACACTTTGTTCTCCACCATTGTTCCCCTCAAATAATAGCTCACGTTAACAGCTGTTCTGTCACTCCATCGTTATGTCATCTCTTTAATCAGGAAGCAGTGTTAACATTGGGGATTTCCTATGCAGCAATTAAGGTAGTGCTGAACAAAGGGAGTACGTTTCCGTAAACAATAGAGCACAATTCGCCCCTCCACCCCTTACACCGGCGAGAACTTCTGTTGTATTGCTCTATAGATGTTGTTCTGAATGCTGAGTTCATTAAGCATGAATTGAAATGACTGGCTTGTTCCCGCCGTCGAAAGTAATTAAGAGCTTTCTGAAAGTTTGGCTATAACTTGCCCCTACGTTATAAAAACAGCCTTTTGTAATATCTGCCGAGCACGCTGCTCATTTTGAATGCACAGAGGATCGCAGGATAGTAAAAAGGAGGTTAAGTGCAAAGTCCTATAACCCTTCAATTCAAACAAAATTTGAAACAAACGGCATTTGAAAAGTGGCATTCATATGTTTTCTCTATTTTATTTCTTTACTTTTTTCTCTTTATTATTTTACGCTTTAATTACGAGGTTATACTGCAATAGATCTGTTAGAAAATACTTGTCGATTGTTGTGTGGTGGATAGTTAGCCTTCTCAAACATGCAACACACCATCTTGTTTCGTCATGAGTTAACAGAGGCCTTAATGCTAGCAACTCTGTGTCTACCCACACAAGAAGGCAATTGGGGCCTGAAAAGGGAGAATGGCTTGAACCGTTTAACTGCTCCGATAGTGGTTCTGTTTACTACAAAATGAATGTATGAAAGTACATATGACCATTCATGCTGCCACATCTAAGGCTCGTTTCAGTAACTGCAGTGACAGGTATTATGCATGGGTGAGTTATGTGAACATAGCACCCTTATCATATCCGGACGGCGAGCATAAACTCAGCTGGTGCGGGAATAAATGTTCGCCGTCGATATTAAATATATCGAAGATCTCACCAGCATTCACATCAATCCCAAGCTTGCTCGGCAAAGCTATGAGAGGTAAACATCAGGAAGATGTTGTTAAGAAACGACAGAGAATTAAAGTTTTTAAGCAAGTTTTATTGCTTTAAAACTTGATATAAAATGTTGAAAATATGCTGATAACATACATAATATTAATTCACTTGTTATGAGACAAACATACTTATAAATTGTGGATTTATGAAGAAGTTTAAGAGATGGAACGCTACATAGGTCCGTTCTCGTTGCCAGCCAGACGCGAAGTGAGTTGGAGTGACGCAGCCAACGGTTCGATGCTTAAGTTCAAAATCTGTTCATTAGACAACCACTGCTTTCAAATCACTACACATTTATTTATTATTTTTTTAGTTGTTTCTTATTTTGACTGTTATATGTTCTCATTGTTATTTATCTCTCTTATTCTCTTATTAATTATAATGCATAAATGTCCTTTTTAATCTACATCTACAATGTTATATTGGAAATTAATTGTTCTTTCACACTGGCCGTGTGTAGGCTAAAGTATGGACTGAAACATTCAATGCCATAGCCGGGATTTGAACCATGGATCTTCTGGTTGCCGTCCAGCCGCTCTAACCGTTGAGCTACTGTGGACAACTATGTTATTTCAATAGGCCTGTGTATCCGTTCACAAAAGAGAGAATAGATGAGATTAGGGACTTTCTCATGTTATTCATTTATACGCGCTTAGCCTCGGTAGCGTGGGGGTAGCGTGTCTGCCTCACGTTCAAGAGGTCCCGAGTTCGAATCTCGGTCAGGTTGAGTTACCTGGATAAGGTTTTCTCCGAGATTTAACCTTATCCTGAGAGACGAATGTCCGGTAACTCTAAGTTCTATGGACCCAGGGCTCATTTGAGCATCATTTCACCCATTCCATTCATCGTCCGATATGACTTAAAGTTGGAGGACGTAAATTACAACAACAACAACAACAGTAGTCAAGAACCTCTGTTTTACTGTCCACTGCGTACACATGGTCGGAATCAAGTGTAGCGTGCTCTACAGACGTCCTCTAACCCTCAGTTCTTTGTTAACATATCTAGTTCTATGGTCTCGGCGTAGCAAACTTATTCGGTTCGGTGTCTAAAGTTCTGGCCCTGCTGATAAGACAATAGTTTCGAGGGTAAATATTTTTCCTTTACAGTACTGACGGTATATGCATGCTATAGATCTCCGTTCCTTGTAGCAGCACCGACTAGAAACGCAAAATGATCTGTCTGGTTTTTAAACCAGCTTAAGGCATCAAAACTCTTTTTTTAAATATGAATTAGCAATAAAAGTACTGATATACATGTTAGTAGTGTATTATAGTTATTATTTGTGATTTTCATTTGTACTACTTTCTTATATTAAATAACAAATAATTAGTTTGAGTAATAAGCTGAAAAAATAATTGCAGTTCTAGAAGAAAATCCGCTTTACGATTTACGAGGGCTGTTCAATAAAGATTGATCATAATTTTTTTATGGACATAATTTTTCGCACTAAAATTAGATCTTGAAATGTGCAGTGTTTAACGCCCACTTTTACTACATACGGCACCGCAGGCGGTGACACTGATGATACATGAGATGAAGATGGAGCACCGGTGGAATGAGATGGCGGGGGAAACCGGAGGTCCCGGAGAAAACCCGCCCAACGCCGTGTTGTCCACCACAAATCTCACTTTGCGGTCGCCTGGGATCGAACCCGGGCCACCTTGGTGAGAGCCAAGCGGTCTAACCACTGTATAAATTCAATCTTGTTACATTCTGTTAGCTTAATGTGAAACAAACACGCCGTAGTAGTTTCATTCTTGGTACTCCTGGTTCCCACCTGTGGGAACCAGGCAAGTTCAGACATGTTCAGTATCGCCTACCGCTGTAATGGAGGCAACATGCAGTTAAAGTTGATGTTAGAGGAACATCCGGAGTTTCTTTCAAACGTAATCATTGCTGATGAAACTTGGCTACATCATTTTGAGTCTGAGAGCAAACAGCAAAGCTCAGTGTGGAAATCTCCTTCATCACCAACCCCCAAAAAAGCAAAAGTGGTTGCTTCTGCTGGGAAAGTTATGGTCATCTTATTGTTTGATATTCATGGAATGGTTTACCAGCATGTTGTACTTCCACACACATCAGTAACTGGAAAATACTACAGGGATGTCCTGAAAACATTGCAAGTCCATATCAGGCGCAAAGGCCACAATTCCATGAAGCAGGCTGAATGCTGCACCACGATAATGCGCGGCCACATATTGCCAATGTTGTTCCTGAATATCTTGCAAAAATCAACGTAAAGTGCATCCCTCACCCTCCCCATAGTCCGGATTTAGCCCCACTTGACTTTTTTCTAATCCCTATCTTGAAGAAACGCCTTCGTGGGAGGCATTATCCATTATCAGAAGCAGTGGTGAAGGCTGCGGAGTCGATTTTGAAGGATCTCTCAAAAATTGTTTCCAGCATGTCTTTGAAGACTGGCAGAAACGCTGGGACTAGTGCGCCACATTCAGGGGAGACTATTTTGAGAAGGACCATCAAAATTATGAGGATGAGTAAAGGTACGTTGTCAAAAAAATTGTGATCAGTCTTTATTGAACAGCCCTCGTATTTGTACCCAATTTCAGCCGTCTCATTTTTAAAACTATAGGAGTTTTTGGTTACCAGGTTGGGTGCATAACATTTGGCGTTGGATATCGCTCGTTATAAAGATATATGTTTCATAAGGGGGACGAAAAAGCACGACTGGAAGACCTACTTTGTCAGCTCTTAGACTTAAATGTTTCAGAGTTGAATTATTTTAGCGATTTAACATCTTTACGAGTTTGAAATGGTAATGTAATGTCAGGAAAGAGAGCTATTAAGTACTAATTAGAAAAACACTAAGGGATGCAGGTGCACTTTATGACACAAAGTGTATCAGACTTTCTGCTAGACATCTGAAGCAAGGAAAATTGAAACCAATCTTACCAATAAAGAAGTGAATTCGAGAACCGGGAGATGAGGTAAAATCTTTCATTCCATTTCGTCATCGCTTATCGCCGCCCATTCTCGGAAACTTAAAACCGCTTTACCAGATGTCAAGGGTCAAAGCTGGGTCAATGCGACTCGACCGGATTTCTATCCTTGCCGGGTGGATGAATGTGAGAACATGCATGTGCTGCTGTTACCCTCTCACTCATATGTTGCACGAGTTTTATACTGTCAACCCCAGTCTGTGTTAATGAAGGCTTAACTCTCCTAACAACACAAATGTCTTCTTCCGCGCGGACGTAATCAACAATCCGGTTTAGTTTTTTCTCTCCTAGTGACATCAAATATTTCACGCAAAACTCTTGCAAAAACGTAGTGCAAAACACTTTGTTGTGACAGCAAAATTGTGCATTTTCTTCCCTTACTAGGGCAGGTGTTGTAATGGTTGCTTAGCATAACGGTGTAACAAATGTGTTTGAATGTGTTGTTGCAAACCAGGATTGTAAGGGGGGTGAAGGACTTACAAACCTAATCAACAACTGGGGGTGTAGCTACTGAAAAGATAAGGGAGCAGATGTTAGAGTTAAACAGGTTAGGGACATGATTAGGGTTAAATTAAAGTAATGGGTTCCCCATAACATTGGAAAATATATTTTAAAGATTGGGGGAGTCAAACCAAACAAAGCTCTCCTTTATCTTGAAGAGATAAAGGGTGCAATCAAGACAGACACTGAATCAATTAATACATAATACATAAATATTACCTTTTATGTAGAGTAGCGTAGAGTTCTGAACAAGAGGTGGCTGGTTCACTTTGATGAGTTGAGTTTTGTAGAAGTATTAACAAGTTCTATGATGAGACTAAAGCAGCATCACCGACCTTCCAACTAACCAACTAACTGACTAACTGATGATTGACTAACTAACCCTTCCTTACTGGCTGTAATCGTTTAAATAGGGCTGACTTTCAAAATGTCTGCTATCATACGACTCAGCGGTTCATCACAAAGAGTTTACATCCTATGGTGCAATCTTGTGCAAACAGAATGACTATTCTTAACTTTTCTGTCGATTTAGCAGAACACATATGAGCTGACAGGTCAATTCCATTGTTTACTCTGATCACTGAGTCATCCAACCTGTCTCAACTTATTAATTCCTGCTAAAGCCTGGGGTTCACCACGAAATGAAATGTGAACCTCCAATAATTAAAATATTTCCCAAATCTTGTTCAGACCTTGTACGCAACATAATGCATTAATAAAAATCCCATTCCAATTCAATCTTAACCCGAAAAAATTTAAAACCTTCAGAAATTTCACGATTTCATTTCTTTAACTGGAATTGGCATTGGAAACAACAAGGTTTAACTCAAAAAATTGTAGCATCTATATACGTTTAATCTGCAACATTTCCTCAGAGCAACGAAATCAAACCGTCTTTTCTTGTGGTGGAAGCTGATATTAATCTACTATAGTTCTACCAACAAAGTGTTATACATTAGGTAGATACAATGTCAAAATTAGACTTTGGATTCCACTTGAACACTTGATAAAATATAAATATTTGATTTCACTGGGTAATAGTAGGCAGTTTACCGCATTAATGGTTTCTCTACAACGTATTTAATAGGTAGAGAAAGTATTCTAGCCAGGAATTTGATACGGATATTTCATTGAAAATATGGTTCTAATGTGTCCTGAATAAAATAAAGCTTTTTTTAAAATGTCCATGTATGTGTGTGTATGTGATTTGTGAACGTAAGCCAAAGGAGAAACTTGTACTAATTTGGAATTTAAGTCCAACATCTTCCAAGAATTCATACAAGATTTTCAATAAAACACCCTCACTCCAGACTACTCCTACGTGGAAATGCTTTTGAAATATTAAGTTTTCGTAAAAATGTCTAAAATTTTTTACAAAAATACCACATGTTTTGGGATATTTTTACGAAAAATTAAATGAATATCTTCAATTTTCTAGAAATTTCCTCAGTAAATGTCCTCTTTCACACTAGCCGTAAGCCAAGTTTTGGATAGAAGTCGGACTGAAAAATTCAATGTCATAGCTGGGATTTGAACCACGGATCTTCTGGTTGCCATCCAGCCGCTCTAGGTATTTACACGTTGTAAGTCGCCATTAAGGTAGTTGTCTCATGTGTGTATGGGAACTCCTAAGTGGTTTACTGGGATAAATACGAATCAGTTGGAGAATTTAATGTCATGTCGGCATTCATGGAATGATAATTTTAGTGTCCCATGTTTTCAGTGACTTGCTGCAAACAATGCAATATTTTATGCGACCATATATATTACAACATATTTTAACGAACATAAATGCAATAAACAGAGCACGTTAAACCTATAACGGAAAGTACACGAAATACTGTATGTGTAGGTGAGTAGATATAAATGTTCAGAAACATACAGAAGTAGTAAACATTCGATTTTGCTAATAGTGGGTGCAATGTTTAATTTGCGGTTCGTTAAAGATTTACCAAAGGAAAGTAACAAGCTGTAAAGCAAACAGTGAATTAAACAAATTTTTTAGGTTATGCAATTTGTATCGATGTCCAAACCGTTATTGCAAACGCTGTCACACATGTAATGTAGCTAATTACATGTACATTACCATAATGGTTTTGCCCTACAATGTGCCTTAATGAATACCATTTGCTAATTATATTGCGATTTATGCAGTGTATGCGCTGTCTCAATGCAAGTTGAAGTATTACTTATGATTCTTGCCGTACCTACTATAGATTGTACAAATGCAGTACATAAATATATTTGCTGCAAATTGCACACGTAAGGAAATGTTAAAACCTGCCTATCTTGTATCCTGTGGTATTTAATTGAAGCCAGCTATTTGTTCAATTACATTTTTCAATCAAGGGACTGATGCTGTGATAGTTATTGCTTCATAACTAGCCAGATATATTATGTTTAAAAAAATCAGGGGCCAAGTTACTGGTCCCAGAATGCATATTTTATAACCTTGATTTTATTCATGGATGACTTGTAATTTGTGGACCTTCCCTCTTTGCATATACCTCTGTGAAATGATAATTTATATTAGAAGAGATGATTTATTCATGAGGATAAACTACTAACCAAATAATTTTAGCCAAATTATATTTGTGCAATACTATTATCAGAATTAATAACGGTTATGTGGCCTTATTTTAAAAAACAAATTTGACTGGAAATCTCTTGGTGTTCATAAATTAACAAGGCATTCTATATACTCTCCATATATCTCACCTAATCTATAATAACACTAACCTTACGCAACCTATATAACCTATAACAATAACCTAACGCTATGAAAAATAATCTAACGCAATGAAAAATCTAAACTATAAACGAACTATGCTAGACTTTATTACGAATGAACTATTAATGAAAATATCACGAAAATATACAGAAAACAGTTAATAAAAGTTAAAACAAGACGGGTATTTGGTTTTCTCGCTCATCCACATTCTAAACACAAGATAGCGTTGCAAACAATGTAAAATCCTAGTGGAAAATATTGTCAACCGTTCACATTCCACCATAATGCATAGGGTAACACACCTACAGGTAAATCGTGTTCATAATACGAGGAACTGAACCTAACCAATGCTTACTGGCATTATTTAGGTGCAGAGGATCTAGTCCCATTAGTCCTGGACCCGTAACTGAAAGGTAACAAACTTCCGCTAGTAACCGGAGATCGTAATTCAGGCCCTGAGCAGGCTTTCACACCCCACATAGAGCGGGACGCCGAGAACCGGAGCAGTTAAAGAGCGACCGTAAACAAAGACATTACGATTTTCAAAAGTTGTTCCTCTGGTGAAATATCGATGTAGTGTCTCTAGAGGAACACTATATATCAGACCACTATTTTTGAGTGTGGTATCGGGACTACATTGTTATGAAAATTTTTGCTTATACTGGTATTCAAATATATTGGAACAAAGTATTTCTATGTTCTAACGGGCCCAAATGACCTTGTTGTCGACGGGCCCTAAAACACCACACACTCACTCACTCTATGTTCTAATATTTGCAAGGAAGTAATGTTTCGCGTCCAATCTGATTTCCATGTTCCCCAATATTATAGTGTTTTCTCTTACTGACTACGAAATAACAGCAAAATGTCTTGTGGCTGGCTGACAGGGTTAAACATGAAATAAACAAATATAGTATTTTGCGTTACGTTCAAACACTGTCGTAAATAAATATTGTTACGGCGGCAATGAATACCTACGTACAAGAATTAAGTGCGTTACCCGATTCTTCCGCTTCTTTGTTGCAGCGAGAGTAGCAAAAATTGGAACATTCAGGACCATTTGTGATGGACAACACAGCGCCAGGGCACATTTTCTCCACGACCTTCGGTTTCCCCCACCATCTACATTATCATCTTTTCTTTCATCAATTCGCCCTTATTCCGTTCATCTACTTCCCTCACTGTCATTCCTGGGACCGGGTTGATCCCCCATCCCTGGATTTCTCTCTCTGATCTATAGTTGTGAGTCCCTTACCTAAAATGACGTAAGTCGTAGAGGACCATAAATAAACAAGACTGTGTTTCTGTAACAAGAAAAAAGAAGGGTAACTGTAGCTGACGTCACGAAGCCCGAAATACGTGCTTTATTGCTGTACTGCGCCGAAAATTTCCCGAATGTTTGATATTGGCGTATCAGTCCGATTTCCACAATGTGTCATTGCTTCACTTCGAGAGATTTAGGCCTCCGGAACATTCCTTAGGCGATCAGCAGGCAAAAAACGGGGTGCAAAAGCCAGTTTCAAGAATTTCTAAAAATGACTTGAGAGGTGAGAGTCAGAATTGTGAGTAGGCCAGCCAGAGCAGTACACCGCAATGATGTTTTAAAGTTATCAAATTCAGCAATCAGAGCAGTGTAAAATTTAATATTGGTCTGTGAGCAGTGAAAGTCAAGAAGATACAAGCAGCACGAGTGAATGTTGCAACAGAATCAACCAAAAAAGAGAGGTCTGCGGAAAGAGAAGTGTTGCTGTATATACGTGTAAACGGTGAAAGCGAGTGTAAATTAGCACTGGCCTAACGATCCCAGTGACAAATAAAATGAGTTTGGTGCAACTTCATGTTATATTTGTCACAATATTGGCATTCGTTGTTGCAGTTTCAAGTAAACATGCATTACTGATTGTTTAGATCGCTGTAGTTTGGATTATGAACGAGTCAATGGTGTCGACAGTAAACCGTAACATAACTGCTTCACCTCGTTGGTACATCGTTTACTCTTTACAAGTTTAAAATTGAAACATATAAACAGCTAATACAGATCAAAGGTATTATCAATAGAGTTATTTGTTATGTATTCAGAATAAATAAAAACCAGTTTGGACATAACTGAAAATGTCACGTTTAAAATAAAGTAGTAATGATTACAAGAAATAAATATATTAAACATTAAAGTAACAATTAACTGGACAATTTGTAATACCAAAAATCTACGATTAGTAAATGGAGAAAAATACAGAAAAGGAGAAATCACAAATTAAGACGAAATAAAATTACAAACGAAGGATTAAATAAATAGGTTCTTTGACTTTTAAGCAGAACGGAAACCTCGTTCTGTGCACCTTCTCCTCTTCCGTTCCCCATGGCAGTTAGCCTCCTCTATGGTATCTTATATAAAGTGGCTATTTTATGACCCCAACGTTCGTCCAAGCTGGTTTCATTCCTCCATTGGAATCCACAATTCTGTGGTTATACATATTGCTTTGTTAATAATATTGTTTCTTCTCAACCTACCAGAATATGACCGTTTTAGTTTCGACATATTTAACTGTGGCTTATTTAATTTAAACCAGTACAAAGAAATACTTTTCGTTAAGGTATAATTATTTCTTCGGCATTTATTGATGCTGTTACCGTCTTAGTAAAACCTCTTTGTAAAAAATCCTGTGATATTAAACACAAAAAATGTTCCCTCTTTAACACAAGGTGTATATATTCTCACTCTGATGTCATCATGTTTTCTTTTTTGTTCTTTGCTTTATCTAATCTCATGCTAAACCACTTCTTTGTTTTCACGTAGACTCATTTAAACAGAGCTATTTCCTTATAAGTAAGTGAGACTGCAGCAGAAAATTGTAATTCCAAATTTTATTTGTCAGTATAATGCAGTTGTCTGTGAGTTATCTCCCATCTCTACAACCCAAGTAGTTTCCACGTAGATAAATGTACTACATTCCATTTTAGATATGAACATTCACATGAAGTACTGTTTTGACTGTTATGATGGGTTCGATATAATACAAATTTTCTCTCTGCTGTCCTTAATTGTGTCAGAGTGTTTCATGGTTAACCTATTCTAAATTATTGGGAATAACACGTGTTTTGTGAGATAAACTTTTGTATATTCTGATCATTTGTTATGCATGCCTTCTTTTAATGAGTTATTCAGCAGAGAAATACAGCGCTTAGTATGTACACATTGGATATTTCACATTGCTTCTTCCTTACCCGTATTGCCTATATGACCACGTACCCAGCAAAGAGACATTGTGCCAGTGTTTCTAATATTTACTGCAATAGGGTGTTCGTATCACTTATTGTTTCAAATGATGCTTGAAAATCACTTAAAGCTTAATATTTGTAAGCTATTGATTCACTCAATGACTTTTTCTTTAAAGCTGGAACTTAAGCTTGGAATATCGTACGTACTGAATGCAAGTCGTAGGCAACTTCAGAATCGTTATCAAACACAACGAAAGCTAGAAAACTAATGATGTCTTAAAACATTTATTATAATGTGTGTAAATGAATAAATAATGTTTACTCAGGCAGCACAGCTGAACATATATGTCATTATGTTAATGCTGCATTTCATTAATAATTTCTTTTAATTTTAGATACCTTTTTATTTAATTATAAATGTTAAACTATTACATGATTGCATCTATTGAAATTGACCCTGGCTACTTATCCAACAGACGCCTCACATTACATACATTCAACATAGCTCTTAAACTATTATTTACACTACTTAAGCATCATTCTTAACTTCTATCTACTGACCATTCTAGCTTTAGAGGAGCAGGCACTAATACAACATGAAAAAATGTTGCGGTTAAAAACAACAAAATGGGAGAAAATATTACTACAACCAATCAAGATGAAAACATACACAAGTTTTCTACACAAGGTTATGGAATTAAAAACAGATCTGAATCTTCCTAATTCTAAAGAAAACATCTTAATCAAAGAAAACCCACTCCAGTTAATAATCAATTAGATTTAGAACAAATATTTACAAAATCTGAAACTTCCAAACCTGTACCAAAAGCTCTAGCTTTAGAAACTGTGAACAATAGATACCCACCTGAAGAATGGTTACATATCTACACAGATGGATCTAACTTGGACAACAACTCAGAAGCAGGAATTAAGTGTGCACTGTTCTCATTCTATCAACCAGCAGGATACCACACAGCAAATTTTGATGCAGAAGTAACGGCTATTCATATTTCCCTCCAACACCTTCTATACAGAATAGATAAATTCAAAAATGCTGTCATACTTTCTGATTCTAAAGCAGCATTTTGTGCAATAAGTTCATATAAAATAAGGTAAATCCAAATTAAAAAAATGTCACAAAATGATCCAACAACTTCAAAAATTACAGAAAAGAATTATATTACAGTGGATACCTGCACATCGTGGAATTGCTGGAAATGAATCAGCTGATTTCCTTGCCGGAAAAGGTGCAAATTTAGTTCATACAAAAATAAAAACTTGCCCTTTACATCCATAAAAAGATTAATCAAAAGAAAATATAAAACAAACAAAACCAATCAATATTTAACAAAGCCAAAGATAAAAAATGGAACATTTTAATTAAAAATCCAGAAATTATTCCAGAAATTCCACGTAAAGCTGCAGTAGCAAATTTTAGATTACCTACGGAACATGATTATTTGGCCCAACACTTACACAGAATAGGAATTTATAGAAGTCCAAATTCTCCTCTGTGCAACAAAGAAGAGGAAATGACTGAAGAACATCTTTTAACCTGTGAAGCCTTACAACCTGTCGGACCCACTACACTGAAATATTGGGGAGCAAGAGAGCTAATTAATGGCTTCATTGCCAAAGCCTAACATTTGAAAACAACAACAATAACAACTGAACACTTCCATCTCGCTCTAGCATTCCACAAAAACCCCACCTATTGTTAGACCTGGCAGTCATCTGTGAACATTTTCTTAATTATTATAATTCTTTTATTTCTGAATCATTTTTCTCTTATCAGTTTTTTCCTCCAATCATCCGTACCTCTACATTCCCATAAAATATGTTCTCTATCTTCTTTATCCCCACAAATTGGACTGATTTGTTGTACAGCATTACCCCAAAGTCCTTTTAATTTTCATACCCCTAAACAATACTAAACAATAGCTTCCCTCTCCTTTCTGTTGTGTATTTCTAAATACTTTTATTTACGAATTTCTGTTCTAATCAACTTATAAAAGACCATTGACGTTTTCCTCTAAATCTCAGCTCACATATTTTGTCCACATCTTCAAATCTAAAACGAACTTTCTTCCATATTCTCTGTATGACACTATGCCTCTTTAGCCATTCATAACCTAACCCGCTCTTCTCCAACTAATTCTTTAACCTACTCAACTACGTATCGTGACCAAGATGCTTTTCTTGATAGTTAATATAGAACTATAACACCTCCTCTGGAAGCTCCATAGCCCAGTACTAGTATTTCCCTATTCTTTCCATCACCAATCGTTTTAGATACCTGTACCTTCCTGTTACGGTCTAACTGCATGAAAATGGATGAGGCTGTAGGATACTCATAGCTTTATAAAGGCATCCTTTCCCTATAGGAATTATTCGTGCTCTGTTGGATATGGCAGCTAATTTGCAATATTCTGGTTGGCTGTTACGGTAGTTGTTTATTTTGACTAAAATCTTATTAGCATTGTCTTGATTTTCTCATGCATATCCATAGTTACCTGCAGTACCTTAATTGGTTGTTAGCGCCGAGGGAGCACTTGATTAATTAATGAAGCTTCGCCCTAGAGCATATAGACGCATTTCAATTTAGTTAACGCCTTTAATTGAGAAAGGAACTAGTTGCGAGATCACAGCTGTTTTGCTAGGCTTTGAGCGGAAGCAGCCCTAGAGGAAGAACTTCATTTTGAAATAAAGTAACAACTTGCTGTAGTACGGAGCAAACTTGCAGCAAAGTTTGACAAATAACCTTTCAAAGGCAGAGGTATAACCTAAGGAGGCTATCATATTGAAGCCTGTCCTCTCAATTAGCCTGGTTGTAGAGGGCGATCATGCGAGGAAACTGTTCGACCAGTGAAGTGGAAAAGTGGTACATCCATCTGTGTGTGTATGTGTGGGAGGGTTGGTAAGACAGGCAAGTGAACCGTTCTCTCCAACCCCATTTTGTGGGAGCAGCCATCAGCTGGGGGTATGTGTGTATGTGCAAGCAAACACGTAATGAGATGCCAGGCAAAATGATTCACTTCCCCTTATGCAAATGGAGAAAGAGAGAGGGAAAGAGGGTCCCCTTTCTTCAAAGTGACGGAAACGTGGAGCTTCCCTGCTGCTTCAATTTACGGTACCGGTGTCTTCTTCCGGGGGAATCTCTTTCTTTAGAAAGGAGAAGACATTAATAACGTTGTGTCTCAAGAACTTCAAAAGCTCCATGATAAATTTGTAAGCATTAGAATAATTATGTATCTGACAGAAACGACGCAGTACATGTATTTGTCACAGATCCCTTTTCATTTCGCTCTCTCGTCTGTTTTTGTATAAACTTTACGAGATACAGGAGATTTCATAAGTACGTATTCAACGGGAAAACTAAAGTTTAATTTCCTCTATTTTCCTCGGCCGCACATGACCTTCCACTGACCTTTAAACGGCATTTATTTATTCTCTCAATAACTCACGCACTCACTCACTATTTCCCTATAGTAAGTAAATATTGTGGGTCGCGCCGTGGTCGAGGGTGAGACCGCTTGGCTTTCACCAAGGTGGCTCAGGTTCGATCCCAGGCAACCGCAAAGTGAGATTTGTAGTGGACAAGACGGTGCTGGAGCGGGTTTTCTCCGGGTTCTCCGGTTTCCCCGCCAGCATTTCACCAATTGCTCCATTATTATCTTTCCTATAATTTCATCTTGCTCTCATTCCGTTCATCCACTTCCCTCATCTCATACCAAGCTGATGGGCCATCCTAGATTCTCTCTCCCTGATCCAAAAATTCCGTTCCTCAACCCACATAAGGGTTAAAAGTGAACGTAACCTATAAAAATTTCACAATAATTTAAGATAGAAGAGGTAGCACATTTTATTGAAACATTTTATATCGAGGTTTCATTGGAAGTGCAGTTTTTCTTCACCAAAATGTCATTTTGAGAAAAAAAAAAAGACTTAAGAAAACGAAAGAAAGAAAAGAGCAATAGAGAAGGAGGGCGAGTGAAACCAAGAGCGGTAGTACAGTGTAACTCAAAACCCTTGTCCTATATATACAAAATGTTATACTATAAGACGCAGTACATTTAAGAATGCAGTTAAAAATCCTTCATAAATACAAAGTTTTATCAATAAAATGTTTTTGGGTTATTTAAATATTTGAAAGAATAATGGATAAGTAAGGAATCCTTGTATGAAATATATGGTACTCAAGGCGGTATTCGATATTGCTTTAAAAATTCTAACAGCCAAATTAAAGGAAAAAAAAAATGTTTCATTGGCAGAAAAAGGAGCAGATTATAAGAAATACCAAACTAAATACATTAAAGTGCAGGAAAATTTTATATATACATATATTAAATTGTGTTGGTATTTATATATTTTTATTTCCGTGAATACTTAAGCTAAAAAAACTGAAAGTCAACAACTACATCATTTTATTCCCCTTATAATTTCCTGGAAAGCAATTAAACTACCATTCAAATGGAAAACACTTCGTTATTTTTTAAATCTAATGTCTTTGATCAATATATGCTATATTGTTTAAGAAATGGGTTTATTCATGTAAAGTATATTTAGATACTGTACGGATGGCCTGTGGTTCTCCTCATATGCATTATATTTGGTAGAGTTGTTGAAGGTTGGTAAATTATTTAGAAATTAAATAAATGTACTAAGGAGAAACCTAATCCTCTAATTTACAAAATTTGAGTAAAATATTATGGTAATGCTAGAAAGCTTTGGCTATTATGACAATAAAATTTAAGTCACACTTCCGCTTTTGTCAAAATACAACTGATAGGCAAGCTTGAAAGTTTACGATTGTTTGTCTTTTCTTTATGTAGGAAGAACCCTTTATTACGGTTAAAGATTTGATTGTTGTTTTCGAAGATTGTGTATAATTCCTATGTATTGCTTTAGTTGACGTAGAAGTAACACTCCACTAAACCGTTCATGGAGATTTCATCCAAAATCATTTTGATGTCCACTGAACTCAAAGCACTTTTAGCTTGTAGTGGATCCGAACATACTCAGAAAACGAGCGGAATTTCTATTCAGTCGAGGAAATGTATTTCTTGGAAAATGTGAATAGAAATCACTCAAACTAATTCCATTTTGGAATTTATTTTTCATTTGACGATTGCATTGCAAATCGATAAGTTCAAGCTGTAATTCAGATGGAACATTATCAACATGTGTAGAGTAAGGTTCAGCAAATATTTGGAAAATTGGCTCTAATTGCACCACGTCTTGAAACCTTCAACTCTCTTAATATTTGAACATATTCTTGCAAGTCCATGACCTGAAGAAACTGCGTAACTGTTGAGAGCTTTGGGAAATGTACCAAGTTTTTGAGGTTAACTGCCTTTCCCATAAGGATAGTTTCATTTTGAATGCTCTGATACTATCACTTTCTATAAAAAAGGAACACTCTTCCCATGAAGGCATAAATGTAGGAGTAGATGTCCTACGTGTCACATTACATTCTCCAACCGACATTATGTTTACGAAAACAAACAGCAAGAGACGAGACAACACTGAACGTCTCAAACTGAAGTCGCACGGCACTCGTGGAAGTGCACAGTGCTACGTCATTTGCTCTAGCACAAAATCGATCCATTTCATGACCACTGTGTTAGATTATAATAGCATCCTAAACAAAATGTAAAAATGAGGGTGAATTCTAAAATTTAGTTTATTCTATCGAAAATAAAAAACCTGTAACCAAAGTTGAAGACATTCAAATATGTTTTTGCAGTTTCATTCAAGTGGATCCTCTCTCCTTGGGGTGACCTAGAGATTTCCGCCGATTTGAAGGATGAGGGTTAGTTAGAGAAAATGTCTTACCATGCCAAAATTCCCACCGACACTTACCAACTGAAATGGATGGTGATGTGTAACTTGAAATGAGGTGAATAGGATTTGGCGGACTGAGGAACAGTCCGAAAGTTTGTTACATGTGTTCTAGGAGCGACTTAATCAGTATTGTCAGGATAAAGGGTTTGCAGGGTGGGTGCAGTGATCCTTGAGCACCACTGGTGGTAAATCAAAATTAAGAAAATTAGATTTTTTTGCAGTTTCCAGATTAATTCTTGGTTGGATGTGTCATTTTGAGGCTTGTGTAATAATCTTAAGGTAACCGGTTGTGCCCACAAGCCATACGAGGAAGCCGGTGTGGCTTTATGCGACCCGAGAACAAGGGAAAAATAAAAATATGCTTTGGGAAGGCCGGTCACTTAAATAGAATTCACGACCTTCCAAATATAGTCCAAATACAGCCAAGTGATACTGCAAGAGCAAGAAGTAAATAATTACCTCTATACAAAGGAAGAGACACTAATTCTTCTTTTTATTTCTCATCGCCTTTCCGGCCCTTCATATCTCACAGGGTCGAGCAGAAGTTTGATAAATGGCGCAAGGAAAATCAAGGTGGAGTTATAACACGATTTTAAATTAAGTACCGAAATTCTCGAGCTCTTTAGGTTACAGAGTCCACCCCCATACGTCATTTTCAGATTTATTTTTAGACCTCCCAAACACACGCAAATGTTCTGCGGATGTCGTGACGTGGAAAAACTCCTCCGTGGGAAAAAAGAAGAGAAAATACAGCAGAAGAGGAAGAAGAAGGAGGGCAGGGTGCAAATGTGCCCGAGGTCTTTAGATAGGTAAGGAGGGCTTAATTGCTTTGCACGCGACGGGTACCTATCCTTCTATCCTCCCCTTACCCTCCCAAGTGGCTTCTTCCTGCTCTTTTAAGATATTAAATGCATCATTCTATAAGAGAACCCAATGAGTGCAACATATATGCCATCCTTGTTCTACATATTTTATTGCTTCGAATTCAGAATTTGCAATATCCTATATTAGGTACTTTTCATTTTCTCTAATACTTACTTAAAGTAAATACAGAAGTATTGTAAAATACCCAAACATTTTTTACTAAGATTTCATTGGAAATACTACCAGAATAAGAAACACAAAACACGCATTTTCTTAGAAAAAGTTCGGTATGTGGTACGTGTGTGTTCGTGGGTGCGCATGCGCGCTCGCGCCTCTGTCTATAAATAGCTTAACTCAAAAATTGAAAAAGAAAGTTTCGAATTGCTGAAAATGGCTTTAACAATTTTGATTATTATGGGGCGGATTCATAGTTATCACTTTGGTCTAGACTAACTTTGTCCGGACCATGTCTGACTATGAATACGATCGTAGATGTTTGAGAACTTTTCAATCAATATGTCTTGAAAATTTTGGGAATAACCTATGATATCCTTTTCACGAAGACTCACTTTTGCATAATCGATAAACTTGTTGCAAATCTTGTAGGTCTCGTTAAAACATACTATTTGTCACTTGTTTATGCAATTAACCATTTTTAAAATATCTATATTTCTTATTGGCTTCAATTTATAAATAGCTATGCTTTTCTGGTCTGCATAGTGGGCTAGAGTATTGTGCTTTGGTTGTCTGCCAATGAATGTGCCCGGAATCAATCCTACCCTGGAGGGTGAGGATTTTAAGTCCCTTGTTTAAGACCGGTGCCCACTCAGCTTCGTGGGAGATGCTCAAGGTAGCGAACACTGGTCTAGAATGCCAATTTTCCGGCTGGGGGTTGCCGTGATGCTGACTACATCTCCTCAAAGTATCGGTTGGATGATCGCCTATCTTTGCTTTGCGTATGTCGGCATGAGGCCGGCAGTCGGGTCGGCAGACTCAGGCTCGCTTACGAGCTGTTGCGCCATGGGTTTATATTGTCTACCCACCACAGGAAAGCAAGAGGGGTGTGAAGAGGGAGAGGGGTTCGAACTGTTTATCTGCTCTGTTAGTGGATTTGTTTGCTACGAAATGAGTGTTTGAGAGTGATATGGGTCAACTATGCTGCCATATCTAATGCTCGTTTCAGTAATTTCAGTAATGCGTTTTATTTATGGGTGAGTTATGTGACAACACTGTAATTTATATGAACCTAGAATTCTTATCATGCCCGCAACGTGAGCATAAACACAGCAAATGACTACGTTATATAAGTATATTTCTCTGCCTTGCCTTCTGTGGTGGGCAGACAGTACTTTTCTCAAATGGAAAGTCGTTAATAGATTATTTCACCCACTTGGCCATGCAAAGAGAACGGGTTTCAAAACCATCACATAGTAAAAAAACTCTTAATAGATTTGAATGTCGCTTCAAGATACTGTATTAACGTATTTCCATTGAATCTCTAAAGAAATAAGTAATAAAAATGTCTATAAATGTCTGCTTCGAGTATTATGAATCAGTGAGAATACATTGCAGGAAAGTCAGTAGAAGTGAGTGCAATATATGCATGCAGCAAGACTGTACTCTAAACACTGCTAAAAATATTAAAGCAGCATATAACTGAAATACTTCCATGATGAATAACGTGGCTACTTTTAATTTTCAACGCCTTTGGAAGACGCAGAGTTTAACTATGGAGTTTTGTATTTATGAGAAACTTCGTGTTGTAACGTTCACACATACACGCTTCTACACATGACAACGTACATATTTATTGGAATGAAATACTCTCTAGGTAAGTGGTAGAGAAGGTAAACGCAACAATGTCATATTATGTTTAATACGTTACAATAAATTATCATTATTGCGTTTCCGAATTTTCAAAAAGGATTTGCATTGGAGTTTGGTAGTCACTTATAAACTTTGCTCCTCTGGAGGACATTAAGAATTCAGTGCACGTAAGGCTATTGCTTCACGATAGGGATCGAGCTAAGCACATGGTAGTTTGGCAGTTTTCTTTGAAGAAAAATGAGGCGATATGCTCCTTTAGATGAGAAGAGGGCTTCCAGTGTTTCTCCATTATAACAATGACACTATATATACAATATTTCAACTTCAATATCATATGGATTACGGTAACTGGGCTTTTTCTACTTGTTGTCCAGGTACATATTTACAATTATGGTTTAACGATTTTGTGTTGCATAATACTACTGTGTCAATACATTTCCGGCAATTGATCATTGAAACACAAAATATGCATTAATGATCCAATTTTATTTTATCGCTTTCAAACTACAGCCCTTCCAAAATTATACATTTATGCCACAAATAATCCAATTACAAAAACATTTTTGTAAACATTTTTCTGGAATCTTTGTCAATTTCGCCGCGAATTCTCCTTCATTTCTTCTATCGACAAAAAACGGGTGCATCGAAGTGGTAACTTGAATTTTGGAATGAGAAATAAGTCAGCGATAGCCAGGTCAGGTGAATACGCTGGTTTATCCATGAGATTTGATGAGCTGTGGTGCTATCATGGTGCAGAATCCATCAGTTGTCTTTCCCAAATCTGGACTTCTTCTTCTTCTTCTTCTTCTTCTTCTTCTTCTTCTTCTTCTTCTTCTTCTTCTTCTTCTTCTTCTTCTTCTTCTTCTTCTTCTTCTTCTTCTTCTTCTTCTTCTTCTTCTTCTTCTTCTTCTTCTTCTTCTTCTTCTTCTTCTTCTTCTTCTTCTTCTTCTTCTTCTTCTTCTTCTTCTTCTTCTTCTTCTTCTTCTTCTTCTTCTTCTTCTTCTTCTTCTTCTTCTTCTTCTTCTTCTTCTTCTTCTTCTTCTTCTTCTTCTTCTTCTTCTTCTTCTTCTTCTTCTTCTTCTTCTTCTTCTTCTTCTTCTTCTTCTTCTTCTTCTTCTTCTTCTTCTTCTTCTTCTTCTTCTTCTTCTTCTTCTTCTTCTTCTTCTTCTTCTTCTTCTTCTTGGATTAGGTTCTCGCCTGTCCCGTCTTCACAGTGTCCCCTTCCATCTTTTCCTCGGCCTCTCTACGTCCCTCTTTCCTTTAGGACTATATTGGAAAACTACTTTTGGCAGTCTTGTATCATCCATTCTTCCAACATAACCAAACCAAACCATCTTCTTCTGTACCTATCCATTTTTGAGGTGATAGCTTTCACTTGTAATTCATTTCTGACTCTATCTTCTTTCGTAAATCCTTTTGTTCTTCTCAAGAATCTCATTTCGCAACTTTGTATTCTGCTGATGAAATGAAATGTGTAGTGTTTAACGCCCGCTTTTACTACATACGGCACCGCAGGCGATGACACGGATGATACATGAGATGAAGATGGAGCACCGGTGGAATGAGATGACGGTGGAAACCGGAGATCCCGGAGAAAACCCGCCCAAGTGCCGTGTTGTCCACAACAAATCTCACTTTGCAGTCGCCTGGGATCGAACCCGGGCCGCCTTGGTGAGAGCCAAGCGGTCTAACCACTGAGCCACGGCGCGGCCTATTCTGCTGATGATTCTTTGTGTAGGTACCCAGTTTTCACATCCATAAAGTAAATTTGGGACCGCCATGGTGTTATAAAATTTTATTCCTGTTTCAGGTCTTGTTTTATTCTGGACTTTCTCGACCTATTTGTTCTCTCAAACGCCACATAACACGCAGCTAATGGTCTTATTTACCATTTATTCTGGCAAGAATTCCATCAATTGATAGCTGATGACCGACCAGAGAGAGGCAAATCTTCCACGACCACTTTTAAATTTACTGTACCACTCATATGCACGTGTTTTTGTTAAAGTCGATTCAGCGTAAGCCCTCTGTAACATTTTCAGCGATTCGGCACTCGATATTAGATTTGGAATGCAAAACTTGAGACAGATTCCTTGTTCAATATTTTTATTCATTGTAAAATCGCAACTAACAAAATGACACCCTCTAAACAAACTAGATGACAGATGACAAATTCCGCGTGGGTATAGAGGAAAGATGTACCAGCTTAGCGACAACAATGATTTCGAATCCCCTCTTATACGAGATTCTTATATGATCAATTCCCGATATATTATCTGCGATATTTAAAGCACACTTGATTAAAAGTTTAACACACCGAAAGAGATGACGTTATGGTAAAGTGTGTGGCTCGCATTCGGGAGTTTGGGGTTCGCTCCCCTTCGACCGACCACTCTCTCTAAGGTGTCTCGTGATATCCTGGCGAGTGCCTGGTAATTTATTTACTTTTCTTTCTCATTTTATGCATGACACCGTAAGCTTCTTCACTGTTTCCTGGAAGAAGTTGCCCAGGCTGCTATGGCTGCTTCGCCGTCCTCTCCACTGAGAAGCTTCGGCTGTGAACCGGATAGCAGCTAACCCGGACCAGTTTTAGAAAAAGAATTTTAATGTAGTAATGAAGACTTGTTTTAGAGATGATAAATTGCTAATCACAGGAAGTATACTCCTCCATAGGAGAGAAAATCTCCGAGGGGTGAGACGCAGGGGCGTTGGCGAAGGTTTCCACACCATCCCTGGACAGGTTTATGACACCCGATGTCAGTACAGTTACAGACCATTCAAAAACACTCTGACGGCTTCTACTTTTGTGAATGAATCTTCCCGGTTTTAGTGTACAGGGTGAACAGGGCGCATGTTTTCTTAACGGTTCTGCTCCTTGTGTAGCAGGCGTTCTTTGCCACACACATTCGCTGTCCTTGTTCCACTGTGTAACACAGGACATTCCTTTGAGGGACCTTCTTTGCGTTGCTGGACTATACATTACTCGAATTCTCTTGCCAGCGGGCGAATTCACTGCATTCACCTGCTTGGGACCAGGTTGGAAGAGAAAATGTGATAAAATTATGGAAAAAGTTGTGGCCTGGTTTTTTTGGCTTGCCAGAAAAAAAATGAGGAAGAAGAAGCAGAAGAAGAAGAAGAAGAAGAAGAAGAAGAAGAAGAAGAAGAAGAAGAAGAAGAAGAAGAAGAAGAAGAAGAAGAAAAGTAAGTGTGAATGAAGATTGTATAGACTTTCTTAAAAATATCCATGATGAAGAAGACATTAACAATTGGCTGTAAATCGACAATGAGGGAGAAATAAAACCGATTATAGAGGAAGGCATTATTGATCATACAGTATTACTGAAAATAAAAATGAAGAATTTTCAGATTCAGCCACTATTGATGAACTAGCTGTAGTTATAACCCACGTACAAGCAGTAGCAAACAGAGACATTTGTGTTTCATTTCGAGAGTGAAGCCGAAATATTGCAATTCTAATGCAATTCAATTTCTAATGTTAAAGCGCATGTGAGATCGCGCTGCTCGTAAGCGACACCCTAAACTAAGACATCAGAAGCTCACTGCCCTTTTTACTACCGAATAGTTTGTAGGTATATTGTGTACAGTGAAAATACATTGACTATTACAGTACATAAAGTGTGTGTGTTTTTAGGTGAAAGTGTGTTGATAGTGATTTATAAACTCCATCAAAATATTTCGGTGATATTATATATGTTTTTATCGTTTTGTCCGTCATTCTTTGGATAACCTGGATTTTCGTTAACTTGGATCGACCCAGTTGATACGGGTAAACGAGGGTTTACTGTATCTCAAAATATTAAGGATTTTTGGGCATCTCTAGACCTTCCTTGCCTTCACCCTCAGCCAAATAAGACCAAACTTGACCTTATCCCTTCAGCCTCTTTCGTGTTTTTATGTTGTAGTTGATTTCTCTGTTTGATTAGGATACCAATGTGAAAGAAAGATATGGAGATATGTAATCCAACTAGGAAACTAGAAAAACCTACTACTAAAAGAAAAGCTGTATCTATTTTAGGTCAAGTTTTAATAGTACAGTCTATGCACAATTTAAAGTTGTCAGCCTCCAAAATTATAGTCATCCAAAGGCAAAATTAAAATGTTTAACAATCACTACTAGTTTCATTTATTTGCTCACTCATTCACTCACACACTCACTCAGTCACTTACTCACCCACCCATTTATTTATTTATTTTGTGTCGATAAACTTATATATCTACATGTCTTTACCCAAATATCTCAAATAATGCTGTTTGTATGTAATTCCTAAATAAAGGTAGTAAAGCAAGTGCCTACTGACATATATCACTAACTGAAATTATAACAAAAATCTATTTTATTAAGTCATACCTATTGGGCCTCTTCCATCTCAGCTTCACTTCAAACATTCTCAAAAGTTTATCTTAGCTATCTGTAATCGATAAAATGTTATCCTAATTACTAGCTCCTAATTACAATATGCAGGGGGTATCTCAAGCACCACGAGCTACATAGATCTTATACACTTCCTCCCCTTATTAGGACACAATGAAGAGAAGTAACCACAGAAGCCTACAGGACATAATCAGACGGACCAGAGATGCACATAAAATCTCTGATAGTTCCTAACTGGATGACGAGGTACACTAATGGAGCTGTCTAAAGATGGCGTTAAGCAAACCTAATACCAGGCAATCCTCTGGTGTCTGTGGTAGTTCCAGGTAATTCAGCTACATACTTTACCCTTATTCCTTCCACTTCTGCGTTTCTTCTACATTTCAGTCCCCTACATTTCAGTAATAAAGTGTGTTAGGTGCATAAGTGCGAATAATTTGTATCTTAATATGTATCCACTTCTGTAAAAGTTTTCCAACAAACAGACCATTTATTTTACTACTTGGTGTTGTTTTAACAGCACCACGAAATGAACAACGCCTGCCAAAATAATGAGCTTTGCTTTCACTTGATAACACCCCAGTGGCTGACCTGCTGGCCTAAGTGGTGAGATCATTGAATGCAGAAGCGTCCAACTCCCATACAGCATTCGTTATCGTGAATAATAAATCGGCAAATGAAGCAAATATTTTATTTAATGCTGTTTATTACACTCTGCTTAAATACTCCAACCCTCAAGTGTACATCATCTTCATTTCCTCTACAAATTGAGTATATATTCTGCAGTGAAATTTTCGTCAATATCTTTGGCCAAAACACTTCAATATAAACCAAAAAATTCATTCTATCATACCTATAGGTACAGATATAGATAGTATATATTATATACTGTCTTATAAGTATGTCGTTTGGGTTGGTCTCTACGAAGTAGCTGGTCCCAATAACCACTGAGATTGGATACATGTAAGCAGCGGTGTTTGATAGTAGTAACATAGACGCTCTGATAACTGGTGGATAGTGAGCTAAATTATGTTGCGCCAACAAAGTTTCCTCTGTGGCAAGTAATTCGCGTATCCACTTGTCCTAGGTAAACGGCCAGGAATATTTTAGAAAGCCAAGAATTGGATTTAACGGAAAGCTCAAGACGGGAGGACCTCTCGGTTTTAAGCTTTCCTTGACCTACATAGCTTTCAACCTACCTTAAAGCATACAGCGAAAACTCTACTCCCAGAAGAAAGGCAGTAGCTCCTCACGGTCAAATTTTGGCAGGAAGTTTATTTACAGGGTTTACAGTTTTCTCGTCAAATATTATTCGCCTAACCCTAAAACCATTAAGGATTAAATAAGGTAAGAATAATTCAAGCTACGTAAGAACCAATCCTACTAAAATCTTTGTAGGTGTGATCAGGTTTACAAAGTCATTTTGATGGTTAAAAAACAATTCTGCATCACAAATCGGTACCCTGCAGCTTTCTACACTAAAATACTACCTTAATGAAGCACGGTCAAAACAGGAACAATTTACAAGGACCTTCCAGTGAAATTCGAACATTCTATATTTATAGAAGAGTAATAGAGTTTTCAATCGCATATTTCTGATACATTTTACAAACACATTTACAGAAATTAAGATAGATTTCACAGTTCCCAAGAAAATACATTCTACATTTTTCATGATCTGCTGTAAAATCTCATTCCAGTGAGTTTCTCAAACTTCCGAACTAACTTTGAATTAATTTATGGAAATTAATCATTTCTCCACACTAGCCATATACAGGCTAAGGTTTTTGATAGATAGAGTCAACATGAAAAATTCAGTGCCATGGTCGCGATTTGAACCACGGATCTCCTGGTTTTGAGGCTCTTACCCTTTGAGCTACCATGGCCAACGTGCCATCCTGACATTAAATTCATTCCATTTGACTCATATTTCCCCGGTAGGGGCTCTCGCATCCGAGATACACCGATTGTGGCGACTTACTATCGTAGGTACTTAAGTTCCAGGCTTCATCATTTAACTCCTATTATTTTTATTTAATTGATGGAAATTAATCATTTCTCCACAGAATCTGTGTATAGGCTAAGGTTTTTGATAGATAGAGTCAACATGAAAAATTCAATTCCATGGCTGGATGGAAACCAGGAGATCCGGGATTCAAATCCCGGCCATGGCACTGAACTTTTCATATTGACTCTAGCTTTCCGAACTAATTTTCAAATTTGTGTCCCAAACGTCTTTTTGAGAATATTATTACATTATTTGAAATTAGAGTATTAATTGTAATGGAAAACAAATTCAAACGTATACAGTTATTGATTTTTAAAGCTACGTTCATACCCACTTTTATTTACTTGGACATTTCCAGGGATATTTTTCAACGATCGTCATGTTAAATATTTTAGAAAATTTAAAACCAATTGGCCTGCATCTTGAGGAGTAATTTGATTGATTAAGAACACTGAAAAGTGAATGAAAAGATTACTTTATGATTGTATATGTATACTTAAAATACTGCTCTCTTTTGAATGCCAAACACATGTTATTCCATCTACTGTTACATACTTAGCCCTTTAAAACATACTACATATTAGTACTGAATAAAATGTGTAAATTGTTAACTGTAAAAGCATGTCTTAAAACCCAACTCCACTTTTCAACCTAAGTGTAGGGTACTTTCGCGACGTAGGAGTTAAACCATTTTTCAATTTACCGACAGAAAATGGGCTAAGAAAATGTTGAACCAGCGTTCGGAAGGTACTTATACATTAAGCGAATTTCCACATGAGAAAAGTATTTGAAGTAACTTTCGCATTATTTTGATAATACTTCATGATACGACAAAGGGACTTTCTTATAAATATAGTAATTGTTTACGGATGTTCTGGCTTTATCCACACATTTTTATCATCATATTTCTACGGACTTGGCTACAAACAGATCTGCCTAGAATCCCCGGCAACTACTTCCACAGCGGTACATCGCGGGTTGCATACCTAAATATGCGTAGGCGCTCTCCTCCTAGGATATCAGGCACGGGAACAAAGACGCAACCCATGAAAAATACAAAATCAAATAAGAAAGTTAAGAGAGTCGAATTTCTGTGGTAGTTCCTAGAACCTTAATTGGAATGGAAATACAATAAGCCTATGTTATAATATTTATGGAGATTTTTCAAAGGTTCATTATATTCTGGCCGTAAGTTTTTTTATTAAGAGAACCGTAAATTGCTCTAATTAAATATTCCTATATCTGATTTCGAAATCTAAGTTTTAGTAAACTAAGAGTGGGGAAAATAAACTTGTTAACGATACGGTTTCTTCAAGCGGGAGGTAAACAGCAACTTGAACTTCATAACAATAGCGGTTTCTCCGATAACTTAATGGAAGCTGTTTCTTTATCGTGAAATGATCACAAAATAAGACAGTATAGATTTTCAAGCTAAAGAAACCATAATATTTTTTTATTTAATTACCAGCTTCCAATAGCTTCAGAGGAGTATTCTATTTCACTTAAAATATAATATATTTCTCCGGGAATCATACCTTGAGGGCTCCTTAATTCAAAGAACAAACATTGAGAAAAGCTGTTTGTATATGAACTTATGTTTGAGTACACAAACGAAAAAACTCATTAAGGAAAACTGGAATATAGGAAAACGTGTCATTTTACGCCCGTGATCTACACGTGGGCTGACCCGATTACCTCGCTAACGCTGAGCTTGCCTCTGTTCCTCTCATCCCTACCCTCCCCCATAAATGTCTGCAATTAGTACTATCGCTGATGACTATAACAGAGAAGAGAAGCAGTGCTTATTTGATGTTTTGAGCAGGTAGACACACCAAACTACTTAAGGGTTGTATTTTTGTGCTACTCTAATTGTCAACATGCACTTTATCTTTGATAATCAGAATAACCTCAGGTAAACCTGTAGCAGGATTTCTATGTTGAAAGCACAATTCCTTCTCTTCTCGTAAAAGTTTTTGCGGCTATCAGTTTCCTCTGGTCACCAATGGTATCATCTTATGTTAAATAAGAGTCATGAGATCTCTGGTTTTCAGGTGTCGTTCGGAATAAGGTTTCGGAGAAGTCAAATTTTGTAACAAATAATTTAATTGTATTATTTGGATTACATTTTACTTAAACTTCCTTTCGTAGTCAATTCCAGATTACCTCCAGCATATCGATAAATTCTTACTTTTTTAATAAAAACAGTTCCATTTATTACATAAAACTTCTTGATCATGCACGACTATCCATCACTCTCACGATTACAGGACATCTCTACCAAGATTATTCATTTTCCGTTACTATCGTTACTCCTATATTAATTTTGTGATTGGCCGATTTTCTACTACGTCACCACATTACGTCATACAATTATTACTACGGCCAATCACAAAATTACATATATTTTTACACAATCTAAATTATTAAATAATTATTTTTACTTATTTAAATTATTAATAGATTTAAATAATCATTTAAATCGTTTCAACCCCCACTGTATGCATTATTTGTTCTCGGAATTTACTAATATTTTACATTGCACCTATGCGGGTGTTACTTCGGCCAATAAAATCAAAGAAATCATAATGACAGGCAGCTTTTAACTCCACATACAGTTAAACACAGCGTTGAAACATTATCTTCTGTTTTCGCTCCTGTTCTATTAGTTTTCTCGTGACATGTTACTTATTGTTCCCCTTGGTCTTCTAAAACGTAAATATCCACACCTGAAGAAACGTGAAAATGTTTATTTGCCATTCTTGATGTACGGCATGTTACCATTAACATGGCGCAGTAACATAACTGAAATGTGATATAACCAGCTTTAATTATTTATCTTTGTACGCTCTTTGTCTTTCTTGTGCATGGATAGGTAACGGTGAGTTAGTGAGCTCAAAACAATCTTGTGTCTTCTCGCGTACGTATGCGCTAAATAACGAAATCATATTATATAAGTTATGTATCTTTCAGGGACAGAAAACTTGTTATAGAATAAAATATACCTTAAGATGAAAAAATAAAAAGTGGCGCTGCACGGTAATGTAAAAGTGGCCCCGATATTTTCAATATTTTGGTGTTACGTACAACGTCGTTTACTTTACGAATTGCATTGCTCTCGTATACATAATTATTTTTAAATAAACTTTAATCTCCTTCCTCTTCTAAGAATGTTTTTAAATTGGAAGCAATAAAGAATAGACAAGAGAGAGATACATAGTTTTAATCTTTTGTCAATCTCTTATGGTTTTTTAGTGATACGAAGCATAAAGCATTTATACATTTAAGTACGACTACAAAGGCCATTAAAGAACGCTGAAGATATATATATATATATATATTGATAGGAAGACCAATTTGATTGATATTAATGGTTGTGTCATGTGTATTTTAGTTAAGTCCGTGGCTGGTGGCAACTCAGGCGGGTTCGATGCCTGCCAGAGTTTTTTGCTAAGTGAGGCGGTACAAGCCCGTTAAGTACCTCGTTGAACCCTCATATGATAGGAAATGTGACGGGTGAGGGCTACGGATGGGAGGTTTACAACAGGTCGGGGGTTTTCTCAGGGTAGGTCTGCATAGATTCTCTCTTTTGGGTCTCAGGGAGTGGGTGCGTCCTGACAGTGAATAGGTATTATCACATAGAAGGCCCCACGACCGTTGAATGGCAAGTTTATTTATACAAGTCGCCCTCTAAACTCGTCACTGTTGTGTTGTTATTCGCGCATTAGGAGCGATATTTAGGATTTGCCCGTTACAGTGCGCGTGACATGACGGCTAGTTTGAATCACAGTCGCGAGTGAACTTGTAAGTTACTAGGTTGCACCGAGTAGTGTATGTAGCTCTGTACGCGTTGTCGTTCGTGGACGTCGAGAGCATTACTTCGCTTAACAGAGTATTTCCGGAGGATTATTCAACAACAGAGTTTGGTAAAATCTTAATGATGCTGTAATGTGTGCAGTTTTTCTCACTCGCTAACACAAAGTGTTCGAGTGTTGCTCCGTTCATTCGCGAACATGGACTTTGATGAACTTTCCGTACTTGTTCCCCCTTCACTTGACACTACAGAGTGTTTTTGATAACCAACTAATATGTGTTGTTCCTTTCATTCGCCAGAACAGAGCGGTTTTCCTAGCAAACATCAAACGTCGCCATTGCACAAATTTCCCCTTCCTTTCGCCCAATTTTGGACACTTTAGAGGTCATGTGACCTGTTACTCGTTCCTTATAAGTTGTGTTTCGTCCCTACTCTTAAATTTCATCGCAATTTCTAGTTTCTGAGGCATGTATTCCACGCAACTTTCACTTCCCTACGTTCTAGGTAATAAATGCAGCAGCACGTTTGAAAATGTGTATCTTAAATCCCCGGTGTCTATTCTCACATCACGTATCATGTGCAGACCAATGTATCGGCAGAAGACTCGCCGTCGCTTGGGAGTACCCCTGGGCGATTCTCGAACAATGCCATCTTTGTCGGTCAACACAAGGAAAATTCCTGTGAGGGTAAGTGTTTATTTTCCCGGCTCTCTTTACAAGTTGGGTATACGTGCTTGCAATAAAATATATGTATTGGGATTGCCTGTTTAGTTTCTGCACCTGTATATTCAATCATTATCCTCTATATTTGTTATAACTTAGCTTAATTCATATTATGGTATCTATCCGCCCTTAATTATGCATTTAATATGACTTTCGCGGTTATTATGCCAATGTTATGCCTAACAGGGACGGTATCATAAGCACAAGTAGCTGAGTATTTGATCTCTCGTCATTGCGGACAATCGTTTTGTTGTAACTTTGTTCTAATCTTAATGGAAGATTTTGTGACCACTGGTTTGACCTGGAGAGTGCTTGGTATTTTAGGAATCACGTAGTTTGATACGGGGATAATTTGTTCTATCTGGCGGCCCAAACGTGTTTTGTATAATTCAAATTGTATATCAGCTTACATATTCTCTTTAATGCAAATTCGGTAAGGGATACATTAACGACTTTTATTTGATGCTCTTTGAGTTTCCTTTAAGTATAATTCTGGTGAAGTGTCAGCTCTAAACTTTATATATTATCTTAGGTCTGTTTGTTTGATTTTAATATTTGCTTACGTATAATAATTTAAGTGTATTTTTCATTTCATTGAAACGGAATTTCAATTTCTTGTCCATGTAGTTGTTACATTGATTAGGCAAAGCTTTACATCTAATTCTTGTTTGTATAAATGAAACATCTTCGAGCAGCAAATTATATCTTGTCAGCTTGTCAGATAACTTAAATTTTGCCATCGTTAACGTTATTTAATGTGAAACTACTATAAAAGCATTTTTAATGAAGGTATATAAAGTTATTAGTAATTTTGCATTTAAAGCATGCTTTATCTTAACGTGCTGTCTAATATCTTGGAGGGAATCCTTCCTCCAAACTGGTCCAGCTTATTCCCGGACATAGGGTCCGCGCACCGATAATTTACACGTTTGACATCATTAGATATGAATTATTGCAATTATTACGGTACACGGTTAAATCCAAATTCTTAAAGGCATTTTGAGCAAATAATAAATAATGAAAAATTTCAATGTAAGGAACCGTTTGGTCTGACGATTATGTTCAATACGTTAGTGTTTCATCTATAGAGTTTAAACACCACATTGGTATTTATTCTGCATTTCATTTGGGGATTCTGTTGTTCACAGACATGCACTCTCACATACAGAATTCTTGGACTTCTTTTATTTATATACTGTATACGTATTTTTAGTTCAATCGATATCGAACTTTTAGGTAAAATGTGCCTACAACACGTAGGTACCGTAGGGCAAAAGTATCACATGACATTCTCTGTATATCTTTTAACAACCTAATTTTACAAAACCTACTCCTTTTTTCATTACGAGGGTCCTTCAATAATTAACAGAACTAATTTAATTGTAATTAAATAAACCACCCTGGAGTGCCATGGCTGCTAGTGGTAGAAAGGTGACTCCTTCCTCTAGCAGTGCTGTGAGTGCCAGTCATGCAGAGTCAATCAGTTGGAAGTTAGAGCCCGATACGTGGGGTCATGTTTACTGCACCCAACATGGAACTTGCAGCAACGCGCATCAATAAAGTTTTGTGTTCTGTTAGACAAAACTCCTACATAAACCTTTGAAATGGTGCAGCAAGCATACAAGGAGCAAGCGTTAGACAAAACACAAGTTTCTGAGCAGTATAAACGTTTAAAAGGGGGTCATGAAGACCTTCAAGGTTATCCTTGCCTTGGAAGATCCATAACAGCAAAAACTGAAGTCAACATTAATATAATTGACGCAATTTTGCGAGAAGATCGTCGCATAGCAATTTCGAAAGTTGCAGACATAAAGCATTTGTCTGTTGGAACTGTAGATGAAATAATTCGCAATGATCTTGGCTATCGAAAAATTGCCGTGAAATGGGTACTGCACGTGCTGAAGGACGAACAGAAGGCTCAACGCGTCATGACGTGTCAAGAATGGCTCGGAAGGTTACGACGGGAGCGAGACTTTCTGAATAGGGTCATCACTTGTGACGAGAGTTGGTTCCACCATAACGACTCGTTAACAAAATAGGAGAGTTTGCAGTGGAAACATTCAGCGAGCTCTAGGCCTAAGAAAGCAAAAGTTCAGAAAAGTGCAGGAAAGTTCATGCATCTGGTATTTTTTGACAAACAGGGCATTTTGTGTGATCATGTTGTAACTAATCAACGCACAGTAACTGCTGCTTACTATTGTGATGTACTGAAAGGGCCACTGAAGAAAAAAATCGCTGAAAAGCGACCAGATCTTGCAAGGCGAGGATGGATCTTGCATCAGAATAATGCCCTTGCTCATCGAGCTCGTGCAACTCAAGATGTCCTCCCCTAAATAGACATTGAGATCATGCCTCATCCACCTTGTTCTCCGGATCTCGCACCATGCGATGTTCACCTCTTCCCTAAAGTGAAACAGGAGCTTCGTGGTCCCCATTTTCAAAGTGATAAGGAGTTGAACAATATTGTCATGGGTATCCTGAACAGACTATCCAAAAATGGGTTCAAGAGTGTTTCGAACAATGGTTAAATCATTGGAATAATTGTTTTTCATCAGAGGGAAAATACTTCGAAAGTGTGTAGGTAAATGTTAGTGAAATAAAGCCATTATATGTTAATTAAAAATTAGTTCGGTTATTTATTGAAGGACCCTCGTACAAATAGACTTAGTTTAGTAGAAATAGTTTTATTTCACATTTCCTTGTTGTTATAATGAAAATTTGTGGGATTCAATAGGCTTAGCAATACTCAGATATTTTAGATCTGATCTTTATGAAACGTCTTTGAAATACTATTCTCTTGGCACGATTTGAATAAAAAAGAACAATAACCACTTCCCATTTGAGAAACGTGTAAGTATTTTTAAGCAAGTAATATCAAGAAAATAAATTGCATTCTTAAACGAGATACATATTTTAGGTGCATTTAGGAGTATTATTCTTAAATCTCGTACAATTTACCAGTACTACAAAGGTCATCCATAGAAAGAGAACTTGAGAGCGTATTCCCATAAAATTCAAGATATTTATTTCAATAAAATGATATCTGAACATACATCTAGAACATTATAGAGGCAACTGCTGGAGAAAATGAACAAGTTTGATAAATTTTCCAGCCCTGGAAGAATTAGAATAAAAATATTAAGTTTGGAATTACAGCAATTTTCGTTTCAGAGTTATGCTCCTCACAGACTGTCAGTCTCCCTTTCTCTCTGTCACATGCAGAGAGCGAAATAGTATAAAATGCTCTTGCAACATGCAGTAGAGAAGGTAACAAAAATATATCTCACCAATTTGTTCATTCTGCTTTCGCGCTAATATCCCGGAATCCTCGTTACACTTACATAAGGAATGCAATAGATGAGGAAACAAACCCGGAGCAGAGGTCAATGCTTGTGTTTATAAAGCGGCGAGGAGCAAAAGAGGAAGAGGAGAAATTACGTCGGTTCAAGAGAATGGCGTGTGCGCCACAAATAGAACCATTCACTGCACGGAAGAGCCCGACCAAGCTACGTTCCTCAACGGCAGAGAGAGAAAGAGAAAAAAAGAAGAAAAACTGCTGCCGAGTCGAAATTACGGGGAAGCGGGGGTTATTTTTATAACTAAATAGCGTGAAAAGTGGCTATAAAGCCTGCGTTGTACATTCAATGAAGTCCAGATGTACAAAATGACTTAAGGGTAGCTAGCAAGTAGGGGGACGTTTCTCTTGAGGTGGTGAAAAATGACCTGAATACTGGCAAGGGGAAGAAAAGATTAAAGCTAAAACTTGCACGAAGCGTATTTCAACCTGAATAAACCTTTACACAAAAACCTCTTGAAATAAAAGTTGCAATTTTTCTTTAAATCCTCTGTAGGTAAAATGAAGATAAAATGTCAAATTTCAGTAGAAAATAATTTATCCAACAAGTAGATAATGATTAAAGCACAACTGAACGTCTAGCAACTTCTATGAATGTCATATTACATCACCTTCTAGTTTAATAATACACTTTATGCACTATTAGCACTGTAAATTGTATGAAATAAACAATCACGTAATTAGAGGTACATAGCTGTTATCAACTGAGTGATACATCTATATGATTTGAGATGTATTCTCTTGCGGCATTTAATTTTTTACATGACCTGTTGAACCTATGAACAATGCTGTTACGTGTATGTATTCCCGTATTCCTTATGGTTTATCAGTTATGTAAAAATCATTCAGAATAAGGAGGTCTCCACAGGCTAATCCCAGAAATTCAATTATACGAAGTACGTCCAAAAAGTAAGTTCTGTTTGCTAATAAAATTAAATTGTGTACAGACACAGAAAAAATATTTGTTGCACAATATTCTACAACACTTAAACTACTTTTCCACATAACTGCCGAAATTTTGCAGGCATTTGTCATAGCGAGACACAAGTTTTTGTATACCTTCTTCATAGAAGTTTTCCGCCTGTGTCTTCAACCAGTTGGAAACATTTTCTTTCAGCTCTTCGTCATTGTTGAAGTGTTGACCGCCAAGGAAAGATTTGAGATGCAAAACCAGAAAACCAGATGAAAGTCGCTAGGAGCGAGGTCACGGCTGTACGGGGCTGGGGGGGGGTGGTCCGACACGTCCCAGCCAAATCCCTGTAGGATGTTTTTCGTCGCATTTGCAGTGTGTGGACGTGCGTTGTCGTGAAGAAATACAACACCTTTTGACAGCTGATAAATCTCAATTGGTTTCACCTTCCTAGCATTCAGAAAACGAATCACAGATCTGATTTCACAAGCGGCGGGATTTTCAATCAACAACGACATTGTAAACAAGTACAACAAATCGTACCTGGCTGACAGCGATCTCAGAATGGCGCAAGTTTATTCTCCTTGATACAGAGCGTCTAACGCGCATGTGTGGAACTGCGATTGCAGCGCTGCAGCGGAGATAAATTGAAACAAAGTTACTTTCCGGACGCCCCTTGTATATACATACTGTCTCATAAGTAATGTCGTTTTTAAAGAAAAAACAATTATTATAAATGTTTTCTGGCAAGGAACTTTAATTTTCAAAATATAGATTATTATATTCTATGGTCTTGAGCATCGCTCAGCGAGGTTTATTATCCCACGATGGTACCAGTCTCTGGTTTTTGATCCGAAGAATTATGTGACACCCACTTACACTGCTTCAATGTTGTCAAAATTTATTCGCCATAGAAAACATGCCATGGTTCGAAAAGGATAATAATCTGATAGTGCGAGATCAGGGCTGTATGCTGGGTGCGGTAGCAGTTCGAATGGTGGCAATTCCTGAATTTTTTCCATGATTGTTCGTGCAGTGTGGGGTCTTCCATTTTCCTGTTGCAATAGAACTTTATTTCGGTTCACTAATACTGGGTATCTTTGTCTCTAAATTTCATGAACTCGTTCCAATTGTTGAGAATAAAGATCCGCATCAATCGCCTGCCTTTCTGTATCAAACTCCTAGTGAATCACACATTCAAATTCCCATCAGACACACATTACCTTGGTACCGAACTGATTTGCTTTAACGATGACTTTGGCAGGTTAGTGGGGATCAAGCCACTGTTTCATCACAAGTGACGATTCTCATGAAAAATCTATTAATTCATGGGATTACGGATAAACTAACGAAAAATATCCACTCTACGTTCAGCCTGTTGAGGTGTCAGTTCATGAGGTACACATCTACAGCCTCTGTATGATTTTCCAAGTGCCTTAATGTGGCGACGTATGGTATCTTTTGGTGCACCAAGTCTTTTTTTTGAAAGCCTACGGGTACATTTTTTTGCGGATTTCTCGCAAAACTTAGCGGGTATTCTCGATATTCCATACTTTAGGTCTTACAGAACATGATAAAATTTTAGTGTATAAATATGAAAAGATGGTATGCTTAATTTATATGAATACACACTCAAACATGTTCAATTTTCCTTCAAAAGCGTTTTTCAACTTGTGACCGACTCATCTTCAGTGAAGTCTGCTACAGCAACTGCATGAGAACGTTCTTCTTCTCCAAGAAAGTTAAGACTCCGCCCATTGGAGGCATCTTGATTTCTAATGCCAACTTTTGGAACTGGAACATTGGTACAAGTCTTACTGGGCACATATGATTGGTTGTCACCTGTGATATTAACAGGTTGGATCGTCTCTGGACATGAAGAAATTAAACTGTTGGATGTTTGTTGAGGGAATTGTACTTCCTCTTATATCTCCATGTTTGGAACGATACACTGGTTACCAGCTGTCTGTTGCAGTAGATGTACTTTCTCTTCCATCTGCTTCATGGATGTCTCAGATTGGTTTAAATCTGAGTTAAATTTAACTTGATATATAATATATGTTGATTGAGCTTCATCGGTGTTAACGTATCTAACTTGTTTAATAAATTGTAGAACACTATTAAGTGCTTGAATATCAAAATTCAAAATATTTTATTTTTCACTGTTCAGCATATAAATTTCCCCCCAAATATCCAGTTCACTACCAGATTGCACATGTTTTAATAGTTGTATATTTTGACCTATTTCATGGTTAAATTTCCAGAAGTGATTGGCAACTCCTGATTTATCTATTTAAGTATTATATTTTTAAAGTGCTCCATTTGACGAGTTTTTAAACTTCTCTTAGTTCTTCCAATATAGTATGATTCACAGTTACTACAAGGTATTTTATATACTACTTTTAATAGTCGGTGCAGCAGACACATTACGTTTCAAGCCATCTAGCTTGTGTGTGTATATATACATAACCAGCACTTAATAGTTCTACAATTTATTAAGCAAGTTAATTATATTAACACGATGAAGCTCAGTCAACTATTATGAAAACACATACTATGAAGCAGATGGAAGAGAAAGTACATCTACTTCAACAGACAGCTGGTAACCATGGTATCGTTTCAGACATGGAGATAGAAGAGGAAGTACGTTTGCCACAACAAACATCCAATAGTTTAACTTCTTTATGTCCAGAGACAATCCAACCTGCTAATATCACAAGTAACTACCAATCAATCATCTGTGCCCAGTAAGACTTGTACCAATGTTCCAGTTCCAAAAGTTGGCATTAGAAATCAAGATACCTCCTATGGGCGGAGTCTTGACTTTCTTGGAGAAGAAGAAGAACACTCTCATGCAGTAGCTGTAGCAGACTTCAGTGAAGATGACTCGGACACGAGTTGAAAAACGTTTTTGAAGGAAAGGTGAACATCGACCAGTTTGAGTGAGTATTCTTATAAATTAAGCATGCCAGCTACTCATATTTATATGGCATAGACCTCACTTTAAATACTTTGACAAATCTTTAGTGTTTTCGTCTTCATTGTTGAAACGTTGGAACCATCGTTGTGCCATACTCACTACACGACACCTTGTCCTTCCACTTCACATATTCTTCGAGCTGCGGCAGTGGTTTTATAAATCGACTTTACTTATGAGACCACCTAATATACAGACATCCAAATTCCTTGAACACCTGTGTGACGTATCTCATCATACTTGGTTTGGAGAGATATGCTGTTCATAAACAGACAGCCATGCAATCACACACACACACACACACACACACACACACACACACACACACACACACACACACACACACACACACACACACACACACACACACACACAAATGCTTCTAAAATAACTTAACTACACTTGAGCTTTTTTTAATTCTTTCTAAGTAGTAATTAGCTAATCTTAATGTGCAACAGCCCTTTCCGGGGTAAGACCTATCAGCTGACAGTTGCGTCACTCACCTCAGCTTTAAAGCTTTAAAATGGAATAAGTGTATATAGCTGTAAATAAGATACTATAAGTAAAGCACGTGCTTTTGAGAAAGGTTGCAAGTCAAATTTTGGACTAATTTGGTTTTCTTGAAAGGAGGCTTTTATTTAATTTTACTTAATTGTTTTTATTACTATGGATATCATCAGTGGGGTACAGTACTGTTGGGTGGGACGTGGTCATCGCCCTGTTCTCTCCCGGCCTTTTGCATCACCAATTAGTCAGGTAGCTCTTAATGGTCCCCTACAAAGACGAACTAAAGAGATTATGTGCATCCCAGGGCAGATCTCCCAGGGAAAATTATCCCAGGTTCGGTCGAATGGAATCAAACCTCGTTCTTATGCTGGGTAAGCTGCAGTATTATCACTGCGCTAAGGAGACGAGAAGAGTAGTAGAGAAGAGTAAGGAGAGTAGTAGAGAACTTAAAATTACAGAGATCTGTACTATTTGCCTGCAGTAAGGTTCTGCCCATCCCTCGTGGTTTACTATTTGTACAACATTACACCAAATATGGCTTCCCACTTTTTCTATCCATTCAGTATGTAAATTCTGTGCCGATAATCCTTGACAAGGATCGATATCACGCTAGCATAGTGCACAGGATCAACATGCCAACCTTTAACCAACTGCCCCTAAATCCTCGCGTCATTCTATTAATAATGTAAATGTTTCCAGGAAGCTTTAGTTTTGTTAGACTTATATTATCACAACTAGATTTAACTAGACTAATAACGCAAATATGACTCTTGCAAAACAGTGGAAGTGTAAATGAAAATAAACGAAAGTCAAATGATAACTGCGTTAGAGCAAAACATTCGACCATTTGCCTCACGCCCAATTTCTGGATTGCGTAACACGCTGTTATTTGTAATAACAAGCAAAGCAGGTTGTAATAAAGCAATTATATTGCAGTTATCTCTACATGGGGTCGTTAGAAATTGTATGTTCGTGAAACAAAACCCTGGTGTGTTTTCAATGAGCTAAAATCCATGCTATTGTTTTCACTGACGTCTGTTCATTAAACACACCAAAACAATCATATAAACAACTGCGGGTCGAGCAGATAAAAGAAATATCTTGTTTGTTGACGAAGCTGTCAATTGTTAGGATTAGATCAGTGTTATCGATATGCTCAAAATTTGTCTCGCGGTTCTTTTACGTGCCAGTAAAGCACTGATATGTAACGGTTACTTCTAAAATTAAAAATATTGGAGCTCATGGACCGAGCCAACACCTAAACACAATAGCCAACACTTCTAAGTTACAATAACTTAAGTAACTTAATAATTTAAGTAACTTCTTAAAAATACACCCTTATATTAGTATGGACAACTGTTACAAATTTTCACTCAATTTCAAAGGAGAAAGACACTGAAAAGCCTTGCAATGTCGCCCGCCATCTTCCGGTTCTTGAGAGGGCTCACGAGGCTGTGCGGCATTCCTGGGAGAAAGGATGAGGTGACAGGAGACAAAGGGTGGCCGAGTCAAGGAGTCACGGCAGTGCAGAGGGAAGGGTTCCTACAATTGACCAGCTGTGTACTTCCTGGCAAGCCAGTACAACTGGTAGTTCCTGAAATGATCCCGCAGGGGAGGGGATCTGTCCCCTTCAGCTGCCGTGGTGCGGTCGCTGCGGGCCCTAGCACTCGTGGTACCTCTGACGTTACTAGAGGAACCTCGGGCCGAACATTCGAGCCCCTCCCTCATTGGGAGCTGTTCGGATTGTGTTGCAGTGGTTCCCGATACCCGTGGGAGATCGGGTACGTCTCCGGACGCGGTTGAAGGAAGTCATTAATATTCCCGCGTACTAGCCAGCATAGCTAGTAGAAGGTGTGCTAGATCACCAGGCGGCTCCACCGAGGTCATATCGGTAGCCTTCCCATTTTGGTGTTGGCGCGTGTAAGTGGCGTATCCACTTCCATCCCGTCTTGAGTTCATAGTACCAAAAGGGGGGGGGGCTTGTTAGTCTCTAGGTCTTGCCCTATGGAAAGCCCCACAGAGGCGCCGGGCTCCCTTTTGGGACAGCTCGGTAACTCCCGGGTAGAGGGAGGCCTGGGTTCTTGATCCTACGTGTCCAGGACTAATGGGAGTAGAACCTCTGGCATTAATTACATTAAAAATCCTGAAACGGCCTACCATGCTGGCCCGGAGATCGGGGATACCGTTCTACAGGAGGGAATGTTTACCAGGAGCATATCATCCTGCCATGCAGCGCAGAGATTTCCGCCGGAGGATGTAATTAACTTACCCAGTATTTGCCAGACGACCCGGGAAAAGCACCGACAAAACCCGTTATTTCGGAGGTTGGCTACAGAAATCGAATTTGGACCTTCCGAGTCTGAGCCATCTCGCTCGGTCGTACTCATGAGAATCGAGTCTGCCGGGTATAATCCAATTTGAACAACTTCTTTCCGGAAAGAGTTCAAATGTTCGGTCCGAGGTACGTACAGTAACGTTAGAATTATCACGAGGACTAGGGTTACTGAGGCCGGCACCATAGCAGTTGTAGGAGACACAACTTGTCACAACGGGAACAGGGTTACACAGGGAACCCGTGAAATTTGCAAAGTCGTGAGGTTGCAACGCTCCCAAACATTTGGACATGAAACACTACTTTCCAGGTCCTTCAATACAACAGAGCCTTTTAGTAAAAGGTGTTTGTAAATACGTGTGCATATGCCCATGAACAGATAACTAAAAAATTTAAAACAGATAAAATATCAGACATAGTGTTTAAGTTCTGCATTATCCAAGGAAGCACAATGAAGATTTTCAGGAGATTTTCTTAAATCTCTCTTTTATTATTTTTATTGCAGTACTATATATTTAAGATTTTTTCTGGCAAAATACAAGCATATATTTAAGTTTCTGGGAAACCCATAAAGATGTCTTCACTTCTATGAGTTTTACATCATCGGGGAATCAAAAAACAAAGAGGTTTTTTTATATAAAAACACACACATACAAACACAGAGTCTTGTTAAGGAAATGAGTTTATATTAAATGCACCTTTTGTACATTTAACAATTTTGGAGGTACTTCTTGTTATTTTTTCGAATTTTTCAGTATATATAATTTGCTTAGGTAGGAAGTTGTCATTGTTTCCCCCCCTTCAAGACATGCAAATACGAGGGCTGTTCAATAAAGAATGATCATAATTTTTTGCTGTCATAATTTTTCGCACTAAAATTCAATCTTATTATATTCTGTTAGCTTAATGTGAAAAAACATGCCGTAGTAGTTTCATTATTAGTATTCCTGGTTCTCGTGTGTGAGAACCAGGCAAGCTCAGACATGTTCAGTATGGCCTACCGCTGCAATGGAGGTAACATGCAGTTAAAGTTGATGTTAGAGAAATATCCGGAGTTTCTTTCAAACGTAATCACTGCTGATGAAACTTGGCTACATCATTTTGATCCTGAGAGCAAACAGCAAAGCTCAGTGTGGAAATCTCCTTCTCACCAATCTCCAAAAAATCAAAAGTGGTTGCTTCTGCTGGGAAAGTTATGGTCATCTCATTCTTTGATATTCATGGAATGGTTTATCAGTATGTTGTACCTGCACACACATCAGCAACTGGACAATACTACAGGGATGTCCTGAAAACATTTCAAGTCCATAACAGGCGCAAAAGACCACATTTCCATGAAGCAGGCTAGATGCAAAAATATTGCAAAAATCAATGTGAAGTGCATTCTTCACCCTCCCTATAGTGCGGATTTAGCCCCATGTGACTTTTTTCTATTCCCTAATTTGAAGAAACGCCTTCGTGGGAGACATTATCCATCATCAGAAGCAGTGGTGAAGGCTGCGTAGGCGATTTTGAAGGATCTCTTAAAATGGTTTCCAGCATGTCTTTGAAGACTGGCAGAAACGCTGAGACAAGTGATTCGCATTCAGGGGAGACTATTTTGAGAAGGACCATCAACATTATGAGGATGAGTGAAGGTACGTTGTCAAAAGAAATGTGATCACTCTTTATTCAACAGCCCTCATAGATTGGAATAACAAAGCCGTAATTCAGTAATCAATTCTTATATAGGGATTTGAATACCACATTAGGCTAGTTTATTCCTTTATTGCCATTGTTCCTGCAATGAAATACACAATAATACCATTTTTACAAACGTTTTGTCTTGATAAACGTCAAGCAGAATAAATAATTGTGTAGAAGGGGCCATGATAATTTAGCATATTATATTTTAATTTAACTCTTTTTCTAGAATCCCAAATAAACCTGAACATACAGAAGAATCATTTCTCATCAATTTTTCAGAGTAAAATATAAACAAAATTTATTTAAGAAAGAAGTATTTTAAAAGAAGCGAGCGCTACCCTTGGTATTTTCTCTTTTCATGGAGTTAAAATATTTTGTGCCACGCAATAAACGCTTTCCCTTTCATATGTTGATGTAGACAGTAATACCATCATCCTCTCATTATTCCATACAAAAGAGAAAGGAAAAGCCTCCCTCAAGCAAACTTGGAAAGTTTCTTTCACACTCACTGAATTATATTAATGCAGAAGGAAGTAAATGACCATCCATCACATTTAGTGGGCCAGATGTTTGCTCTCACAGTATTGCGCCTAAGTAACCGAAAATCACTTTTTCCTCCAGACTTTTCTTCTGTAAATGTTTACTCAAGCTTTTCTTTCTCAAATTTTACCGAAGCATCAATTGATAAGCTATTTGGTTTTATACTTCGCCACGTTTCTCATTTTAAGGAAATCAAAGGGATCCAAAGTTTAGTTTAATTTTTATTTAATAAGTTTGCGATGTTTTCTTTTCGAACTAACCTAAAGAAATAAGAAGTTCAAAATCCACCGGAAACTTTATATGTGCGTTCTGAATTACAGACCCATCAATCAAATGTATTAATTTTTTGGTTATTTTATCATTTTTTCTTATTTTATTACGGTTTATTATACTTTCTACCACTAAAAGCAGCCAGAGGAAGTACTTTAGCCTAGCAAAATATCTAAGCGATTTTACAGTAAATACATACTTGAAGGTCCCGAATACCAACATGTTTATGAATGTACAAATAAAAAGAGAAGTGCTATATAAATATCAAACTTGGTAGTTAATTTCAGATTTTCTTTTTAACTGCAGGGTCATATCGGTGGCCGTTCTCCTTTGGAACATATTGCTGGTGTTAACTCGTATACGTTGGGTTACTTGTACCTTGTATTTTAATCATTAGATCACACACATTTACAACCTAATTCATACTTTCAGACTCTGGGGGAGATAGGGAATCATCTTAGTTTGAGAATAATCCCCACCCTCATCCTCAATCGAACCCGTGAACCTTTGCACAGCAGGCAGGTGCTCTACCGACTGAGCTACGGGGCCAGCCTTCAGTATTTTGCAAGACTCCCAGAGAGGCACTATCTGATCGAGAATTAGTGATCGGTGGTTGCGAAGTCCTCATATACTGGCCGGGAGGAACTGGCACATTGACCACATCCCACCCTTCAGTGCTACATCCACTGTAGACGCCCGTAGTGGGCAGCGGTTGGCAAAACAGTGGAAGAGCGGTAGGCTTTATGTTGTTACGCCAAGCGTGTTTATCCTACAAAGATCTGGCAATAATTTTTCAAAATATCCTGCTATTCCACACTACAATTCAGAGTCCTAATAGTTATTATGTTTGATTTTGTTAAAAAAACCATTTAGGATTGAATACAATTTATTTTAAGATAAATCTATTTAATGTGGCCTAACAAAAATAGTATTACAGCAAAAACTGTATAGATGACACAATTTTGTTTACAGTTGATCAGTACAATTAACACTTTAAGAAGTATTGGGTTACGATACAATATAAACATATAAGTAACATTAAATTAATTGGGAGTCGATTAATGACACAAAACAACACTTACTTTTGTGTCATTAATCGACTCCCAATTAATTTAGTTTATACAACAACACTGTTTTCAACACTTCCATGAAAGGATTTATATAAGTAACATATATTCATAAAGAACTGAAAAACACCATGTTTATAGTTATATGGAATGTATTACTTATTATAGTCCTCACTTCACAGAATACACCTAGACCAAGCAATTCAAATGAAATTGTTTTATTGAGTACTAAGTATACACTTTAGAGTTTTGGCCACCCATGAACTTGCCACCCTTATCGTCAATGGGCAGCGAAATAGTGATCTTATCATTTACATATACATATTTGGTAGACAAGGGCTAGTTGTTTATTTCTCTAATGTGCTCAATATTTACTCTCATAATCACTTTTACAAAATGTTCCCCTTTTCTCTTCTCCTCCTCTGCCAAATTCCCTCTTCCCTTTCTCAATTTATCTCATGTTTTTTTTATTTATATCTTCTTTGTTGATTTCTGCTTCTTAACGTCTGCCTCTTTATAAACTAATTTTCTACCCTTATCTAATTTCACATTCACTGCATATGCATTCCCTCAACTTTTTAAATTACTATTTACCTCCTATTTACTTAACGTTGTAAAACATAGAAATATATCCAAGGTTTTCTTTATCTACCTTGCCTTAATAATCTTTTCCTTAACTATTGAATCTATTTTTCCTAACTATGCTTTATTGCATGATAACCCTTATCTCTTTCTTTATTTCCTTTCCTTCATACTCCCAGTTTAACCTTATTCACTGCATTCAATATCTTTTTCCACTTCCACTAAATCTTCTTGCCTCACTTGATTTCTTTTTCTTTTAACCGTATTTAACCTATAAATTTATTTTACTAATTTCTATATAATTCACATTTTATCTAGACCAAGTAATGGTGAATAGATTTTCATATTGATGAAGTTAATATACATTCTCGTAGAAATAAATACAGTGATTGTAGACTCTTTGTTTCACTTTAAAGATGTAACCCAATATCTTACTTCAAAAATGTAGATTTTAACAAAGAACACAACTTATTTGTGGTATTAAAGTTTTTGAGGTAATTTATGTTATTAATTTTAACTTTAAAATACTTCAAATTTTCCCAAATTGTAAGCCGCTATTCTTTTTTGTCTCTTGTATAAACAAAGAATATGGAATTTCAAAATGTCAATTAGCGATCTGTGTAAAGCTGACTGTCACTTTGCCAATGGTTTTCTACAACAAAATTGGTAAATTCTTAAAGTTTATAAAATAGTAGGTAGAGAAAATAAATAGAGAACAGCGTGCCATGATTCTATTTTTTTAATTGATTGCCTGGGGATATTTATAGAAGCAGTATTGTATGCAAAGCTAAATATTTTTCGTTCATCTCTTAATTGGTTTGTAGCAGTATATGTTGCCTTGCTGTATTTCTGACTTTTGGGGTGTCGAGTTTAATTTGAACATCCCCCCTGAGGACCTGTGCTGCTCCGAATATTTTGCACTAGGTCCTGGGAATGACATTTGACCTATAGTGCGCTAATACACAGAATTACGTATGCATGAGGCACCCTCTTCTCACTTCCACATTAAGACGCATTGTTCCCCGTGAAATGTGAAAGAGCAAGAAGGGAAACAAAAGGGAGCGCTGTCCCTCTATTAGAAGGGATATGCAAAGCAAAGAGGAATGAGAAATGACGGTCACGTAGGCGACCTCAACAAAAAACCACAATGATGATGCAGCTTGCGTGACTTTTACGTACACAAACGCGAGAGGTAACGATGCTCTAGAACCAAGCACCACCAAAAGGTGCTTCAATCATCTCTGAAGTGAAGTTTCTGGAATAATTCCAATAACTCGGTCTCCCTCTGTGTTTTTAAAGGGCCATTCACAATGAAAATTTTGTTTTAATACGAAAAACTTGCACTCAAACTTAACGCGATGTTCTATCATTCACAAAGAGAAATGGAAAATTAAACAACAGCCAATCACAGGAGAGGAAGAAACAACTGAGCTAATATGACGAGTTGCAAAGCTACCGCCGACAGTACACATAGAAGAAATTATGTGCATATATTGAGATTAAAAAAAACACGGTTAAATGACTTAAAATCCACAGGAAAGAATCAGATACCAATAAAACTTGCATTCCTATGATTTTTCATAGATATCTAGTGGTTCATGGTTTGAAATTCTTGCACAGAATAGCATTGATCACAATGTGACTTGATAAGCAGAATATGTAGTTCAATGTCAGGAAAGGCTACTTTCCTATGCTTGAAAGCTGGTGGCCCACATTCGGGAGGTCCGGGTTCGATTCCCATGGCCGATCTACCTCACTCATAGGTTTTTAGAACGTTTTTCCGGGTCATCTTTCAGAAGTGTCGGCAGGAGTCTCGGCACAGCATGGCAAGATAATATGCTCCTGGTCACACTTCCTCCTCCTCCACGCCGGCCTAGTGAGCCGATTCAGGACCATTTGGGGTGGGATGCCGATATACTGGTCTGCGCGGGAGTTTGCAACTGCTTAATAATAGGGACTTTGCCATGAATTCTTGGATCGGAAATCCTCTCACCTCATCCTTGCTCACGGGAATGCCCCACTTGGGACCTAGGCACAACAGATCAAGTCTGGTAAACATAGGTCCCTAATCCCCTCCTAACATTCTATCACATCCCATCCTATTTTCAATTCAGTGCCACATTTTGGTTTACGTGATTCGTTATGATAAGTTCTAATAACACATTTATCCTTTAAGCTTACGTTATGCTTACACATAATTGCCATTGTAAATGCAGCCCGAAGTATCATAGTGATCGTATTGTATCCTGTGCCATAGTGATAGTCATATGTCAAAAACAGTGACATAGGAAGGGATATACTCGAATAAAATCCCTACCCTGAAAGTTTTGGCAGCAAAGAAATAGAGAACAGGTTTCTTAAAACAAATATTGTACTTAAGGAATAAGAAACACAGTAGTATCACAACAAAATAATAACATTGGGATTTACACAAATTCGTCAATAGAATGATCGATACAATTATATGTAAATATTAACTCTACAAGAACTGTTAAATCCCAAGCCCAAAACACAACTTTAAACTCAGAGGAATAGCTTAGGTAACACACGTGGCCCACATTCGGGAGATGTACTGGTTCAAATAACGTGGTTCGATACTTTTATTGGACTTGTTTATGGTTTCATTGAGATACCAATACTACAATCCAAATTCCTCTTTGATTCTAAAAAAAATACGAAAATTAAATATATACGCTAATATTTACTCACGGATAATGCCAGCAAGTGGACAAATGACTCGCTAGTGTCATCTACCCGACAAGTGGAGAACCGTAATGCTGAAACTGGGATTTGTCCGTCACAGAAGCATTGATAAAGTTACCTCTGTGAACGTTACAAAAAATGACATGCTACTCGGATGTAACCCACAAGGCGTACTGTCCGCTCTAACCAGTCTATGAGACTTTTCTGATATTATATTCTAACATGTACGTCGCAATGTGACCACGATTTAGCGACCTAAAATAAATAGGGAAAAAAAAGAAAATTAAATTACCAACTCCTTTAAAATTATTAACCAGTATCAAATAGTAATATCGTAATTTAAGCTCTCATTATCCCTGTAGATCGCAATATCAAGGATATCCATTGCTATTGGTTTGAATTTTCAAATACTTATATTTTTCTCAACTGCTTTGTCACTGAAGGGCATGGAATTTCAGTTAGTACTTAGCAATGCGTTCCCTAAAACCTGCAACGTGTTGCCTATTGTATCACTTACAGATATGATTTGTAAGCTCGCCTGTTTTACAAAAATTAAACGAAATAGAGAGCTTTTGTAAGAGTAATTAATAGAACAATGAAAAGAATAAGTTGTGTGAGCTCAACACGCTTGGCAATGTAAACGATTTTCAGGCCAAGAAGGAAAAGCCGAAATTGAATATAATGCTTGGTAAACGAATTGAGGCTGATGCAGGTGTTCGAATTGTAAGGGCAAAAAAGGGAGGTGATTGGATTAAGGGATGCGAAGAAAAAATAAGGCATGGAGAGGTGCGGTGGCCAAGTCCCTAGGGTGGTAGCAATAAAGGGACGCAGGATTACATGCGCCATCTATTAACCAAATCCTCTACTGCAGATTGCCTCGCACAAGATGCCGGACATGTATACCGGGATTTGCATGTATATGAGAAAGCAATCTGTTGACTTACCTAGGCCGTTGCGAAACACGCACAGGCCAGTCTGAGATAAGACCAACGTTGTTCTTGTTGACAGCTTGCGTGAAAGGGGTTGAAAAAGGCATGTGCGGCTGGAGCTGCTTTCTAATTGATTGTGCACTGACTTAGCTGCGAATTACGCAGGACGCATCGTGGCTTTCACTGCAAAAACTTTCTCGTATAAATATAAATTTAAGATTAACTTGGCTTAATGCGAAAATTATGTCGGTTCCAAACTTTCTGACGTTTGAGACATGTCTCTGATGTGGGGATTTTTGTACACCTTTTGGATGCTGTTTTGTGGTGGGGATGATAAGAGAAAGGGCGATTTTCCTTGACTAGCTGCAGGTCTCACTACCCATCCTACCAACACGTCCTTCATTGACTGGGTAACTATTTTTTACTAATTTTTACTATTTTTACTATTCTACTTCCATCTAGTAGGAATCCATTTTAATTAACAATAGAGACACCAGAATATCTTCCTCATGCGGAGTGAATCAAGTGCTAGGCATTGGTTCCCGATTAGTGTTGTGAACACCTCAGTCATGAAGTCATAACAGTTTCATTTTAAAATGTATGGTTACTACTATCCACCCAACACAAAAAGGCAAACCAGAGGAATGTGTAATTACTTTTGCTCTTCCCGTGAGGTTTATGCTTACCGTCCGGATATGATAAGGATGTAAGTTCATGCAAAATATAGTTTCATCACATAACTCACCCATGGATACCTATCACTACAGATATTGAAACGAACATTAGATCTGGCAGCATCACCTGCACTCTCTTCAGGCCCTGCTTGTCTTCTTGTGGTGGGTAGACAGTATCTATCATTGCAGTTACTTAAACGAGCATTAGATCTGGCAGCACGGTGACCCATAAGTACTCTCATACACTCAAGCTGTTCAAGCCTCTCTCCCTCTTCAGGTACCGCTTTCCTTCTTGTGGTGGATAGACAGTGTCTATCACTGCAGTTAGTTAAAATGAGCACCAGATCTGCCAGCATGGTGACTCATATATATGCACTCTCATACACTCATTTCGTAGTAAACAGATCCACTACCAGAACATAAAAGCTGCTCAAGCCCCACTCCCTTTTCAGGCCTCGCTTGACTTCTTGTGTTGGGTAAACAGTAGAAGGCTAAATCTACAGCAAAATCTTGAAAAAACGTTGACTTTCAATATATATATTGAAATTATTAGCAGTAAATATTTCGGAATGGTTAATATCACAAAGTAAATATTTGAAAGGACTACGGTCATTTAAAGGGATGTATCTACGTTGGTTTTTGTCATCTCTTACAAGTAGTTACACCTTCGAATACAGGATACTCAGGGTACTCAGAGAATACAAAGTACAAACATTTAATTTGTCATGTAAATATCTTAAATATAGTGTTTAATAAAATTCTTTTGAACTGGCTTTAAAATATCCTAAATATTTAATGTATCTGGAAGAGTACTGAATTATTATTTCAAAATCTTCATGAAAAAAGAACGGTGTTAATTATTTATCTAACTTTTGCTGTTCACAATTGCACATACGGATCATTAAAATGCTTTCTTTAGATTCAGAACTCTCAAAACTTGTACTTCCGGTGCAGTTGTTGGAATGCATTACCTCCTCCATCTGCTATAAGCAGGAGCAAGAGAAAATAGGGGGGAAGAAAGCGCCGTTTGCAACAATCACAGCAAGTGAAAAGGAAGAGATATCCGGAGGTGTCGTGTATAGCTGACATTTTTCCTGTGCCGAAGCAGGGGGAAGTACAAAGAAACAGCCTTAGGGTTACCGTCATTGTTCTCTAAGAAAACACCTCGTGAGCTCTCGGGCAAACTCGGGTCTCCACCACAATAATATGAGTCGCTTGCAGTAACGAGAGGGGGAGCTTACGTACGTGTGTCTATCTACATACTGCTCAGGGCCTGTCCAAATAAACTTTGTACTTGTCTTCCACGTTTTGCTCCCTGTATTCTATCATGGGTTTGTCTTCAGGATGCAGTGAACCTGATTGCTTAGTACCCGATGAAACGTTGTCTACTAATGCCCGATTTCACCAACAGATGTTAAGACATAACACGAGTTTAGCAGTAGTTAAAACAAAAATTGAATTTCACCAACAAATAGCGTAACACACGTGTTAAATCTCTTGTTAAACTAACATGCCAAATTTCTGACGTTAAGTCCTTAGCAATTGTAAATAGTCAAGATGGCGAGCATGAACTCAGCTGTTGATGTCGATCTGCTATATTTAAGATCGTCTAAATGGCACACGTAGTAGAGTACGGCCTATGAGGAGAAATGATTTTGAGGAGCTATCCGAAGAAAATTTTTACGGAGGCATAGACTGTCGAAACATGTTGCTATGAAGCTTACTGCGGAAGTACAAGAGAGGTTAGAACATGCATCGAAAGGAATATGTCGATCTCGCCTTTGCTTCAAGTATTAATAACTTTGCGATTTTATAATTCACTGAATTATGTGGATAATCATTGTCCACCTTCCGTCTTGAAACGTTCAAGTCACTTGCCCTTCTTCGCTCCTAGGTTTAAATTTACGTAATACTGAGTTAAAACATGCATCAATCTCGCCTTAGCTTCAAGTATTAATAACTTTGCGATTTTATAATTCACTGAATTATTTGGATAATACACTGTCCACCTGCCGTCCTGAGACCTTCAAGCCACTTGTCCTTTTTCGCACCTTGCTTTAAATTTACGTAATACTGACAAGTTGTTAGGTGCTTGAAGTACTGACACATGCATTTGAATTAAATTCGTTTCTAATATTTTCTCCGTGACATCTTTCTCTTTTACATTCACCGCATCCGTCCTCTTTATTTTCCACGATATCCTTACACTTCATCACCAATTCTATTAACAATTCTTTCTCCATCGATGAGAAATTTGTCTCACGGCTCTATTTATGATTTTGTTCATCCGCCATTTTTCAGCTTGTGCAGACGAAAATAAAAACAAAAGCGCATCACAGTACGTTCAGAAAATAATACGACTCATCCATAGCCTTCAATAGCTGAGATATTTACAAGTTTCTTGGCGTCAACACAGGTTTGTTAACATTTTAAGAAAACAGGTTGGTGAAATGCAAGAAATTTTACATTAGTGTTAGCGCTGTGACAATTGTTACGTTACATTTGTTAACGTCGATTTTAATATCTTTTGGTGAAGTCGGGCATAACTGTTGTTAACTAGACATTGCTAATTAGATATCAATCTTTTACGTGGGTCTCAGATTACTAAAATGCATATTTATTACTCATGTTTGGCCATTCTATGCCATGTTGTGTGCTTAGGGTAATTTTTGGAATTATGTAATTACCATGTCATTTGGAACTCACAATTTTGTTGCATTAATACTGATTATGTAAGGGGTTTCAGAGTTTCAGAATATAAGTGATCATAGAGCTATATTTGGGGAACAATTTGAGATACAACGTTAGTTCCAACAGTGCATGATTTTGTGCAATCAATTTAAGGCAGTTGCCACTGATATGCTTTCAATGGATCATCAAGCATTTGCTATACTCTATATGTGTAACTCGAAAGGGAACTATCACTGTACCCACACCACTACGCATCTTTGAATTTGATGGTATAATATCTGCTGTATATAAAGCAGGTGTACCAAAAATCTGCTGCGGAGTAGAACCGCAACGCCCAAAACTGAAGCCGCCTCCGAGCACTTGTAAATAGCTGCTGGACATCCCTCGACAGCCAGCTTCTCCTGGATCTCCGGTTTCCCCCGCCATCTCATTCCACCGGTGCTCCATCTTCATCTCATGTATCATCAGTTTCACCACCTGCGGTGCCGTATGTAGTAAAATCGGGCGTTAAACACTACAGATTTCATTTCATTTTATTTGTTTCATCACCCAAACGTTGCAGTAAGTTTAAATATCAGTCACTACTGATATTTTTATCCTTTTCCGAGTAACCAATAAAAATAATTCCCTGTACACCCAAGAAAACGCTCACCATAACCTTGTTAGCTGAAAAACATTGACTTTGCCTTTTTTGAATTAGTTCACCTGACGCAATCCACTGTTTTGACTGTGATTTACTTTCTGGCAACGTAACTTCTTAACTTGATTATCAAGCTGTAGTGATCTTTGCTTCTTAATTCGACGGTTTCTATTTTTAAGGCCGGTTTCCAAGAGGAGCTGAACTGAAATCCAGCATTACGATTAAGCGTACTCCTTTCAGAGGACGTCGCCAAAGCCTCCTTAAATCTCCGCTCCCAGTAAGTTGCATTTTGCCAAGATGGTCGTCTACCGAAAATTGGCTCTATGGTCGTTATCAAAACAATCCTCTGCCAGCCCAGAATTCTCAGGTGCACATTCAAATGTTCTGTACAATCTTTTGAATAATTAAGCTTACCACCCACAAAGTTACAACAAGAAACTTCCATCCCGTCATGGCAATTTACCGGACTTATCAAACGATCACCTCGTACACATACGCACACAACCTAATTCTAAAATAAAAATATCTTTTTTTCCATAAATTCATGTAGTCCCATTTTTGGTGAACGCTCGGTATCAAATTCTTTATTTGATACAAACATTTAATAAATGTATGTGGGAGTGTTTACAAATAACATGGTTACATTCAATAAACATGAAAGTTCAAAAGGCATTCGAATCACAAAGGACAACAAGACCACAGCGCAAACATTAAGTTATTTGATGCTACACTTCAATTCCCCTTGTAGCGTATTCCATGTTTCGTTTTCCTCAAGAATGAGCATTAAATATCAAGTGTGATTTTACGGGTCACAGTTACTTTGTGTTTAATTAAAACACGCACAGCAAACAGATAACCTTTAACCTTAACGCTATATGCATATGGGCGTCAATGGAGAATGCCGTGACTGTAATCGTTAATTATTCAACCAACCCATAAAGTCAGATTTTAGAATGAGTCGTATTTATTATTTTTATACTGCCATAACATGGAATATAAATAATGAACTAAAAAGCTTCTAAATTATGTTTTCGTACTGTGATAAAGCCGCAGATTAACTGTTTAAACCCAGGTACAACTTTAGCCACTACAAATGAGAAATGGAACAATTAAAAAAAAAAAAAAAATCTGCTGTGGCATTTACACAACTTTCTCAGCCCATTAAAAAGTCACATGAATAATAGAATTAAGTAAAACAGATTCTTATATACACAATAATTTTTCGCGATAAACATTTAAAAATAGTAAGAAATTAAATACTAAGCAACATTTACTTTAAATAGGTTGTAATCATACAGAACAAAATTACTTCATAGGTTGCGACCACTTCAGGAGGAACTAGGAGAGGCTCGAGTAAGCAGTGGAGGCTTCGAACGACCGCCCTCTGGTGAGACAAGAAGTTCCAAATCACCGAACTGACAAGCATCACAGCCATCTGCCTTCCATGGACCAACACACAGCATGTAGAGTCTGTTTAGTTAACTCATGTGCACGTCGGCCGCTGCCTTTGACGAACCCTTATAATCGTTTTACAACACCGGCCCTCCTTCTCCCAGACCTTTCTGCAAGGTTGCCACCTTTCTCGATACGTCATGGGTATCGTACGAGGTTTCGTCGAAATAAATGACCTTTTGTCCATTACTGCAAAACTTCCTTAGTTTATATATATATATATATATATATATATATATATGTGTGTGTGTGTGTGTGTGTGTGTGTGTGTGTGTGTGTGTGTGTGTGTGTGTGTGTGTGTGTGTGTGTGTATCGTCAAGCTACAATTCTACTAGACTCCATAATAACCCTTAACTTATTCAAAGTGCGGTATTTGAAACCCAGCTCCTTTAGGAGACCGCGCAAGGTGCAGTGTCCATAAGGAAAATCACAAAATTCTTGCAAAAGTGCAAACAATTCGTCTAAGGTGGGCGCTCTCCCTTTTGCATAGAATCTATAAATTTCTCGACGAATTAAATCGAATGTGAAATTATCTACTTTAGAGAAACGTTGCCTTTTTTCACAATAGATCGGCTCTTTGGTATTCCTTTCGTCACAATATTTCTTACTGTATTTCTATGAATACCCAGAATTTATCATCAGGTCCATTGCACGACCCGTTACTAATATTATTTGTCAGCACATATTTATGTGTTCAAAACGAGCGCCTGAATTTGTTTTGAAACAGTTCCCGTTATAACTTTGTTTTTTTTTTTAGGCTTTTCCAGTAGTATAACTCGGCCCAGTTATTCACACTATTGTCATCACTTTGATTATTTTCACTTGACTGAAAGTTATCTATTACTTCATCTGCATTTACCACTGCATTTCCCTCCCACGGTCTCCACATCGTAACACAACGAATTTCTGCACATAATGAAACAGATCAACTGGAAGTTGGAGCTTTGGCAAATGAGACTCCACGTGGAGTAGACATGCGACTGTCACTTCGAGAAAATCTGGGTTGCTATTGGTCCTCAACGATAGTGTTCCATTTCTGAAGTGTGGAGATAGATTTATGACGGTCATTAGTGGGCGAGAGGGTGAGTGTCCTTTGAGGGGCAAACTGCACTCGCATTCACTAAACAGACTCTACATGATGAGGACAAAACTGGGAAAGGAAAGTGATTCCAGCATTTGCCTTGCCGACCAGCAAAAATCTGTCAGTCAGAGCTAACGTCACCAGTTGATGAACCCTGGACCTCGCGCGTTACCGCAGAGCCATCTGGCTCAATGAATAACTGATGTTAATTGAAACCTCTTTCCAGGAATAACATTATTACATATTTCGTTACATTCAAAGGAATGGCGTCAACGGTCCAAAAATGTATAACATATTTTAAAATTGACCAATAACAATGAATATTCTCGACACAGTTAATGCCATAAAATTGTGTGTTTTCGTAAAATTTGCACTCTTCGAGCAATTTGTTTGCCTGTGTTGTTTTGATGATCTAAAGATATACCTAGATAAAATTACACAACGTTCATTCACGAGCTGTTTACAGAAAATTCATGATACATGTTTTATTGTTATTAGGGAAATATCGTAAGCATATGGCTTGAATAAAAACATAGGATATTTTGGAAAATATTAGAACAATCGAATATGTTCCATGTAAGTAGCAGTTTGGAATTGTGACAGTTTCTTGAAAATATTCGTGCTGTAAGCTAGCGCAAGTTATGCTGATCACATAGTCTGTTTCTGTGTACTTCCGGTGAAGTTTAAAAGTCGGATTGTTTTTAAATAAATGAATACTATACTTCGTATTAAATGGTACTAAGTTGAATGACTGAGGTGGTAGCGTCTCTGATTCATATGTGTTCGAATTCCTCAGCCATGGTTTTTATGGGTTTCCCTAGGTTGCTAGGGGAACGGCGGTAAGGATAACTATATCCTCCGAATTTCCTGTCACTCCATTTCGCCTCATTTATCATTTCTCTTCAGCTTTCTTCTGCTGCGTTATTTCGCAATGCATGACAAGAAATTTGCTCTCTGTAATTTCTCATCCTCCGGAGTGGGGAAGATCGTGTACTGGGCTCGCAAGAGCATGTGTAAATTCCCAGGAGGGAGGGAGCCAGTTTCCTGAGCCGCCACAGAGAAGTTTCGCGAGCGTCCTTAGTATCTTGTCACTTCACCCCTCCGTCCCGGGGGCATAGTCACAAAATATCTTCCATATGTCGAGCCACTATGTCAATCCTTCTTCGCTATACATTTTTTTTTGCCTGAATAATTATAAATTTAGTAAAACAAATTTAATTACCTACAACAAGCAGAAAAGTCGCTCATATAAATTAATTAAATAAGAAATTATAGTACAAGTCAATATGCTTCGGCTCCCTCGCCCTGAGGGAACCCAAGCATGAGTGAGGAAGAGAGACATAAACAATTATAGTAATAAAGTATTGTATTATTCTCTCATTGTTGTATTAAGTTTTTTTCGGAAAAGAAAAGACAGTTCTGCAAAACTTAAGGGATCACCTTTAAAAGTATATGCTACTGTTTGTAACCAAGATTTATCTGGTGTAATGCTTTAACTAGCTGAAGAAACTATTTCTGAATGGACACTGAAAAAATAAGCAATTAATAACAAATAGAGCCTTAGGTACCGGGAAAGTGGCATCGCATTTTGTAAGATACTGATATCCTTCCTGATTTTTATTTTATCTTTCTCTTTCTTTCTCTTTGTCTCTGTCACTCTCATACACACACTCACGCAGGGTTTCAGTGGATGAAAATCTGGATGAAACCTGGATACCTAATCTGAATTGGAATCGTATTCCTACATCCGTAACAGAGGTAAGCAGATAAGAAAGGAATAAAAACGTTAGAGCCAAACCTGTTAAATTAACGTTAGTAACATAAGAGTCAAAAACTACGAACCGAGTACCCAGTGTTTTGCCTTTGCTCGTCTTCGGCGTTCGTCTATCAGCGTGGATGAAACCATACGTTTTTAAAGACATTACTTACCAACTTTATGTAACTAAGATACCAAAACTGCCCACTGTCTATATTTTGGGACCTCTTTAGAAAACTATCCATCACTCTCCTTAGTTCATTTTGTGGCATTTTGGCAATTTTCTGGCAGAGATTTTGTTTTAATTATTCCAGAGCGTGCGGATTTGTCTTTTACCCTTTATGCTTTACATTACCCCAGAGATAGATATGGCAGGGGGTTACGTCGGGGAACCTATAAGGCTATAAATTTCTATTAATAATTTTGTCCTGAAACAATTTCATAGTTTTTACGAACTAGTGGCTCTATGAGCTGTTGCACAGTCCTGTTGAAAAACCACAAAATCACGCTCCTGACTGTTAATTCTCTAAAAACAAAAAGGGAGGCAATATTGCATTTACTCATGAACGGGCACTAACTGCTGACTCGGAAAAAAATGGCACTATAACCTTCTCTCCGCCAATGCACCCCACACAATTTTTTCACAAAAGGGTACTGAATGAATAACATTAGGTTTTTCAGAGCTACAGTGAAGATTATTTTGTGTACTCCCATATCCATGAAGGTGTGTATATTTCACTATTGTATACACCACTGAGACTCCACCCACAAAATGTGTACCTAATTACAGAATCAGCCGTTGAATAGCATGAACCACCGTTATTTTGTATGGCTTTGTCATCAACATCATCATCATCATCATCATCATCATCATCATCATCATCATCATCATCATCATCATCATCATCATCATCATCATCATCATCATCATCATCATCATCATCATCATCATCATCATCATCATCATCATCATCATCATCATCATCATCATCATCATCATCATCATCATCATCATCATCATCAATTCTTCCGCTCGCCTCGGTAGCGTAGATGGTAGATGACTTCACGTTCAATAGATACCGAGTTTAAGTCTCGATCAGTGTGAGTTACCTGGTTAAAGATCTTACGCCGGTATCCCTTATCCTGAAAGAGAAATGTCGGGTAACTGTAAGCTCTATGGCCTCTGGGCTCATATCAGCATCATTTCACCCATTTCATACATCGTTCGATATGACTTAACGTTGGAGGACGTAATTAAAAAAATCAACTCTTCGAGCTTTAGGACAATTCTCCCCTTTCGGCCTCATATTTCTTCCATCTTTTTCTGGTCTTTCTAGTGATCCAATGATTTTTTATGAGTAGGTAATATTGAAGATTACTCACTTAAGTTCGGTTGTTCTTGAACTCGTAACGTTTTCGACCCTCTTTTAGGGTCATCTTCAGCGATCATTACTGCACCTACTGACGGTAGAACTTTCTCCTTCTTCCCAAGTGGATTGTGGCTCCGCCCATTAGCGATCTTCTGATGTTCCATAACAACTTTAGAAACTGGAAGGTTTATACCAGTCTCGGCCAAAGGGATAATCTTGTGGGACATGGATAACTGGAAATTATCTGTGGTGTGGACAGGTAGAGGTTCGTTGGTCTCTTTTGAGGAAGACTTTGAAGTGCTAGACTTCTGTGGAGGGATGGATAACTGGAAAGTATCTATGGCGTGGACAAGTAGAGGTTCGTTGATTTCTTTTAAGGAAGATCTTGAGCTGCTAGACATATGCTGAGGCAGATGTACCTCTTCTTCTAACTCCGACAAAGGAATCCTGTTCTGGTTAGGATTTTTTGAATTAGTAACTTAATTTTTTGTAGATAATTTGTTGGTAGTTATATGGATTTGAACGTCATCGAAAGTAATAAAGTTTTCACAATTAATTTGTTTTTGAATGAAACGTAATACACTATTTCTTACACGAAAATCAAAGTTCAAAAGATTATTTTTATCACTGTTTAAAATATGTATTTTTTCCATATATCTAATTCACTTATCAGCTGTACTGGTTTCAACAATTGTATTTCTTGACCAATATCGTGATTACTTTTCCAAAAATGATTTGAAACTGCTGATCTATTTGTTTCAACTTTATATTTCTTGGATGTTCTGCTTGACGAATTTTCAAATTTCTTTTTGTTCTCCTACTACAAAAAGAGTCACAATCATTGCTAAATATCTTATAAACTCCAGAAGATTTGAATTTATTTGTAGAATTACTTAAGGGTTTCTTTAAGAGGTTCTTCAAATTTGTTGAAAGCCCATGGATGGTTAAGTAAACTTCTTATATGTTCTATTTTATTCTGATTGTTGCAAGGTGGAAATTGATTTTATTCGTAGGTTATAAATGCGCTGTTTAATAAATTTCAATATTATAGATTTTTTAAAACCATTGATTTCAGCAACATGCAGTATATGTTGGTATTCTGGATTATATTCGAAGGTAGACATAGGTACATTTATCAGTCTATGAAATAAACAGTGGAAAGTGAATATAATATTACCTACTCATAAAAAATCATAACTATGTCTCACTTTTAACATTTGTGGTATTTAGAATAGTGATCTAATACCCGAAGGTTTGTGTCTATGTAATGGAATGCAGAGCTATCCATTCTTTGCAAATGGCTAATTTCTTCTTTATTTCTTCATTTGTAACATGGTTTTACTTTTGTGCATCCTTCTACTGCTCAGAGAAGTTTCATTTCTGCCGCTTTTATTTGGCTGAAATCCTTCTTTTGACTAGTCCATGTCCTCGAACCATATACTAAAACCGGAGCAGATATTAGCTCATATAATTTTAAATTCGTTTCCTTTCGGGTTTTTCTTGCCCTTCGCTCAAAAGACCATAAAAACGCCTACCTGTTGTGAATGATGCCCAAGTGAGTTTTGTGGGGAATTCTCCAAACAATGGCCGGTGTCACCTAACATTTTTCTGGTAAGAACCGTACTCCACTTTTAGGTTTCTTAGCCTAAACTCTTCTTTTGTCCCGAAATATAACGCAAGGTTTATGGAATTTTAGCTGGAAATCATTCTTAAATCGTACTTTCATTTGATGAGCTGATTAAGTTAACAATGCAAATCCGCTGTGCAATAGAAAACATACTGAGATATAGTATACTTTGTGATTAAGCACAGAAAAAAAAGTGAAAGCTCGTCACATAACTGTCAACTTACTACCGCGCTTCACACTGCACAGCAAAACTACGTCAGCAGCATGACCTTGTGTATAGTAACAGTGCGTATACATGTTTCCACGCGCCCAGTGAAAAAATATGCACAGCCGGTTCGGAGGTTTTTGGTACTCGCGTTATTTATATGGTTTTTATGGTAAGAACATCAATAGAATGCCTGTAAAATAAGTTCAACAGATTTTCATGTTGGAATACATATTACTTTACCTCATTTTGCAGCAACCCAAGCACTTGAAGCAACCGCAACCTCAAGAACGAGAGCCCTACATGTTACCATCAGTATTCATTCTGCGGACTCGGTTTGAGAATGCTTCATTTAAATTTACCTACGATTAAGTAGAGCAACTTTTACAATTGCGAAAATATTTATTAAATTATATTTTAGCCATCTCGTAGTAAAGCTAGAATTCTCTAATACAAAATGCTTACATCAGATATCTTACATTCCAACACCCAAGTTCTACTAAGTTTGATTTTCATGTGAATGTGAAGCCCGTACATCTAAACCGAATACGAACTACAGCTTTATTCATTTATTTTCATTTGTTCATTTTTATTTCAAACGAACAGAAGACGTTTCTTATATTGATACTCCTTGGAATTTGCGATTGTTTCTGACACAAATATACTATCTATGCGTGTTTGATGTTGTCATAAACGAAATAAAATGACTAAGCTATGGATATATGTAATGGTGGGAACAATTTTTAATTCTATCAACCATTTCAGTTTAATTTCAATATTATTATAATATATTTCAATATAATTTCAGCATTTCTAATAATAATGTAAGTATAGTTGTTAAAAACTACCTAACCTATACGAATATTGACGATCGTTTTCCTATTTTAACTAAACAAATAAATGGAAACATATGCATGGCATATAGTACCGTATTCTTTACTGTAACACGTATTTACGAACAGTTAGTAGAATATATATTAAATTAATGCATAGCGGGTAGACAAAGCTAGTGATTGTGACATTTTCTTCCTTTCTTTTCTTTACGAGAATCTGAAAAATACGAGTTACGTCCAGAAAGTAAGTTCTGTTTGATAATAAAATTAAATTGTGTACAGATACAGAAAAATTACTTATTGCACAAAATTCTACAAATCTTAAACTACTTTTCCACATAACTGACGAAATTTTGCAGGCATTTGTCATAGCGAGGCACAAGTTTTTGTATACCTTCTTCATAGAAGTTTGCCGCCTGTGACTTCAACTGTTGGAAACATTTTCTTTCAGCTCTACGTCATTGTTGAAGTGTTGACCGCCAAGGAAAGATTTGAGATGCAAAAACAGATGAAAGTCGCTAGGAGCGAGGTCAGGGCTGCACGGGGGGTGGTCAAACACGTCCCAGCCAAATCCCTGTAGGATATTTCTCGTCGTAGTTGCAGTGTGTGGTCGTGCGTTGTCGTGAAAAAACGCAACACCTTTGGACAGCATTCCTCGGCGCTTATTCTGTATTGCACGGCGCATGCCTAGCATTCAGAAAACGAATCACAGATCTGATTTCACAAGCGGCGGGATTTTCAATCAACGCTGACATTGTAAACAAGCACAACAATGCGTACGTGGCCGACAGCGATCTCAAAATGGCGCACGTTTCTTCTCCTTGATACAGAGCGTCTACCGCGCATGTGCGGAACTGCGATCACAGCGCTGCAGCGGAAATAAATTGAAACAGAACCTACTTTCTGGACGCCCCTTGTATTTTTTCTGCATATTTATCTGAGGTATTGTTGGCATAACAGCTAATGGTTTTGTTTATCTTTGATTTACAGAGTCTTGCTGGGATAGGTAGGTGCCCTGGTGCAAGTCCACGTCATGTCTACGAGCCTGCCGTTGTGTGAGTTTTTGATTCATGTAGAGGACGATGCCAACTCAGCATTTGAGCAGTTACGATAGGTAGCGTGTCGTAGATCACGAAGACAGACCGCCTGGGTAAGGTGCATCAGGGTTAGGTGCATCCATGTATTGGCTGAGTGATCTTTTGCTTTGCATATGTTGGACATAAGATTCAAATCGGGGACGTAGGCCAAGCTCATTAAGGGCTGTAGTGCCATCTAGTGGGGTTTCTTGGAATTAAAATCGATGTAAAACTGGTACCTAATGAATTTTAAATAATATAATTTGAATTATGATGAAAGTTTACACTACTTGGCATAGTTAACAAAAGACAGTGAAGCAAAAGTTAAACAAAACGCAATTACGCCGTGCTTCAGAATTGGTGACAGTTTTAATGCGTGTAGTAGCTCTGAACAAATGCGGAGGGAGGGAGGGAGAGAGAGAGAGAGAGAGAGAGAGAGAGAGAGAGAGAGAGAGAGAGAGAGAGAGAGAGAGAGAGAGAGAGAGAGAGAGAGAGAGAGAGAGAGAGAGAGAGAGAGAGAGAGAGAGAGAGAGAGAGAGAGAGAGAGAGAGAGAGAGAGAGAGAGAGAGAGAGAGAGAGAGAGAGAGAGAGAGAGAGAGAGAGAGAGAGAGAGAGGGAGAGGGAGAGAGAATGTGGGAAGCAAGATGAATATGAGGTTGGAGTGTTCTAGAAAACTTCTTTGATGAACGAGAAACGCTTTCTCGGAACTTGAAAAATTAAACTTCAGCAATATTCCTTAGAATCTGCTTAATGGGTTCCAGAGATATGCTAATGCATCATTTAGATATGTTTCAAAATATATTAAGTGCACTTTAACGATGAAAACTTGATGAGATGGAAATTTACACATATTCTATATATAAAATGCCTTTCATAAAAAAATTGATCTTCTACTACTTAAGCCTTACTGATGTAACTTTTACCTAAGAACTGTTCAACAGGCGAAGAGCTATTCAAATGGTTTTCTTATTAAGGAATACTCGCGATGGAAAATAGGAGGGAAGGGGATGAATCGTAAACTTTCAAGCATTCGCGTTAGGTAACGCTTAGGAATGCTCCAAACAATTATTTGAAATAAGTTGCACGTTTTAATGAACTCTATTTCTCTTATATTAAAATCCTTTCTTTCTTTCTATTTTGTTTGTTTGTTTTTGTTTGTTCACATGACATTTATGTTAGCCACAATGAATTAGATATGCAATTCAATACATCAATTTTACTTCACATGTGAATAACAAAGATATTGCGTGTTGAGAAAATCAGTAGGGCTATTTGAGAAAATAAAAAAATAACGATGATTTTCAAATTTAAAAGGCACCTAGTTTGAAAATCTCGCATCAGATCCTTGAAATACAAGTTACATTTGACTTTTCGTTATGAGGTATGCTGTTAAAATGCATTAGGTGACGGTGAAAATGTATTATTATTATCTAAAAATAGTTTTAAGTGACGATGGGATAAATTGATTAAATTAACTAAACATTTTCAAATTAATATAATTTAATAGATAATTTTCTTTCCATTCTGTTACCGAATGTGACTTGGATTGTTTTCTTTGCAAGGGTATCACTGTGTGGGTGAAAGACTTCCCCGGAGTTCGGAGTTGAGGCGCTGCCTCATATTATTGCTGAAATATACGAGGACTGTTCAATAATCACATTTTTTTTGAGAACGTGATTTTCTCGGTAAACCACTTAGGAGTTCTCATAAACACATGTGACAAACACATGTGACAACCACCTAAGTGGTTTACCGGGAAAAACATGAGTCATTTAGTGTCATGTCGGCACATTGGATTAGAGCAGCTGGACGGCAACCAGAAGATCCGATGTTCAAATCCCGACTAAGACATTGAATTTTTCAGTCTGACTCTATCTTTCCATACTTTAGCCTACACACGGCCAGTTTGAAAGAACAATTAATTTTCATTACCACACTTATCAAACGACCCTCGTATATTATTGCCAATTTGGACCTCAAGAGCCTGAAGAAGTTGCAGCTTCTTACGGTGTAATTATGTTACCATCAACCTTGTTTATCACTAGATACCAAGAATCAACAAAATGCACTGCCAAATGATACAACCACTCCGAGTTTTAAGCTACAGCGCAGAATAAATACCCACACCCACGTAGTAGGCTCTCATGAACATATACGCAGTATACGACGTGTCTGTTGTCATATTAAATCACGGAATCATTTGAACTCTTTGATGTCCAGCAATGCCACCACGAGATTATTGTTCTGTTGCAAAATGACACAGCCATGCGTTATACCCCCCTCTCACCGTTTAACCACTAACGATAGCAGTCATAGAGAAGCATGTACATCGAATTAACTGTTAAATAACTGCACTTCAGTAGTCGAAGTTAATAGTGGTCAAAGAGTTGTTCGTGAATATAGAACGTAAACTGGTATTTTCAGACAAGGGAAAAGGGCATAACAGAGGATCTGCATTAGCTAAAGGAATGAAGGATGAAATGGACGTCCTGCTATTGAAGAACAATGTTTTGAACCTTGTGAGAAATTACGACACTAAGAAGTGCTCTGAAAGGCCACAGAAACTTACCAAGGGTAGGAGGGAATTGTGCAGCAGGGACATCCTTGGAAGATTCACCTGAGATCTAAACATTCGTTGTACAAATCTCCACTGTCCTGAATAGTAGCAAAGCAGAAATTCTTGTGCATGAAAAGGAAACGCCAGCCACAGCTTACTAAAATACTTAGGAAGAGATAGAGAACATGACTTGGAAAACCCAAGGGAAGTTTGTATTATTCAGTGATGAATAAAATTCAGTTCCCAAGGATCAAATGAAAGAAAAGATTTTTTTTTATTTTGGTGAGTCAATTGTAGGCCCATTTTGGATTTTCTCAAACGAAAATGCTAACTTACTTTGGGAATCACACCCCGACAAGGTTTCTACAGAATGGAGTACCCACATATATTTGTTTGGCCTGTAGTTTTCTTTTAGCTCTGAACTCCATGAAGAACGTATGGAACCTCCTACGTCGCTTAGTGTATAATGATGGCCAATAGTAGTCTAATAGTGTCTAACAGAGCCGAAAGCTATCACCCTATCTGCTTTGGGAAATATAGAGGTGTCCCCGCTCCAAAACCTTAGGACAACACGTGTGGTCCTGCTTTTAAATTTGTTCTTAAACAAGACTTCTACATTGGCTATTGAGGTGAGCTAGTTGTAACATTTGGCAATAGAACTGGCACAGTGGCAAGGTGAACAATATACAGCTAGCAACCATAAATTCCTTAGTTATGTTATACATTTTATGTACGTTTGTTTGTTACTTCATAACTAACAAATGGCTCCAAACTACTTAACCAAACTCAAATTAAATATATTGAATTCTTACTTAATACGAGACAACTGCTGAATTATACCTTATACGAGGCCTGTTCAATAAAGAATGATCATAATTTTACAGACATAATTTTGCGTACTAAAATTCAATATTATTATATTATGTTAGCTTAATGTGAAACAAACACGCCGTAGTAGTTTCATTGTTGGTATTCCTGGTTCCCGCTTGTGAGAACCAGGCAAGTTCAGACATGTTCAGTATCGCCTACCGCTGTAATGGAGGTAACATGCAGTTAAAGTTGATGTTAGAGGAAGATCCGGAGTTACTTTCAAATGTAATCACTGCTGATGAAACTTGGCTACATCATTATGATCTTGAGAGCAAACAGCAAAGATCAGTGTGGAAATCTCCTTCATCACCAACCCCCAAAAAAGCAAAAGTGGTTGCTTCTGCTGGGAAATTTATGGTCATCTCATTCTTTGATATTCATGGAATGGTTTATCAGCATATTGTACCTGCACACAATACTACAGGGATGTCCTGAAAACATGCAAGTCCATATCAGGCGCAAAAGACCACATTTCCGTGAAGCAGGCTGGATGTGCGGCTGCATATTGCCAATGTTGTTGCTGAATATCTTGCAAAAATCAACGTGAAGTGCATCCCCTACCCTCTCTATAGTCCGGATTTAACACCATGTGACTTTTTCTATTCCCTAACTTGAAGAAATGTCTTCGTGGGAGGCATTATCCATCATCAGATGCAGTAGTAAAGGCTGCGGAGGCGATTTTGTAGGATCTCTCAAAAAATGGTTTCCAGCATGTGTTTGAGAACTGGCAGAAACGCTGGCAGAAGTGCATCGCATTCAGGGGAGACTATTTTGAGAAGGACCATGAAAATTATGAGGACGAGTAAAGGTTCGTTGCCCAAAAAAGTTTGATCATTCTTTATTGAACAGCCCTCGTACTTATATTTATATAAGTCTACTTTATACTATATACTTCAAGGTAGAGGCTTTGCAAAGCCACAAAATGTAGTACAACCTTTGGGTAAATGCGATTATATACAAGGAGCTTTTATATAATTTTATGGAACTCTATCCTCTCCCTTTAACATAACGGTTGTAAATAATAGCTAATAAGGGGGATCGGGGAAAGTAGGCAAGTGCACTCTAAGAAATGAGCCACGTATTAATATTTTCGTGCAAGATTACCACTCTTATAGATGAACAACGATCTGAAATTTAAGCTTTCCTGTATCCAGTGACATAAAGTTCAAGTATAAATTTATTTTATATAAACATCTTAAGACTACATATTTTAATAACCATATACATTTAATGAAAATTAATGTGTTTATTCTATTTGAGATTATTGGCATACGAAAATGTTAACATCATTTTTCAACACAGTAGCTTAAAGCATTCTCCTTCTTCCTGTCATTGGTCAACCAGCTGTCATTTCTCCGAAGCACTCTTATGTCACCCATTCAGCGAAAAAAAGAATAACTGGATTTCGCACGTCATCTTTATCCTCCAAACGCTGTCCACCTACATCTTCTTTAAGAGATCGGAGCTGTCAAGAGATAGAGGCGTCGGCTTTCGTATTTGTCAAGAGAGGCGAGACAGAAAATCCCAACATATATGTGCGTTTATATATTTCAAATATAGCAACTTTCTCTCTTAACCACAAAATTTGGAATGGTGTGAAAATACGCTTTTGTTTATTAGGCGAAAATCTTGCAATCGCCTCAATGGCCAGAAATATCTTGTTTAGAACCTCCAAAACTGAAATTTGAACAAAATTTAGAAAAACAAAGTACCTTTCTAAAACTTAAAACAAATTTCTCAAACTTTGTAGAATCTGGATTGAATAATTGTTTTACTCTTCTAGTTAAAGAGAACTGTTTACATCACAAGTAAATAAGCTAATGTTATTACTACTTCACAGATATATCCCCGTCCAATATGGTTAAGATAAAGGGTATAGCATGAATATTTTGGAAGCACCTGATACCCTGAGACTAGTCATTTGCTACAGCGTTTATATTTTAGCGAGCTTTACATATATTCTTTAACTTTTTAAAATTTAAGATTTTATTGTGCTTTCGTCACACCTTTAATTCTTTATAGATTTATAATCAATACATTTCCTAATATACAAATTAGGTTTGAGTACCCCTTAAGGGCTGCAACTTAACCCCGTGGCTGTTAGTGTAGCATTTTTGTATTACCTATTCCTTTCACCCTTCTATGCTTTCTTCCCTTCTCTCTCTCTCTCTCTCTCTCTCTCTCTCTCTCTCTCTCTCTCTCTCTCTCTCTCTCTCTCTCTCTCTCTCTCTCTCTCTCCTCTTATCAATTTTTCTATTTATTTGATTTTTTCTTTCCCTTTCAATTGAACACTTTCATCACCATCATCCTTTTGGAAACTCCCATTTGTGCTCTTAAATGCATTTTCCCCAACGCGTTACCTATTTTCTATTCCTCTGCGTGGACTTCCTTAACCTGTTTCTTTTCTTATTCATTCCTTAACCTTTCTTCAACATTCTTTTACTTATTTGAGTTTCATTTTTCTCTTTGAATTCAAGAAAAGAAATTTATCACTGTCATCTCTTCTGCCATACCATCCTATTTGTGTTCTCAATTTTCTTTCCCCCAATTTATCTCTTTACATTTAATTAAACAGTAAGGGATGCTCCCCTGCTTCACGCACATAAATAGGTCGCTCTACCTCATTGCTTCTCAGCTCTTTCAAAAGTACTGCGCCTCTCCTCATTCAAGTTGATCCTTCCCTCCTTTAGGCCTTATATTTATTTATATATCCCTTTATTGTTCATCCTCTCTTCACTTTTTACTGTATAAGTAAAGGGCCCAATATTTTCGGCTTATCTATGTCTTCTATCATCCTTGCTTACTCCCAGGACTTTTTTCATGTTTTCCTTTGATTAACGTATCTCTCATCCTAATTCTCATGAATATTTTATACACCATAGTAGTTACCTATTAAAAGTAGAAGTATTTCTACTAAAAATTCAATAGGGGAAATACATATTTTCAGATTACCTGAAGCCAAGAACAGAATTTTTAGAAAACGTTCTCTGTATGTGAGTACCTAATGAATACCATCACAATAAAACAAACGCCTGACATCAAACTTGCTATTTAAGTCCACATCTTCGAAGAATGGAAGTCTAGATTTGTAAGAAAATGCTCCACAATAAACTAAATATGGAACTTTTTATGTTAGTAAAATAATGACTTTTATTATAATAAAACTTATTCAGGATATTTGAATGACAAAATGTAAATCTAGAATTTCCCACGATTAGTCTGAATTCTGTTCATTCTGAATGTCTTAAATGACATAAAACACACCTAAACACACCAAACTAGCTGCATTAAACACACAATTTATTTAAAATAAAACATTTGCGAAGCTAATTCTAAGATATCTGAAGCTGCCTCTGTAGTGTGGTAGTACCCTGTCTGCATCACATTAAGAGGTCTCGAGTTTTAATCTCGGCCAGGGTGAGTTACTTAAATAAGGTTTATTCCAGAGTTTTCCCTCATCCTGAATGACGAATATCGGGTAACTGTAAGCTCTATGGATTCTGGGCTCATTACATCATCATTTCATTCATCGTCCAACATGACAAGTTAGAGAACGATTACAAAAAAAAAAAAAAAAAAAAAAAATAAAAATCCATATTTGAATACTCATATACTTCGTTTTCTGAATTGGTAGGCCACCATTCAAATTCCTTTCTTGTTTTCTTGTGGTGATGAAAAAGTATGGAATTTCGCAGAAAGGTATTTTAAAATCCCACATTCCTTTACTTATATTTCTTATACTTAAAAAGAATAATGAGCTTTCGTGTGAATGCTATAAAAGACCGAGTTGAAAAAGTAATATAATACAATAAATAAAATTTATCTACAGTAATTTTTATCTGTTTTGATTTCTGCAGTTCAATAATAGTACATATAACATCACAGGATATTCACAGTTAATTAATAACACAACGTTTAATTGCTAAGCAAATATCCAAAAACAAAGCACAATAAAGCAAAAGGAGAAAAGAACTACTATTTCCTTTGTTTTCTTTAAATGTTTTAAGGATTTAAAGTTTCATGTGGCATTCTTAAAAGGAATCTAGTTCAAGTAAAGTTTGGTGTTTCTCCTGTGTTGTACTGCTCAAAACATCAGAGCGACTGAGATATTTCTCTACTCAACGTTCTTCAGGATACAGGGTGATCTACTGTAACTTATTTATGCCACTTAGTGTACTGTTCAGGGATTACATGATATCCATATTTTATATCCTTCTCTGTCCATGGCTTAAGTTCTTAGTTTTGTCCCTTCTTGTCACCTTCTTCATCATTTCTTCCCATATTATCCTCGTTTATCCATGTTATCCTCAGGTCTCATTCCCTGCGGCTTTGCCCCCATGAACTGCACCATTTCCGATATTCTTCTGTCAGCACAAGGCAAGTTGTCGATCCTTTATTCTCCTACTTAGTGAATGCTGCTGAAGTTTCCCTCTTATCCTATTGTTCTTAAACCTTTTCCCTTTTGATTTCCCAAATGTTCTGACCAACGTTTCATTTGTAACCCATTCACCTGACTTCTTTACCACCTTTAGCTGTTATTCGCTCAAAATCCATTATGATTCCTAATGTTAGGCAACATCATAAGCTCGCTGAAATCTCAATAACCATATAATTCAATACCATCCAAAGTACTTTACGTACTTTAGCCTCTTGATTGTTATTTTGAACTTACAATTTGGACAAGGATATGTACGAACTTATCAAAATAGGTGCGAAAAAATAACAAAGACTTAAGAAAATGCATGGTGAATGTAAAAATGGCATTAATATTTGGTTTAAAATTATAGAAATTAAAATTAATAATGCTGCACTTTAATAAAAGGTATTGCTGTATATTTTCTTTCCTTAGATTCTTCTTAGACAATTCAATTTTAAACTAATGAAGTATGTGATTGCTTGATAGATGTGCTAGGTTTTGTCAGAACCTCTTCATTGAGAGAAGCATTATTATTTGTTGTCTTGTTCTTGTTGTGGTTGTTGTTGTTGTTGTTGTTGTTGTTCTTCTTCTTCTTCTTCTTCTTCTTCTTCTTCTTCTTCTTCTTCTCTAATACTGTTTAGGCCATTTAGCCTGTTCCGGCTATATGGAAGACACTTCCAACATAATCTCTGAGATGTAAATAGTGTAATATAATCTCCCAATTGTTTATTATATTTTCCCAAAGTTGCACGTGTGTCCTGTTATTGGTTGAAAAGTTATGGCCTATTGAAATGGTTCAGGTTTATATGGATCGCACTATAGAACCATTTTACAATGGAAATTAATTGTTCCTTCGCACTGGCTGTGTGTAGGCTGAAGTATGGAAAGGTAGAGTCAGACTGAAAAATTCAAAGCCATAGCCGGGATTTGAAGCACGGTTCTTCTGGTTGCCGTCCAGCCGCTCTAACCCTTGAGCCACTATGGCCAACGTGATGACATGATATTAAATTCTCCTACTGACTCTTGTTTTTAATTGACCTAATAGTGGTTAACTATAAAGCCAGGGTGTCTCATATGTTTATGAGAACTCTTAAGTGGTTTACCGGGGAAAACAAGGGTCAGTTGGAGAATTTAATGTCATGTCGGCACGTTGGCCATAGTAGCTCAAGGGTTAGAGTGACTGGACGGCAACCAGAAGATCCGTGGTTCAAATCCCGGCTATGGCATTGGATTTTTTAGTCTAAATCTACCTTTCCATACACATTTGTACTGTTTAATTGGACGGTACATATGTTTCTTTTTTGATATAATGCTCCATAAGATATGGATATTATTCACAGTTGCTACTGTTCAGCCACACTAACAAGTACCTGATTATATGTGCGCTGAAGCATTATTTTTACGTTTTCGTCTCCAAAGTTGTGATCGAGATCGAAATGGTGTAGGTTTTTTTTTAATTTTACGTCCTCCAACGTTAAGTCATATCGGACGATGAATGGGATGAGTGAAATAATGCTCAAATAAGCCCAGGTTCCATAGAGCTTAGAGTTACCTACATTCGTCTTTTAGGATAAGGAAAAGCCCTGGAGAAAACCTTATCCAGGTAACTCACCCTGACCGAGATTCGAACTCGGGACCTCTTGAACGTGAGGCAGACACGCTACCTCCACGCTACCGAGGCGGGCTGGTGTACGTTACTCAGCCCGGCATCGAAGACGATCTCCTGTTCTCGATTCGATGTGGATCTAGTTGTGCACGAATATCAGGTAGATCCATAAAATTGTCGGTGGCCAGCTAAAATGGGTGGTAAGACCGGAATCAAGGTGTAAGAGACAGGAAGGAACGTCGAGGGATACACTAGAATACTAATGCTCAGCAATTAAGTTTTATCACACCGTTAATGACACAGAGTTTCTTGTAAGAACTTTCATTATATATTTAGTTTCCCCGCACTTTTCACTCGTGTGAGGCTGAAGCCAGGCTTTTCACTTCGGATGTTATTTATTCACTTCTTCGATTCCAGTTTTTCGTGATATTCAGAATAAAAATTATCAGAGTGTTAAAAGTTGTTTGTTATAAACTTGAGTCTGCTGGTGTCACATTTCATTCCGGCGGAACAGGATGTTGTCCTAACGACTGCTTCAGTACAAGGGGTCCGTACACCCTCAAATTACATTACATATTCGCTGGCAGTTTACTTGTATTCCTTCTTCCTTGTCAGGTTTATCTGTCTCGCAGATTGGCTGTTTTCCCTTCAGCTATGGGCATATTTCATCTTATTGGTTTTTCTTCAAACTTTCAAAATTCAACCGTCACTCTATAGCCAAGAGCCAAGAGCAGATGCAGGTCGCCCGGGTTCTCCCGGGCGGAGGGTTACACGCCACGGTACCTATCCGCTGTGCGGATTTACCCGTGTGGTATGATAGATGTATGTTTCTGCGCAAGCTTGCGTGTCATTTAGTAAGACGTGGCAGTTGGCCTCTACTGATGCTTCTGGTACCGGGATATTCCCCCTTGGGGGGACAGTGTCCGTTCCACCTTGCTTTGTGCGGTCGCTAGGGATCCGTCAAGCAGTGGTGGGACCAGTAGCGAGAGACCAGATGGAAATTAGGGTGTTGAGGTTTAATAAGTCCAGGTCGTGCGCGCGCCCCAGAGCACGACCGCAGGTGTTAACCTGCCAGCCGCGGCCAAGGTGCGAGGTGACCTGGCGGTGATTGGTAGGGGCAGTTGGAGAGGCAGACTTTACCACCCAAGAGCGTCCTTGGGTAGGCGATAGCTCCTCCGTCTCCTGGGGAGACGGTGGTCGTGTCGTCACTCTATGTTCGTTGGCTGTCACTTAACACGGCAAAAGAAGCCCGTTACCCCTGGCGTTCAACTACACAAACGTCTCTACAACTTGACACCTAAGTCTCGGTGTTAATTATTTAACTAGTTTTTTAAATTGTTATCTATGCCTTTCAGGGCTTCCAGCGATATAATTCCTATTTACCTAGGGCCAATATTAGAGAATTTTATTAAACTTCATCTTAACTAATCGGCCCTAGCTCATTAATTATTTACATTTAACCACTTGTTTTTATTACCTGGGACAAATAGCTTGACCTTTGTTTATGTGTGGTGGCAGTAGGAACTACGCGTTTCCTGATGGCTGGCTATAGGCTGCTTATTAAGCTGTTAATCTAGTTAACTGTGGTGTGACGCATGAGTACCGCAGTACGGTGTACTGTCCTATCACAAATTAGGTGTATCTAATAATAATTTTCAAACATGGAAACTTCAAGAAAAGTCACCTCGAAGGTGCGTAAACTCCCCAAGCAGAAGGATTATTCAGAATGTTTTCCAGTTTTGCACGCAGGAAACCAAAACAGTTCTTCCTTTGCAAAGGATAGGGGCTAGAACGGCTACGGCAGTAGTAAAAAGTGAAACCAAAATAAAAATTGTTAACGAATTTGAAAAAGCTGGTATTTTAGACACATGAGTTACTAGGAAAACAACATGACCAGAAAAAGAAGTTTAAAACGGACGATTTCGATAAGTGCGTTTTTGCAGAACTTTTTTTAGAGTATTACGCAGAGTATTTAGAGCGATCGTGAAATACATAAATAAATGTCAAAAGTGAAGAAGTTATTCTGTGCAGTAAATGAGAAACTTAATTTCTGTGGTGGACAGAAAACATTCTACCGAATATTAAAGGAAGCGGAATTTGGTTTTAAAAATGTAGGAATATGCTGCACATTTTTGTGGAACTCCAGGATATAGATTGTCACCTTATCACTTCGGGGCCTTATTTGCTAAGTGCCTTGGATATTATAAGTTTTCAATGAGATTGAAGATTAATTTTAAGCATAAATTGTTAAGTGCTTTAGAGATAAACCCTGAAAAAGTGTTAGTGTTGTGAACATAAATAGCTTCTAGGTAAAAGTAGTGCTTCCTGATGGAATATTTCCAGAGTTATTGCTTAAGTAAACTAGAGTAATGCATCCTTTAAATTATCCATAGATAATTCTAGTCATTTTTCGAAATTATAGAGTATATTTGTAGCAACCTATTAATATTCAGCAGATTACGAACAAGTGTTTTAGCACCAAAAAGTCAACTTTACGTGTTAAGCAAGCCCCTGGATGGAAATGGAATAGAGCTGCAACAAACTTACGTAAGCTAAAGTTAGCGACTGAAGTTTACCAGAAACTTGAAGCACTCGGCTGCCAAAATATTTGTCAATACTGGAAGCACCGGAAGGCACAATTATCAAAGCGGCGGTGAGAGATAACCGCATTTCCTCTTCTGAAAATAGAACTGGCACAGCTCAGACACTGTTGCATGCTGTCTTATCGACCCAGTCTTATCTACACCCACGCATTTTTACGAAATCAATGGGGCCCGGGGAGAAGGCCATTTTTTTGGAACCATGAGCACTTAACCCCACCATCTCTGCAGCATTTTCGGCTTTCTTTAAATAACGCTGTGACACGCCATGTTGGGAATATTTTTATTGGTCACTCTGACAATAGCCGGCAGCCCTCTATTATTTTCATGCCTCAATTTCGCGCCGTACTTTTTCCTATTGCCTTTCCCACCTTTTTTTAGACACCGGTAGATGTTTGGGTACAAAAGCGATGTTTTGTTATGGAGATTAAAATGTTTGTATGTCTTAGACATTTAAATAGGTAAGCAATTTTGTCCATTTCTATCCTACGATAAGAGGGAAGAGGCCTTGGGATACAATGAACAAAGGAAGCACGCATAACTTGAGGAATCAGTATAGAAGAAATAAAACACATTGCTGATCGGTAAAGGCTGGAGGTATGTGCGTTCATATTAATAATTTTAACAACTGCAATTAATGCTAAAATAAATAGGATGCAATTAAAATTGAATGACGTTTGCACGATGTCAGATGTACAGCACTGCTATCAAATGTGCAAACAACTGCTGCTAGACTATTGCAACTATTGCAAAGATCCTCATATTCCATAAACTATCTGAAAATCTTCTGTTCATATCCAACAATTTTGCAGTGTTGCCCAAAGCTATTAAACACTTAGAAAATTCAAGTTTGGAAATGTCTAAGAGAATAAGCATAAAGAAGACTTAGTTAATTGATTAATAGGATATCTCTTGTGCCATAAATCGGAAAGGTGAAAGCTAAACTCCAGAACGTTATAAACAGAAATCGTGGTTATTAAACTATGTGTGAAAGTTTTAAAATTAATAAGAAGTAAAAGACGCCAGACTATAGAGTGGATTTTTTTTACATTTGCACCTCTGTGTGACGTCGAAAGACGTTTTTCACTATTTAAAGACTGCTTCAGTGAACGGGAACAAAATTTCACATTTAATAATTTACGAACGTATGTTATAATCAAGTGAAATGCACTCTGTGAGTATATTATAGTTAATCAATAGCAGTATATATAAACGTTTAAGGTAATTCCAGAATGCATGTTGAGTTCATAATGATTAAAAGTTGGCTGCAATTAGGTGGTTGCCATGGTCATACTGTAACTAGCTACAGTTGTTTACATGCGTGACAGTAAACAATACAGTCCATGTGCAGTATACCTATAGAAAAATGCACACGCCTCCGGCCTTTACTAATCGGTAACGTATCACTTCTGCATTCGAAGGATTTGGGGATGAATTCCAATGGACTGTCCACTCAAAACTTCGCTTTTTCCGTAGCGTCTCTGGTCAGTACATTGCTCCTACCGCTATTTTCGTTTCATAATTTTTCTTTTATTCGTTTTCGTCTCATAGTTCAATGTTCTAGGCATGTTTCCTGTTATTATGGTGTGGGATTGTGCCGGATGCGGATGCTTGCTCCAAGAAAACAGTATTCCTGTGGACATAAGAGTGAGTGATTGAGTGTGTGGGGTTTAAAGGCCCTTCGACAGTTACGTCATTGGGCCTGGACACAAAAGGATTGCCTGGTTGAAAGGGTTCCTCATCGCTATATCTGAAAATCTCCAGAATAACCGGTTCTTCCAGCTACAAATTGTTAGGGACTACTACGTATTCCTGGGTCCTGTAGCGTCCTATGAATACCTCAATTTATTCCTTCTGCGGCGTTGGAATCAGAAAAGTAGCAGTACGTGAAGTATATATCCTTATGTATTCATCAATTTACTGCAAAATGTCGTATGGAAGAATAGGTATTAACATGTTGTGAGCTACTAGTGAAGTAAAGAAACTCAAGGAAAAAAGTCCACTACCATTGCAAGTGTCAAACATTAACTTGCTTTACATTGCAAGTTCACAGGAAGTTTTTGCCCGACTTCCATTGAAGCTTATGGCAATTGTAACAATGAGATTGTAACACGCTGTAGGGCCCTCTGCTTGAAAGAACAATAAGACGATTATGAGTATTTTAAGAAGGTTTACTTAAAATACAGATTATTATTATTTCCATCTACTTGTATTAAGTAAAGGAACTACTGTACTCTATCCAAGAATTCAATGAAGGTGTTTCACCAAAAATACATCCTTTGAAGGCCTTCCAGTGTAGAAATTCAGTATTAGAAATGGTCCGCGAGTATACAGGTGTGTGAGTGCGTGTGAAAGCTAGTTAAGTACCAATCTGTATTTCAGTTTATGATCTACCAATAATTTTGAAAATAATCCTCCACAGCATACTCCCCTTTATATAGAAGATTTTTTAAAATACCTTCATTTTCTCGGCAGCGGGCCTGGTGTTTTTTGATTAAAATAATACAGTGAAAATTAATTGTCCTTTCACACTGGCCGTGTGTAGGTTAAATTGTGGAAACGTAGAATCAGACTGAAAAATTTAATGCCATAGCCGGAATTTGAACCATGGATCTTCTGGTCTCCGTCTAGCCGCTCTACTTCAGTCTGACTCTACGTTTCCATAAAGGAATATCTATTTAACATACATTTTTAACAAATAAAATGCATTATCTTGAATTTTCCTGAGAGCCATGAAGAGGACAGTGGAACAGGACCATGAAAATGATATAGATTTGAGGAGAAATAAGAAATGCTGCCCAGCAACTTTACTATGTAAAGTTTCGTGGATATCCTCTTATGTTTTGAAGTGAGCAGGAGAACTTATTTTTGTTGTTTACTGGAAAGAGCCGAAAAGTTTTCCATATACTAAATAACATTTGTGCAATTGTAAATCGTAGGCATTATTACACAGAAATTGCACATGTCCCTGAAGTAGCGAATTTTTGGCAAATAGAAATGTTTGTAGCCTTACCTTTACAAATATACTTTTAGTTATGTTTGAATGTTTTACTACTTAACACTTCTTTCAAATACCTTTTTCTTCTTGTTCATGCATGAAGAACAAAGTCTAAAGATATTATATAACATGGAATTTTAAAAAAATTGACTCATTTATCTACCTTACTTCTATATCTGCAATGAAATGTATTTATTTGTAATGAAAATGTAACTTGATTAACAATAAATAGGACTTTTAGGTACACACGTTACTTTTAAATTGAGAAATTACAAAATGAGCAATATTGTCACAAGTGTCTGCTTAATTCAAGTAATGTGCTGTATCATCATTTGACTAGTGTGTGACGTCATGTCACGTGACCTCTTCCTTTCTCTCTTATGAAGCATGTACAAGGCTTGCTCTGTCTGTGAGCCAACTGTCAACAAGGACGGACCTTGCCTTCAGGCAAGTCACGGCCATGTGGCCACTTGCGTATTTTCTATTATTGTAGTAAAACTTTCATGTCTAAACTGTAGTTTCGATATTTTGTAATGTAACTGAACCTTTGTACAGAAAATCCCAACCTCTTCGCAAAGCATGTGTATCCTATCTTAGCTCCCCCTCCCCCCCCACCCCCCGTGCAAGATCTGGCCATGCGATATCCTTATCCATTACCATCCATGGTTAGAACTTCACAATATATTATTTTGTGTGTAAATGGGGCAACCAAGCAAACATATATGGAATTAGAACTGTAAAGAAACAATTGATTGAAGGGAGGCCTTTGCAGTTATGCAATTTTCAGTTCACCCTTGAAATAGTTACTGGGATTCAAAAGCATACAATTATGAATTAGCAATTGGGCTTTAGGCGATACGAGAATCACAAAACAGAAATATAAGAGTCAAGTAAGGAGTCCAGAAGAGACAAAAAATATATATTAATTGGGAAATAATAGGAGATACATAATATAATACAGGGTACTTCTGAGTGAACAAAAATGAGAAAGCAGCATATTTCCAGTAAGTTTTGCATTCCAAACTTTAGTAGGTATTTCAAGCTTTACATTTTGTGTTGCATTTTTCCTTTAATCTGAGGAGCCACTTGGAGTGGAGTAGTCAAGTTCTCAGAAAATTGCATTTAAGTAAAAGTATAAGTTGAATAAAAACGTAATGTAAATTAAAATTAATTAATTAAGTTCTTTAGACATGTACCGAAAGAACTGCATCTCTCAAAGCAGTGAACTTCACTGCAGTACCTTATTGTAATATCCAGTTAAGTTTTCGTGTGAATTGATTGAGTGACTTCTGAAATATAAGGAAACCAATTAACAACATTTAATACTGTCACATGAAAGTTTTCAACTCCCCTTACTAATTGTAGTATTATTGTCTGTAGAGGGAAAGGGAGACAATAGGCAACGAAAGAGTAAACACAGTGAAGGGAGTCTGCGAAAAAGAGAGAATAATATGGAGAGAGAAAAAAAAGGGGGAGAGTCAGCGGAAGAGAAATCTATAAAGCTAAAGCATGAACAAACGCAGAGGTGCCACTAACAGACTAAATCTGGGAAAAGCCACTCTGGAAATGAATAACGGTTCTCACATTTTACAATTTACTGTAATTACACAATTACATTGTTTCGGTTGGATCTCGGTAATTTTATTGTTTAGCATGCCCTGAAATAATTTATCAAAACAAACACGTAATTGTCAATTATTCTTCATTACCTATGAATTTATAACCATTATCAAAAATTAGAAATATTTAAAAGACCATAAAATAAATTAGATGTAAATTTAATGCACAATCTCGTTTTTGTGTGAAATAAATGAGAGCATATAAATTTTGCACTGAATGATGATGATGAAATATGACAGCTGTATTACTATTAATGAGGTACAAATGAACCATGAAGTGATTATTTTAAATATGAACATTTTGTTATTGTAAATTGATTTGTGTTACCTATTAACAGCGTTTTACCGGTTATTCTCACACGTATCGTAGTCTTAATTGCGAATCAATTTAAACACTCGTAGGATTCTTTACGCGTTGATTAAGCTCTCATAGTGTTTACACTACGTCACTTCTTCATTTGATGAATGGTGAAAATGTATTTTTAGACCTGTTTAGCATTTTTCATTTGTGTATGCTTGTATCAGAATAAAATACCATAATGTTCATGGGGACGGATAATAAATCCACAACTTTTATTATGGCCAGAAGAGTTTCAGGAAAGTTTCATTAATTACCCTATCCGCATTTTAAAATTCTTCTTTCAGATAGAAGTCTCGATAGCTTTCACATTGGGTTTTATGATGCTTTTTGATGAACATTTGCTGAACTTAAAAAAAATCCTCTGTTTGCAAACTTTATTTTGGGTTCACTTTCTTCTCGGGCAGCCAGCCAGGTGAAAAGATGATTAGATATTGTCACCCCATTTATCGGAAAGCCAGAACAACGACAGCTGAGAAGGGACCAGAGGCATATGGGCCACACCCACTCATCTATCTCAGTCACTAACTGAGGGGTTGATTAGGGAAGTGTCACTTGTCGCTGGCCGCCTCTTTCCCCTTCACCTGTCCTCTGGAATCTTCGCGGTGATTCACTGAAACCAGAGACTTCTAGAAAACAGTGATATTCCCATAAAAAGGGCTGCAATGAGTCAGTCAGTCAGTTCTTGGCGAGCAGCGAAGCAGCGTCGTGCTAGTGTACGGACGAGAAAACTGTGTACGTGCATCGGAGGAGTTTACGTGATTGCGAGTGCAAGTGGAACTGAACGGACGAACTGGTGAATCGTAATTGTTTACATTACGTAATTCTGTGTAATTGGCAAGTGTTCAACTGTAAGTCGGTGGAAATAAAGAACATTTTTGAGTGGTGCAATTGGACTTTTCATTTCACGAACCCACAAAGTCACAATATCAACGTTTCGAGAATGTGCATCTCTCCCATCATCAGGATATTTATAAAATGTTATAACCTCAAATGAAATGCTGGATATAACACAACTATAAACAAAGACAAAACACTATCAAAATTCGCATTACTGAACAAAAGACTGTTTTCAGTAAATTAAATACCAGGTCAGGAGATAGCGTGAGTATAGAAAATTTTGTCAAAAGAAACGTAACTACTTAACTTTATTATCGAGCTGTATTGGTCTTTGCTTCTTAATTCGATGGATTTCCATTTTTAAGGCCTGTTTCCAAGATGAGCTGAACTGAAATCCAGCATCACGATTAAGCGTGCTCCTTTCAGAGGAAATCTCCAAAGCCTCCTTAATTCTCCACTCCCAGTAACTGTTGCATTATGCCAAGAGGGTCGTCTCCCAAAAATTGACTCTATGGTCGTTATCAAAACAATGCTCTGCCAGTCCAGACAGCTCAGGTTGCATTAAACGAATGCTCCGTTCATGTTCGGTTATTCTAGTAGCGATGGTCCTTCCGGTTTGTACTATATACGGTGTCCCACATTCACAGGGAATGCGGTACACTCCCGAAACTTGGAAGTCCAGTTTGTTTTTCACTGGTTTCAACAGTTGTTTAATCTTCAGAGATGGCTTATGGATGGTCCTGATGTTGTATTTGGTGAGAATTCTGGCTGCCCGAGAAGAAAGTTAGCGTATTCGTCGCCAGGAAAGTTTCAGGTCTTACTTTATTTTGGGTATTTTTCGGAAGTAATGAAACTGAAGCATTTATAAGGCATTGATGCACATGTAAATAAAAGTTGCAACGTCGTTTCTTGCTGTCACATAATTATTTATAAAAGTTATTCCTGTACGTGATTATATAAATTTGCATCCCCAGGGAAATCCACTTGCTTATGCTTTGTTAGGGGTAGTCACCTCTGCCTCCATTCATACTATATGCTCCTGGTATCCTACGACAAAAATTGTATAAGAATAGCAGCAAAGTGGTAAAAATTTAAAAAATGCACTTCATCTTACGATGGAGATACAGTCTTTAATAAAAAAATAAAATTATAGCAAACCTTGAAGGATTTATTATTACTCCTGTCATTTCAAATAATAAATTATCTTGCTATAAATCTTTTTAGTAAAAATATAACGTTTAACTCAAAATTGTTATATTCCTACATTGTGAAGTTGTTGGGAGTTGGAATGTGCCCTTACTTGACCTAGAAAATAGAGCAGGGGGAGGCAATAGCAAATTGCACAGTTTGGATATTGGCAGTAAGGCTAGTTTTTGGCAAGTTAAGAAATTCAGAATAGATTCAATAACTGATCAGGTAAGAGATGAGTCTGGATGAGCTCGATCATATAACTTCTTGACTTTGAAGGGTAAGAACGCATACGCTTTACTGGGAATTCAAAGTTGTATAGAATTTCTGGGAATTAGAGTACTTACGCGTTGCAAGTCATCATTAAGGTAGTTAGTTATCTCTTGTGTAAATGAGAACGCCCACGAGTCAGCTGGAGAATTTAATGCCAGGTTGGCACGTTGCCATGGTAACTCAGTGGTTAAGAGAACCGGACGGACACCGGTTCAAATCCCGTCTATGGCATTGAATTTTTCAGTCTGACTCTACCTTTCCAAATGTTACTCAATATGTAACATTTGATTGAGGCATCTCAGTAACAATTTACTCATACGTAACATTTAGTGGAGTCGCTTAGGTTCACACATTGTTGTCCCTAACAATATAACAAGAAAAGAGACAAACACTTATTATGGAAAAATATAGAGATCATTACCTTTTCATGCTTTGATCATTACCTTTCCACCAATGCTCTTTGTAGCATTACCAGTTTCTAAAATAGTGCTCTCTTTAACAAGTGTAACTTTCGCTAGGCTGAATTTTTCTTTATGATCATACATATTGACATACAAAAATAATACCAGACCTCTTTTTCCCCCTTGAATGGGCTCATTAGGATTAAATTTGGCTTGAGATTTGATGTGATTGATATTTCTGAAACTTACATGTAATCGTGTAAGAGGTGGAGAAAGTTCCTTTTTTTAATTATTTTTTTCCAATATAGATGATACTATATAAACTAATCGTTCTTGTACACTACCATGTGTAGGTGATGATTTAAATAAAGTTATATTGAAAAATTCAAAGCCATTGCCGGAATTTGAAGCACGGATTTCCGGGTCTCCGTCCGGTTGCTCTAAACTATTGAGCTACTATGACCAAAATGCCAGCATGTCATTAAATTCTCCAACTAACTCGGATTTTCTCGGTATAGGGAAAATATGAGAGTCCCTAGTGATTTATCGGGAAAATAAGAGTCAGTCGAAGTAGTTAATGGCACACTGGCATGTTGGCCATAGTAGCTCAATGGTTAAGAGCAATCGGACGGAGACCGGGAGATACGTGCTTCAAATCCCGGCTACACTAGCCATGTGTAGGCGATGATTTGAATAGATAGAGTTATATTGAAAAATTCAATGCCATAGCCGGCATTTGAAGCACGGATTTCCCGGGCTCCGTCCGCTCGCTCTAAACCATTGAGCTACTATGACCAACATGCCAGCACGTCATTAAATTCTCCAACTAACCCGAATTTTCTCGGTATAGGGAAAATATGAGAGTCCCTAATGGTTTATCGGGAAAATAAGAGTCAGTTGAAGAAGTTAATGTCATGCTGGTATGTTGAACATAGTAGTTCAATGGTTAAGAGCAATCGGACGGAGACCGGGAGACACGTGCTTCAAATCCCGGCTATGGAATTGAATTTTTCTATCTTACTCGACGTATTCAAAACAGATAAGGCTGTTCCAATTCCAAATATATTAGGTTCAAAATAATCGATCCAAAATGACGAGGAACAATGTGGAGGAATATTTAAGTATAACAGTGAGCCGCAGTTTTTCCATTAAGCAAGATTCAGTTTTAGTTACTTAATCGGTTCTTTCGCATAAACTCTTTATTTCTTGTTTAACATTGACTAGACGATGCTTCCCTTCTTTCCTTTCCTTTGGATATAACATGTTACCCATCAAGCCATCGTGACAGTATCCTAGGAGAAGTTATACCATGAGTAACGCGATGTTATGAACTGATACATGACAGATATGTATGAATTAGTTGTGGTTAGTTATTTACCTTTAATTTCACCTTTGGGATACAGTATGGTTTGTAACTAAACTACGACCACAACAAGAACAAGAAACTGACAACAGATTACCATTGTGCATAGAAAATTCCAATTTGATTCCCCTAAATTCAATACTTTCTTCATTGACTATGGCATTACATTCGTCATCCGTAGGTTAAGTTGGGATAAAACCTAATCTGAAGATTAGCATAATTTTGATACCCCATTGTTAAAAAAAAAAGAAATGCATTTCTCTGCCATCTTCAAAGACACTTTCCAAATGGGCTTTACATTTTAATTTTCACTGTAGCTCTTTTTTGCGCCTCGCTCAGTTTTTTTTTTTTTTTTTTTTTTTTTTTTTTTTTTTTTTTTTTTTTGTGGTCTGTAATTCTAACTTTCCGCTTTAGGTTTTTACTTTTTTCCGAATGTATGTAGGTGTATGTTTCCTCCAGTGGTCTCATCTACTGTTTTCCGCTGCCTTTAACCATGAAAAAGTTGGCACGCAAGATAATAATCTTTTGAAACTTTAGCGTTCTAACAAGAAACAAAATACGCTCAACATGTTAGTTACACCGTTAACAACGATTTATATGTCACAGCTACCGTATATCATTTAAGGATGAGATAACAGTTTCAAAACTACATTTTATATCAATTTTCCTAGAACATATGCAAATAGTGAAATAATGTCCAAAGTTTTTAATGCTGAGAGTTTGTTACGCGAAATATTAATATAGAGTACAGTACTCTTACTTAAAATTAAACATAATTTGGTATTCTGCAATTTTTATGTCCATTTCTGAAGGAAGTTTTAGGAAAGGTGCTTAATGAATAATGTATTTAATGCTAAAATATAAAGGTATAAATAGTTCGTTATTTTTTATGCCATACAAAGTGTTTAACCATATTTGTTCTGCTTTTCATGACATTATAAAAAGGTTAGAACAACTTTTATTGAATTGGCTCACTCAAACATGATGTTTAGACTTTATCCAATATTAATTGTTTTATACTGACTCAATGTTTAATATTTTAGTGCAACGAGAAACGCATAGAAGCTAGACAAAAACTTACAACAATAAATTAGAGCCAATTAAAATACACAACTTCTATTGTAACTAGGTCTTCCGGGTAGGACCGCGTCTTGGTTGTTCCTCTGGTCGACGTTTCGTCCCAACTATGTAGGGCTTCTTCAGGACCTCTTCCTTGACAGCTCCGCAGCAACTGCGGAGCAACTGTCCTGAAGAAGCCCTGCATAGTTGGGACGAGACATCGACCAGAGAAACAACTAAGAAGTGGTCCTACCCGGGAGATCTAGTTAGAATGGACACCGGCCGCCGAAACCTACGCACTGTGTACACAACTTCTATATCACTTTCTTTTTCTTGTTTGTAGAGTTAGCAGTTTCTAAATATTCGTCGTCGCAAGTTTAGACCTTTGGCAACGTTAACATATTTTTGAAGACACCAGTATTTGCCTAAATGACAAGTGGAAATCACGGAAACACCAGTCAGAGTTGTCGGTCGACGGGGACCGACCGCCCGAGGGCGAGTCCCACATGTTACCCCGGCGCCCACTCGGTCGGTTCACTTGCCATTTACCTATCCCTCTTAGGCTATAGTTTCAAGACGTAATCTTAAATACAATAAGGTTTAATCCATATGAGTCATCTTATATTGTTTATTTCTTTTTTAAAATAAACCATCAGGATCACAAAGGGTTAAAGGTAGAGTGGGAGGTCTTGTTTTAATTTATGCATTCATGTTTAGTTACATTTTGTTGTAACATTTTAGAAAGAAACTGGGTGCACATCCGCGCAAAAGTTACCAAGTGAGATCCAGCTGATCATTTAACTCGGTCCACACATCATGAAATCGACGCATTTTGTATCGCTCTGCTCTGAGCCACTTTCTGAATACAAATAAATGAAGATAACCGGCACTTAGGTAATAATGGTAGAAATACATTATCAGCCATATTTGAGTCCGTGCAGTGTTGTCTTTCTTAATAATCCAGGAGAGAATTACTGGCACTGTCTTATATTCCGTACTGCTTCCAAACAGCACGTAGAATTTATTTTTAGTACATTTCCAGATCTCAGATACAGGTGGTAATTTTCTGTATCTGCGTGTCCACTTTTCCACAACGTTTACACCATGGGCTAGTTACTAACTTATGCTTATATTTCCTTAATTCCGTGGGGATTATTTCATTCACAAAGAAGTACACGGACACCTTCCAATCAAGTGGAACGTAGGTGTTTCGAAAATTATTCCATATGCGATCCCATGAAGTATTTGGATATTTTGCAACAATTGCTGGCACAGACAAATACTCTTTTAACAACTCGTTAAAAGTATTTGATCTTAAGCCATCCTGACTCCATTGATATCAAGAAGTCCGGAATTCGTATCTTGGTCAACATGAGTTATCTGAATAGGGCTTTCCGGGGTTTTCCCTTGTCCTGAAATATGAATTTCTGGTAACTCTAAGCTCTGTGGATCCTGGACTCATTTGAGCATCATTTCATTCATCGTCCGATATGACTTAACTTTGGAATTCGTATTTTTTTTTAACATTAACTAACGAACATAGTTGAACGTTTACGAAAATCCTTTCCTTCTATTGCCGGCCTCGGTAGTGTGGTTGTAGCATGTCTGCCTCACATTCAAGAGGTCCCGAGCTCGAATCTCGGGCAGGGTGAGTTACCTGGTTAAGGTTTTTTCCAGCGTTTTCCCTTATCCTTCAAGACGAATGTTGGGTAACTCTCAGCCCCATGGACCCTGCACACATTTGAGCATAATTTCACACAATTCATTCGCCCTCCGATATGACTTAACATTGGAGGGTGTAAATTACAAAAAAAAAAAAAAAAAAAAAAAAAAAAAAAAAAAAATAAAAACCTCTCCTTGTTTTCATATCATAATCTGAACAAAAACATTTTAGCGCTGTTTCGACACTCTGCAGCGGACTTTCTTAGTTCCGAAAGAAATATATACCGTATGGAATCATGGACGGAGGAGTTACTTTTGATATGCATTACGTAATATATAGAGTATACATTTAATTTATTGTTAAAGAAAGTGTCGCTTCAATGAC
>CM060956.1:69385929-69423429 GCA_030765055.1 Mantis religiosa
GCCTGAAGTACCAGTATTGACAGTCTAAATCCGTAGTATGTTGGAGTCGTACAGGTGATTTAGTTTTAAATTCACCACCTGAAATACCTCTGTTGGTGCTATTTAATATGCTCTTTTACTGTCCGAAAACACCTTTGGTGTCTATTCTAAGTAGATTACAGGTTTCGAAGAATTATGATACCTTAGGCGGTGAACTGGACTCGAGTTACATGCCCATGTGCATTTTAAGCGCTGTAATTAAGGTTCATTGCATGTTATTGATTATCAATTTTCTAAATTGTTAATAATTTGTGATACGTTTTTAGGCTTCTCAGTTTTCATTGTGTTAATTTTGGACATCGACTGTGCTATTAATCGGTTTTTGGGATGATAATAACGTGAAATGTTATAAAAGCACTTAATAGTATGAATTCTAATAGCGTTACCATGAAGTTTTCTAGCTGTTATCTCATAAAATTACACGAAACATGAACCTGGCGGCACTGATAATTAGTGTTTCGTCATAACGTGACGTTCGCTTTATTTGTGCAGGGAGAAATATTTAATTGCAACCAACGTAATTATGAAGAATTGTCGAAGTATTAAAAGTGAGGTATATTTCATATAAATATGAGTAGCTGAGTAGCTAGCTGACTTATGTATGAGTAACTTAGAAGCTAGAGTAACGTCAGCACACTCAGACATATTTAAAGTGTGGTATAGATATGTAGATATCTTCGCCACTTTACCCAATGATAAAACCGATGGAGCCTTAAAAATTCGCAACAATCAAGATGTGTCTATAAAATTTACCATGGAAATAGAAGAAAATGGATTCTTACCCTTTTTGGGCTCGAATATTTTCAAATATCATAATAAACTGAATTTTGGCATTTACATAAAAAACACACATGTGGGTAACTATACCAAAGCAAACAACTACAATGCAATTTCACATCAATTAGCGGTGTTTCATTGTTTAATTCACAGACATAAATACTCCAATGCTTGAGTCTGAATATCAATTACAATACCAACACATTTTATATGTTGCTGAAGTCAATGACTTCAAGAAATCAACCATACTTAAAATTATTAATGAGCATATATACAAAAATCACATAAAATCAATTACTACTTTAAAGAAACCAGAAACTACAGTTATATATTAGAAGTTTAATGATCATATTTAGGCTTTTAATAAATTTAAAAAATCTTTCAAAATTATAATATAAAATTAGCCCCACAAAATAATTTCAGTCTCAAGAATTTACTAAAGAAACCTTTAAGCAACACCATCGACAAATTAAAATTATCTGGAGTATAAAAATATCTTGTAATAACTGTGAATCATACTATATTGGAAGAACTAAGAGAAGTCTTAAAACTCGTTAAATGGAACACTTTAGAGATATGAAACTTAAACAAATACATAATTCAGCAGTTACCATTCACTTCTGGAAATCTAACCATGAAATTGGTCAAAATGTACAACTAATAAAACATGTACAATCTGTTAGTGAGCTGATATTTAGGGGAAAAAATTATATTATAAATAGTGAAAAAGAAAATATTTTGAATTTTGATATACCAGCACTTAATAGTGTTCTACAATTTATTAAACAAGTCAATAAAGTCAACACCGATGAAGCTCAGTCAATTATTATGAAAACATATACTATAAGATCAAGTTAAATTTAACTCAGATTTCAACCAATCTAGGACCTCAATGATGCAGATGGAAGAGAAAGTACATCTACTTCAACAGACAACTGGTAATCAGTGTATCGTTCCAGAAACGGAGATAGAAGAGGAAGTACATTTGTCTCAACAAACATCCAACAGTTTAACTTCTTCACGTCCAGAAACGATACAACTCCAACCTGCTAATATCACAGTTGACAACCAATCATCTGTGCCCAGTAAGACTTGTACCATGTTCCAGTTCCAAAAGTTGGCATCAGAAATCAGGAGATATCCAATGGGCGGAGTCATAAATTCCTTGGAGAAGCGGAAGAGCGTTCTCATGCAGTAGTTGCAGCAGACTTCACTGAAGATGACTCGAACTTGAGTCGAAAAGTACTTTTGGAGGAAAGGTGAGCATCGACCAGTCTGAGTGAGTTCTCTTATAAATTAAGCATGCCAGCTACTCATATTTATATAACCAATGTTATGCATCTGAAAACTAAGGGCATTTTAACTAATATACAACTATGGAAGGTGAAAATGTCCGAGAGGACAGCATTGTACAAGAAAGCGAAATGTCTGCCCTTAAAGATATAATTAAGAAGGTAATAATTTTGAATGAATGATATTTAAATTCGATGAAAGTCTAACAACCAAAATCAGCTAAAACAATCCTTGTACCAAAATGTAGGCAAGAAACTGCTTTCACTTATTAAGATGTAACTTGCTTATGCCTTTTACTGCAGTAACTTGGTTGAGATTAACATTAGAAACTTCTCTGTTGTCAGATGCAATGGTACAGATACGGTACTGAGACCCGCAAACATATCTATTACACTACTGTCGCCAGGAGGAAAGGAGAAGGTTAGAACCGCAGCAGGGCATAGGGTCGCAGGTAGACAGGCAGAGAGACGCGAGTAGTCCTTAACGAATGCCTAGAGATCCGCTGCCAACAACGTTCCTGGTACATTGTCGAGAAGTGGAGAAAGAAACCTGAAAGATAGGTGATAGAAAAGAATTGGTGTTATGAAAATCAAACTAATATTGGATCCAAATTTCTGGCGTTCGTGGTGGGCACACTAACAATTATATATTAGTGGCGTTGCTCTTATGAGCAGTACAGCTTGCTGCATGTAAGACACGAAACGATGTATCTTGTGCACGTATAGATATTTCATGTTATAGAAAAGTAACAACTAGCTAGGGTAATAGGTGCATTTCCCTGAACAAGTACATCCAGTGCACACTTTGAGTTAGGTTACTTTTATATCGTCAGTTGGCTGTTATGTTTCCCAATTTTATAGACCAAAATATGAAACTAACGCCTACTCGAAACAAGACATTGCAAATTGCAAGAAATGGAAGAAATGATCTTAAACGACCCCAGGGTCCATATAGCTTAGAGTTACCAGACATTCATCTTTCAAGATAAAGGTAAACCCAGAAATATCCTTATCCAGATAACCTGACCGAGATTCGGCCTTGCGACCACCTACGTTGCAGAGACGGGCTAACTTGTGTTCAGTTCTTTCACTATAGCCTCTGTTCTATCGTTTACAATCTGTATTTGTATTGCACACACATGGGTATTCTGCCAAAGCGGAGTGAAGTTTATCAACGACGCGGTTTCACCCTATTAGTTCTCGGGAAATCTCAGGAGGCTTTGCAAACCGAATAACAAAGCTCCTTGTTTTGGCTTTTTAATGAAAGGTTTGTTATTTCACATCTCCTTCTAAATACGCACTGAAGAGTTTACAAACAACAGTCTATCAGAAGTCTGAACTTAATGATGCAGCATGTAACAACAAACCGATATGAAAGAGAGAAACGGTGCAATGTACGTAAACGATCCAATTAAAGGAAAGAAACAACTTCAATGTATAAAGATCTCCATGAACGGAGTGAATGTATCTGTTTTCTCTTCTCTAAAGCCTCGGGACACCACTTCAATGCCAGAACCGGAAGTAAGCAGGCAAGCGCATAGCATACTACGAATATTAAAATACTTAAAATCGTACACCATTCAATGATGCAAACTCGGGACCTCAGATTGCAAGGCAGGTATGCTACTGTCACACCACTAGATGGTCTTATACCAACTTGCTTTCAATATTCTAAGACAGTAGCTGGCACTACTTCCTCTAGGCTCCACTGTTCTGACATCCCCTTCATTTACATGATTTTACAGGATTGTTTACCGAAGGTAACATTCGTACAGGTGGGCTTGAAGCAAACTTTGAGGATTCTGAACCGGAATTTTCTCCAGATAAAATAACTTACTTCAAGTATTCTATTTCTTAAATTTACGTCCTCCTACTAAATGAAGTGGGTGAAATGTTGCTCAAGTAAGCCCAGCGACCACAGAGCTTAGAGTTATCCGACATTCGTCTTTCTGGATAAGGTGAGACTCCGGGAAAAATCTTATCCAGGTAGCTCACTCTGACCGAGATTCGAACTCGGGACCTCTTGAACGTAACGCAGACACGCTACCATCTACGCTACCGAGGTGGGCTCTTATAACTTTATGTGATGTGTAACGTAGTTATCAAGGTATAAGAGCATTCTGTCTAACAATAAAATGTTTCCAGTGTGACAACCTAAAAATGCACATTATCATTCAATGTAATTTTGCTGTTGTTGAAAACCAACCCCCCCCCCCAGGTTTGAATATTTTCTTTGTCTTAATTATTCTTTTCTTAAGTTACAATAATTGTTACTATCTAATTTATAACCTTTCAAACTTACCATAAAGTGCTGAATTAGGAAGTAGAGACCTTTTTTTCTACAGAAATGATTAAAATGTATATGCGTGAACAATTATTAATTGATAATTAAAGTTGAATTGTAAATTAATATAATATGATTAATAAATTAAGTTATAAAGGTGATATTATTGTCTTTTATATAATATTTAAGCTATTTTAGGTCATAAATGTATGCATATTTTCCCTTTATTAGGTCATAGAAATCTGCCCTTACTTATGTGCATCATTTAAACATGCAGGAGATAAAAATGTTTTAAAAAGTTGTTCTTTAAGCCATAGCGTTAAAAAGTTACTAGCACTTTCAAAAGTTAAGCACAATTAAATGTTAATACCTTCACTCGTGCAAAAGCCGGCATGTGCCCCGTTTCGTGCAATATTCACCCGAAGTGTATTCCACCGTGTCCCCTTTATTATTCCTCTTGATTCGCTGATGTATACCTTTAAATGGTATGCAATGTATGGGCAATAGCAGGTCAGACAGTAAAATCGATATATAAACTGTAATGAGAGACGTATGCGACTTCGCCCGCCTCGGTAGCGTAGATGGTAGCGTGTCTACCTCACGTGCAAGAGGTCCCGAGTTCGAATCTCGGTCAGGGTGAGTTACCAGGATAAGGCTTTTCCGGAGTTTTCCCTTATCCTTAAACGCGAATGTCGGGTAACTCTAAGCTCTATGGATCCTGGACTTATTTGAGCCTCATTTCAACAATTTCATTCATCGTTTGATGTGTTTCAAAAAATCCATTTTTTGTTTTCGTTTTTAATGTTAAAAATTATATAATTCGTCAGCTTTAAAATGATACATATAAGATAGGTTGTCAGCTGGTATTAAAGTCCTTTAATTCGTCAATTTAAACATGGCGGCGTAATGATACGCTCTCTTCCTGAGAATAGTGCTTAATCTTTGATCGTAATTTCCCAAAACCTTGATTTTCGTACTTTAGGTGCATGTTTCTCAAAAACTATAAAATATATTGACACAAAATTTGTATTGGTTATTTCTAAATGTTCGTTGAATACATTCGGCTAACATTTATATTCATGTGATTTATAAAATGGATGAAAACAAATATTCAGTCTTTAAAAAAATTATCCTTTTTATTCAAAACTAATTAATTTTTCATCTGCATAGTATAAATTATACGTTATTTTTATTTAGTCGATATTATAAAACTATAGCTTAGGTTATTTAGGATAAAACTTGGTGCATGTAGCTTTAAATTCCTATAAGTAGGGTGCACCTGAAGTATAGGGTGCAATATTTTTTTTCAGGACACACGGTGTGATTTATGCCCCTTTTGCATGGACCTATGTGAAGGTAATTTAAATATTATACAGTAATTAAATGCACACATCCTTATAGAGTAATCATACCGAATTTCAATTTCTGATAATGTTTGGTTTTCTATATATTCAAATTTTAATATTGGTAAAAATTATCCTTGCCTGGGTAAAAATAGCCTCCCAGTGCCCTTAATGTTGGAGGTCCAAAATTACAATATATATATGTATATATATATATATATATATATATATATATATATATATATATATATGCGATTTCGTTTCCTGGAAAGGCAGTTTTAAAACAATAGATTCTGCTATCTTTTTGTTGATACTATATATTATAATATTTTTCTATATATAATATAACATGAAAATAAGGGTTGGCTATTAATAATTGTTCCCCTTCTAATATTCTCGGTTCAAGGATTTATCTGAATGCTCTTCATGTCGTTTTATACCCTCTGAATACCTTTGTTTGTTTTCTTATTCTCTTTCGTGTTTGCTTTGGCCATGAAGCGATGCGGTAGAAATAAATTCTGTTTTGTTTAGTTTTGCCTACAAAAATATGAACTTGTGTTTGTTGCTCCAAGTTTCTTTCTTCTCTAATAGTACGCTTTATTTTCCTGACTGCCTGACGACGATGTTTGGTTTTGCATGAATGTAAACGTAAACGTAAACGTTTTTGTCTGAAATGCATTTTCTTGCATGACTTCCTTCGGATGCATACTAATGTCCTTTATAACAACTCCTTTCCCAGAAACACTGCATAAAACTGAAAATAGTTGTCTTACCAGAGCAGCGATGATTGACTGCTCCAGCACGATACTGCGTTGCTGCAAGATTACGAATGTAGCTGCACAAGTACAACTTTTTGTTGCATCTACAAGTTTAGATCTGTTCCAAAACAACAGTGCTGAGATACTAACATTGCGCGATCTATTTAATGAAGATAAAAGGTTTATTCATAGCAGCATCGTGAAATGCTAGTAAGGCTGCTCCCCTGTACCCATCCGGAAAGAAAAACACCCTAAAGGGGTTCCCTCATCATATGTTAAGCCAGAGTTTCTACTCCCATTAGTCCTGGACCCGTAGGATCAAGGACCCGGGCCTCCTTCTACCCGGAAGCCGAAGCTCCGGGGCTCTTTCCATAGGGTAATATCTGGAGTCTAAAAAGCCCATCCTCCCACATCGACTCGAAAATCAAGACGGGTGGAAGTGGATATGCCACTTACGCGCGTCAACACCGCAGGTAGGACCACCGAAGACCTCGGTGGGGCCACCTGGTCATCTAGCACACCTTCTACTACCTCTGCAGTCTAGTACCCGGAACTTGTTAGGCAACCCTCTACCCCCTCCGGATGGCCGTAGCCTGGTCGGAGGTACCTAATTCCCCGTGGGTGTCGGGAACACACTGCCCTCTCGAGTACAACCCAATCCGAACAGCTCCCCGACGGGAGGGGCTCGAATGTTCGGCCCGAGGTTGCTCTAATAACGTCAGATGTACCACGAGTGCTAAGGGTCCGTAGCGCCCGCACCATGGCAGCTGAAGGGGACGAATACCCTCCCCTATTCCCTCATCATATGTCTACAATAATAAACTCCACTTAAAATCAGCTTTTATTGAATCCCCGTAGAAAAATGGCCTTTGAATTGCCTCGAAAATTCTTGCCGCATATATCAAGGTATATTACAATGTCGAACCTCCAGTAGTAATTTTGGTCGCATGAAAAAGAGAAATCTGTTGCTCACACTTGTACTGTGCATTCCGAACTAGGCAACGCTGCACGCCAATGATGGATAATCGGTCTACTCCTTGTTTCACATAAGCTTGCCCCGTATCTCTTAACAGTCACGTGATGTAATCACCTCTCATTGGTTGCTGTTGTAGTATAGACAGTTGTGCGGTAAAAATTAGTTCGTTATTTAACATGGTGATATATCTTTATATGTTGGAAGAGAATTGTCAAAATTTATATTTTCGTAACCTTTTTAATTAAATATATTACGCAACAGGATTCGGTGGGCAGACCCAGGAAACGATGGCTGGAGGACTTCGAAGGCACTTGATTGCCCATGCCATGAAGTGAAGAAAAAGAAGAAGAAGATGAAGATGAAGAAGAAGAAGAAGAAGAAGAAGAAGAAGAAGAAGAAGAAGAAGAAGAAGAAGAAGAAGAAGAAGAAGAAGAAGAAGAAGAAGAAGATGAAGAAGAAGAAGAAGAAGAAGAAGAAGAAGAAGAAGAAGAAGAAGAAGAAGAAGAAGAAGAAGAGGAAATTAAAGAGGAGGTTCCTTTGCTTTCAAGCCCGCCTTATAGATGACACGATGGCATGTGCTTTAGCGGTAGTGGTGACATATTTGTTTATATGAATTTTATCACTGACCTTGTTTTGAACTGGATTTGTCATATATCGCCATTCGAAGGTACCTTGTAACGGGTGCGAGAGCTAAATTATTTTATTGGTCGTTTATTGCGCGTGTACTTTTTATATGTATAATGGCAGAGTCTACCAACAGTTTTTCGCTGAAGCATCGCAAGGGAAAACCTTTACAAAGCGGCGAAAAAAGAAATGCGCTGTATGCGTTTAATGCACTCACAGAGAAGAATCCGTTTTTGTCAGTGAGAGAAGTCGAACAGCTGTGCTTTTAACTTACAGGTGTGAGTGTTAGATTCGGAACATCGCGACGTGAAATTGAGACAACAGGAAAATGTACCATTCCAGGCAAAAGCAGGAATAAACAAAAGCGAGTTCGTGAAAAGTGCTGTGCGTCGTCATGTGCATAGTTTTTTCTTTAGAAATGAACTCCCTAACATAAATAACATTTTATCTGCTGTAAATGAGGATGCAGATTTACCAAATTTTAGCAGATCTAATCTGTATAGATTGCTTATACAGCTGGGGTTTGTGAATGAAAAAAGGGGCAAGAAATATATGCTAAGAGACAGAGGTGACATTGCTGTGTGACGAAGACATGTAAGGATAATCAGACTGTACTGGGATACAAATCGCAAAATATATTAACTTGACGAGACTTGGGCGAATGAAGGACACACGACAGATTAAGTACGGCGTGACACGACTTTTAAGACCGAAAGACAAGCAGTTTTGCAAGGTATGTGTATTGGTTGAAAAAGTCCCAGTGGAAAACGCCGAAGGCTGAGTTCAATTTCAGTGTAAACTTGTACTTCTGCATGCCTTCATATTCTTATTTGTATGATTTATCTATTTCCCTGGCAATTATTATGACGTTTACTGCAGTTTTAAATGTGACGGGGAGGCACCGCCTATAGCCTATGGCGCGAAAGCATTAGCCAATTACGTTCAAGAGGTCCCGAGTTCGAATCTCGGTCAGGGTGAGTTACCTGGATAAGGTTTTTACGGGGTTTTCCCTTATCCTTCAAGACAAATGTCGGGTAACTCTAAGCGCCATGGACCCTGGGCTCATTTGAGCATCATTTCACCCATTTCATTCACCGTCCGATATGACTTAACGTTGGAGGACGTAAATTACAACATTAGCCAATTAGGTTGAGGGGGAAGGTAGTTGCACGCGGAGTGATACATGTTAGCGAGGTAAGGTTATATGAAACAGAGATTAGGCGAGTCCTCCCTAGCTCCGCCTCATGAATCTTCTAATAGCGTACGTCTTATAGATAGAGGAATAAGGGTTTGTAAGACTACTTTGACTAGATGAGATAGTCATACGAATGCAAAACAATAATTTGTCAATAGTATTTGTAATTGATATGAAGCTTTGTTGCTCCTGCATTTCAATCATAGCTATTTCGTTTGTTGGACAGTCATCATGAGTTACGAAGTATTTACTTTGTGGAGCGAAGATTTATAAAGCAAGAAAATATAAATTGAACTTATTTTTCTGTGGAAAATAATCAGCCGTGTATATGCCAAGTATGGAAAGGTGGCATGTTGGGCAAGGCATCTCAATGGTTAAGAGCAGCCGGAACAAACTGGAAGGTCTATGGTTAAAATCCAGGCTATGGCATTGAATATTTCAGTCTGACTCTACCCTTTTATACTTTGGCTTATATACGGTTAGTTTGAAAGAACAACTAATTTCCATTAATTGCCCTAACAGTGGTCTAAACTGTAAAGGCCGGGCTTTAAAGTTCTTACAGCACAATAAGTCGCCTTTAAGGTAGTTGTCTAATGTGATTATGAGAACTCCTAGTGGTTTACAAGGAAAAACGCAAGTCAGCTGGATAATTTAGGTCATGCTGGCATGTTGCCATAGTAGCTCAATGATTAAGAGCGGTCGGATGAAACCGAAAGATCCGTGTTTGAAAATATGGCAATGCATTTTTCAGTCTTACTCTACCTTATTCTTTTGTATGTTATACACCGTAGAAATTGCTATTCTTTTACAGACAAAATAAATTTAAAAATTATAGTTGCAATAATATGTATAATATTTCGCCTCGTATTTTGAAATTTTTTCTCAAATCTAGCTATAAACCACGGTTATATTCCAATATATTATAGTCTCGATACTGCAAATTTACCTCAAAACAACTTGCTTTGATTTGGACAGAATGATAAAGGAGTTTATTAACTAGGGTTTAACTGCTTTATTAACAAACGTTTTGATTAATGCTATTTATTGACATTATTAGCTACAATGGATTCCGCAGCCTTTGAGAATCAAAATCAAATTGATTGTTGCCCGCAGGAGTATAATCTCAATTACATCATCATCGTCATGTTTGATGGTCTTGTGTCTGTGACGCATATATTCCTGGGGTAGAGGTAGAACAGTTTGTTTTCCTTTCTGCCTGATGGATATCGCCTGCTGCCATGTTGACGTATACAACAAAATACACACATCGACCCATCGATAACTGAAAGATGAAGCGTAGGACGAGAAAGCGTTTGTTTCTTTCATGTAAGAAAGGTTACCCTTCGAAACTCTGTGCAAACACTGCCCTTCGGCTTACGCTGTTTAAATAGATGTTGTAGTGGAGAGGAATAAGCCATCTACAATTAATTGTGTGATAAAATTTTGTGCTTCTTAACACGTCAGTTTTTCAGCTTCAAATTGGATAAAAGTTTTTTCTTTCGCCTCTCGTAACCCACTCAAATAGTGAATTGATCACAATTCAGACACACTATACTTAACATAAGTGCGTGATTAATGAAATGTACATCTTAAATTTTCTGCGATTAACATGTGAGGTCCTCTTAACTCGGATTGAATTTTGCGTAGATTTCTGTTACTAGAATACGGAGCGTGTACGAAGGCAGAAAATCCTTATCCATATAACTCAGCTGACGGAGATTCGAACTCTGGACCTCTAGCCCGCCCCTGTAGCACAAGTGGTAGGGTCCTGGATGCCCGTGACAACAGAAAGGCACATGACCGATTCAACGAACTGTCGTCCGTGTCACCACTACAGGATTTAGCTGGAAGTTTGTAAATTAAAATCTTTCTGTTCGTATTTATTAAATTGCTGGAGTTTATGTTAAGTGATATTATGGGAAATGAAAAGATGGCACATGAAGTACACGCAAAATATAGTTACGAATTACAATAATAATGAAGGAATTAACCAACGTAGTTTGGAAAAGCGTGGAAGCAGCAGACTGGCAAACCGGAGCGATGGGTGTCCCTATATCTCTTTAATTCTCAATTTCTTCTGCGCAGCGACCCGCCTACGTTCATGCTCCCTATCCTTAAACTATAATACATTGAAAAAAAAAAAACATTTACACGAAACTGTAAGACTGTCCGGGTTCGATCCCAGGTGACCGCAAAGTGGCATTTGTGATGGACAACACGGCGCTGGGGCGGGTTTTCTCCGGGACCTCTGGTTTCCCTCGCCATCCCATTCCACCGGTGCTCCATCTTCATCTGATGTATCATCAGTGTCACCGCCTGCGGTACCGTATGTAGTAAAAGCGGGCGTTAAACACTACACCATGTCAAATAATATAATTTGTGTTAAATACACCGTGACGTAGCGGCTATGTCCAAGTTACTGGGAGGTCGATCGAAACTGATCACAATTCATTTATTTCTTATTTATATTAACTATACATTAATAAATAAGAACATTGTGTACTTGAATCTTACTACCAGGTCGAAACTGAGTACATTTTTTTTTCTTAACTATATTAGAATGACTGTAAGCAAGCCGCACAAGGAATATTAATTTTCATTACCACTTTATGTCTCAGGCAGTTGAAAATAAATACATAAGTAGTGAGAATGCGCAGCATAATATAATAAGGGCTATCTTCAGGTAACTAGAATCTTCTGGATGTTTCTCCATCTAGAACGTTCTGCAGTTTTGTATAACTTACCTACGGCTGTATGAAGTTAGTGAATGAGGTAGCAGTCAGGGAATGACTTAATGAGTACATCTAGTGCTACAAAAAGCTAATTTGTGACAGCTGTGGTGACGGTCATTGAGGGCTTTTACTGAAAGAGATCAGTTCTGTAATCGAATCCCCAGCGAGTGAACCGTCGAGCGTATTGCATTAAGTGCTACGTCGCGAAAAAAAAAAAACAACAGAGTGAATGTAAAAACCGAGTGAAGTGACAATTTGAAACCCAGAGAAAATGACACTGCTATCAAGAGTGGTCCACAATGAAATAAATGTTGCAAAAATTACAACTGGAGTAGAAAAAAATGGTTTCTGGAATGGATAAAATGTAACTTCCAGAGTGGAGAAAATAAAGACAGATACGAAATCTAGAATGGAGAACATGGTAATATGTATTAAAGAAGCAATGAAGCGGGTTTTGATTCCGACTCTCTTAGCTGTAAAAACACAGAAAGGTGGCTGTGCAAAGGATTTGAAATTAAATCTGACATGGAAAATAAATTATGGATGAGTGCCTAGATCAGCAAAAGATATGACTAGATGGGCAGAAAGAAAGAAAGAAAATGACAGGGTGACGATGAAGGCCATAATGGGCAAGCATTTGGAACAGCAGACTAGGAATAGAGCTGTAGTCCAATGTCCAGCCACCACACAACCAGCAGTTCTTTTGGAGCGAGGAGATGTAAGATCGAACTTAAAATATGGAGTACTGCCTGCGGGCGGCGGATGTAGCTTGAAGGCCCCGACTCATAAAAGCTATTTGGATGCAATGGGGCTCCCTGGTGGTGTGTAACGATATGTCGAAGGAAATTCTGTTCTTGAGGAGCACGATGTAGATAGTCATCGTAGAAATCAGTGCATGCCAGTACTGCAGGAGGACACCTCGTTGTAAATAAAACCTTAAAGAAGCTAATACGCTGATTCTATTGGTTGTATCTTGGAGGCCACGTGCAGAGGTGGTGCCAACAGTGCGACATTATAATGTCGTTCCTGCTTTTTTGTGAGCATATTGGTACCCTAACTTTCTTGCATTGTTCTTCGCTGTTATTTCACTAACAGTATTGTCTGTCATAGTTCTAATAGGCACAAGATCCATGTCAGTGGCCCTAACTACTGCAATGTACACTACGTTGGATAGTGTGCCCTTTCAAATGTGTTTTCTGGAGAATATCTTAATAGAAATTTGAATAAAATATTTAACAATATTACATTTCTCGTTTTGTTGGTTTTTTCCAGGACCCTCCCAATACCTTTCATCTGTTGACTACAATACTAGAATTGGTACATTGATAAATCATAATTGTGTTGATTTTTTCCCACTATTATTTTATTAGCTATTTCTGGATTAATTACGCGTTTATTGTCTCTACCTGTTTATTATGCGATTTTTCTCCAACCTCTTAATATTTTGTGGGTTGATGTTTAAGACCATAGTCAGTTTATGCCATATATGCTAAAAATACATACCATTTTTTATTCTTAAATCAAATACCGTATGTTTCATTTTGAAAGATGTGTTCCCGAAACGTTTTGTTTCGATTTAGAAAAGAATAATTGAATAATTTCAGAATATGAGTAATTAGTCTGCGTCTTTTTATCAATATTGCATGAACTGCAATTTAATTTGCCATAAATAGAATACCAATGTATTGGAAAATAATTGTTCTTTCACACTATCCGTGTGTAGGACGCACTATGAAAGGGTACAGCCAGACTGAAAAATTCAATGCCATAGCCGGGATTTGAACCACGGATCTTTTGGTTTCCGTCCAGCCACTCTAACCATTTGAGCTACTATGGCCAACGCGCCAACATGACATTAAATTCTCCAACTGACTCGTGTTTCCCCCGGTAAACCACTAGGAGTTCTCATAAACTCATGAGACAAATACCTTAATGGCGACTTACTATGCTGTAAGTACTTTAAGGCCTGGGCTTTATAGTTCGGACCACTATTAGGTACAATTAATGGAAATTAATTGTTATTTCACACTAGCTGTGTGTAGGACGCACTATGAAAGGGCAGAGCCAGACTGAAAAATTCAACGTCATAGCCGGGATTTGAACCACGGATCTTCTGGTTGCCGTCCAGCCGCTCTAACCATTTGAGCTACTATGGCCAACGTGCCAACATGACATTAAATTCTCCAAATGACTCGTGTTTCTCCCGGTAAACCACTAGGAGTTCTCATAAACACATGAGACAACTAACTTAATGGTGACTTACTATGCTGTAAGTACTTTAAGGCCCGGGCTTTATAGTTCGGACCACTATTAGGTACAATTAATGGAAATTAGTTGTTCTTTCACACTAGCCGTGTGTAGGATGCACTATGAAAGTGTAGAGCCAGACTGAAAAATTCAATGCCATAGCCACCATTAAGGTAGTTGTCTCATGTGTTTATGAGAACTCCTAGTGGTTTACGTGGGAAACGCGAGTCAGTTGAAGAATTTAATGTCATGTTGGCACGTTGGCCATAGTAGCTCAAAAGAATAGAGCGGCTGGATGGAAACCAGAAGATCCGTGGTTTAAATCCCGGCTATGGCATTGAATTTTTCAGTCTGGCTCTACCTTTACATATCAATGTATATACATATATAGAGCTCAAAATCTTAAACATGTTCAGATAGCAAATACTACTGGTGGCTAGTCTAGTGAGCAAATCTAATATCCACTGCAGATTCGGAGATTCACAAAATAAATAATAATAATAACTAGCAGTAACGTAATATTTGTTATGTGAGCTTTATACACAATAGTCTTACTTTAGGCGCTCTGAGACGGGAGATGAATACTTGTGGGATATTTAAAGATTAGCACCAGTTATTCACATTAAATCGAAAATTATCACAATATTTCTGTAACAGTTCTATAATAGGAATACATTCTAGTTTCACAAAGTAAATTTTGGAAAGGAACCTCTTTGAGGCACTCCAGTACAAAGATGTTACACTGCTGGTGCGAAAGTGTAATTCTTTTCACTGAACGTCAAAAAGGCATCTAATTTTCTTTGAGCCAGTATGTCATGCGGTAAGAAGGGCTTTTGTAAATATCTACATGCTTGAGGAGTTAAAGCAGCGGATAAAGCACAAAAGACGGGAAGTGGATGAATGGCCCATTCAACGGCATGCTGATGCCACAGACGTTTTAATCCAATGATCTAACATCTGCCAGCTTTTTCGAGTTCTCCACACTTGTTGATGCAAATCTTCCATCGTTCGGGATACTGAGAGATGGGCTGGACAATGATTTTCTTTAATATTTTATTTTGTGTTATTTTTAATATGTTTTATTTCATATACCTGTTGCATCATCTCTCTTATATTGTTAGCGTCTAACTGCATAATGTCAATTTCACCAAATTATTAGCATTTTTCCTCATTTATTCTTAATAAACGCTGTTACCAGTTACGTTTAATCTGGTACTTAACTCTATGTATTTAATTGCTTGATTATTTCATATTTGTTCTCAATAAAAAGGTAAATCCTGCATATGTTTTAAAATACCTCGTCTTAGCTGTTTGTATTATTTTCTGTAATCGCTTTAGGGACTTTGACTTATTATTATTCTCATCGCTCCGTTCAACTGTTTTAATATTTTAGGTTAATATTCAGGTCTATATTTTTACAGTTCTATACGTTAAAACCTAAGACTTTTTTCTTTTATTTCTTCATTTATAGCTATCTTAAGTCTTACATGATTTTGCCGCTTATTGATTGTGTCTTGGCTCTTGAAACCTTTATATTAGTCTCCACGATACTTTAAATAAGGAAAAAAAAAATTGTTTAAATATAAAATATCTAGGATATTACACAAGGTTTTTCCGCGGTTTTCCCTTATCCTTCAAGACGAATGTCGGGTAACTATAGGGCCACGCCTTGGCTCAGTGGTTAGACCGCTTGGCTCTCACCAAGGCGGCCCGGGTTCGATCCCAGGCGACCGCAAAGTGAGATTTGTGGTGGACAACACGGCGTTGGGGCGGGTTTTCTCAGGGCCCTCCGGTTTCCCCCGCCATCTCATTCCACCGGTGCTCCATCTTCATCTCATGCATCATCAGTGTCACCGCCTGCGGTGCCGTATGTAGTAAAAGCGGGCGCGGTTTCCCCCGCCATCTCATTCCACCGGTGCTCCATCTTCATCTCATGCATCATCAGTGTCACCGCCTGCGGTGCCGTATGTAGTAAAAGCGGGCGTTAAACACTACACATTTCATTTCGGGTAACTATAAGCTCCATTGACCCTGGACTCATTTGAGCATCATTTCACCCAATTCATTCACCGTCCGATATAACTTAACGTTGGGGCGGACGTAAATTAAATAAAAAAAGGTAAAAGATCTGTGCACTATGATCTTTTTATTATAATTGCCACATAGCCGCTCTGACCTTAGGGGTTAAGCGCCAGTAAACTGGAAGTGACGTAAACATCAACACTGTTCTTCCATGCAGTAATACTTTGTTTAATGATAGTGTTTTTTGTCCAAGTTTTACTCATGTCGATATAACAATAATGTTGTAGTCCCCAGCCTATCCATCAAGGAAGGCGCCAAACGAGCGCTTCTCCCTCCGTGGGTCTTTCTATGGGCAGCGAGGGGTTTCCTAAATATCCCCTTCTTCTACTTTTATAGAATGGAAGTGGATACGTCACCCCACCGAAAATCTCCGGTAGAGCCCCAGTGATCTTGTACATCAACTGGTAGCTTTTGTAGTTGATACTGAGAACAATGACGCGTCTCAGATCTCCGGATGTACCCAAATCTCAGGGTATCTGACCCGCCGAGACCAACCCAATGCTAAGAAGGAACCCGAGTGTACCACAGCTGAGTAGTTTGAAAACTTCCCATCCTGCGATAGCGGCTGTAGCAACATCTCATGCCAAATTCATTTATTCAATGGAGAAAACAATATAAGATTCCCACACAGCTAGAAAACGAATTGTCCTTATAAGAAAATACTCTGTCCCTATTTACACAGTATACAAGTTCAGTCTACAACAACTACAATTTAATATACAACAGTGTAGCTTTTATCTTCAAAATTTATGACAAATATTGATGAGATACGTTATACACTCCCTGTTAATGCTGATTTTTTAAAATGTTAATTTGTCCTTTTTTAATTAACGCCCTCCAACGTTAAATCATATTGAACGACGGATGAAATGGGTGAATTAATGCCCCAATGGGCCTAGGGTTCAAAAATCAAACTTAAAAGTAAATGAATGAATGAATGAATGAATGAGTGAATAAATAAATAATGCAGGAATATTCGCTAAATTAATTAGTGGTTAAATAGCTTGAGGTGAATTTATTTCCTTACTTTGTCTTTAACCAGGTTTTAATTAATTTGTCTTCTGGCAATATACCATCGTGTTCAGAGAACAGCGTGGGAATAACGTTTACATAAAATCAGCCTTTATGTATCCACATAACATTGTTGTCAATATCAGTTTCAGGGGAATATTTCTACCCATACGGATAGGAAGGTAAACAAAACGCAGGTTGAGCTCAATATCCGTCCTATAAGGTCAAAAGGGCACTTATCTGTTTATTTTAGATACAGAAGTGCATATTTAATTCGGAGTTGAAACAATATTAACATTGTGATTAATAATTACATACGTAAATTTGATTATTACTGAGATTTAGAAATTTATACGATTGTTATTTAATCCAAAAGGTTTCATTATTAAGAAATTCTACCTATAGTATATTATTATTAAAATATTTACATATAATTAGTTGGGATTATTTACAGCAAAAATCTATTGCAATAAAATACAAGTTTTACTATGATTGTAAAGTATTTCCATGTTCTCTAACCTATACATATTAGGCAGAGAAGCCAAAGTTCAAATAAAAACTTCCGACATTCATCAGAAATACGAGGGCTGTTCAAAAAAGAATGATCATAATTTTTTTACGGTCATAATTTTTCGCACTAAAATTCAGTCTTATTATATTCTGTTAGCTTAATGTGAAACAAACACGCCATAGTAGTTTCATTGTTGGTACTCCTGGTTCCCGCTTGTGAGAACCAGGCAAGTTCAGACATGTTCAGTATCGCCTACCGCTGCAATGGAGATAACACGCGAGGAACAATATGTGGCTTTGAAATTCTGCTTTCGTCTCAACAAATCTTCATTTGAGGTCCATACAATGTTACAGGAGGCCTATGGAGAGTCTGTTGTTCCCTACAGCACAGCTCGAAGATGGTTTAAAATGATTAAAGAGGGGAGACAATCAATTTCAAAGGAAGGTGCACCTGGTGCTTCATTTACTGCTCTTACGGAAGAAAACATCAACACTGCTGCTGCTATTGTGAGAGAGGATCGACGAATTACCTTAAGATCACTTTCCGAAATACTCAACATTTCATTGGGTGCCACCCACACGTTGGTGACAGAAACATTACACATAAGACGTGTTTGTGCGCGGTGGGTTCCAAGACTGTTGATTCCCGAACAAAAGGACATTCACATGCAGGTCTGCATGCAGTTAAAGTTAGTGTTAGAGGAAGATCTGGAGTTTCTTTCAAACGTATACATTGCTGCTGAAACTTGGCTAAATCGCTTTGATTCTGAGAGCAAATAGCAAAGCTCAGTATGGGAATCTCCTTCATCACCAACCCAGAAAAAATCAAAAGTGGTTGCTTCTGCAGGGAAAGTTATGGTCATGTTAATCTTTGATATTCATGGAATGGTTTATCAGCATGTTGTACCTGCACACACACCAGTAACTGGAAAATACTACAGGGATGTCCTGAAAATATTGCAAGTCCATACGGGCCAAAATGACCTTGTTGTCGACGGGCCCTAAAACCCCACACACTCACTCACTTGCAAGTCCATATCAGGCGCAAAAGACCACATTTCCGTGAAGGAGGCTGGATGCTGCACCACGATAATGCGCGGCCGTATATTGCCAATGTTGTTGCTGAATATCTTGCAAAAATCAACGTGAAGTGCATCCCTCACACTCCCTATAGTCCGGATTTAACCCCATGTGACCTTTTTCTATTTCCTAACTCGAAGAAACGCCTTCGTGGGAGGCTTTATCCATCATCGAAAGCAGTGGCGAAGGTGATTTTGAAGGATCTCTCAAAAAATGGTTTCCAGCATGTCTCTGAAGACTGGCAGAAAGGCTGGGACAAGTGCATCGCATTCAGGGGAGACTATTTTGAGAAGGATCATCAAAATTATGAGGATGAGTAAAGATACTTTGTCAAGAAACGGTTGTGATCATTCTTTATTGAACAGCCCTCGTACATGTTTTGAGGCCCATTGATCAAAATGAACATTTTAAAGAGGGGTCAGTGTATGTGTATCTGAGAACAGCGTAACTCAAAAGCGAAAAGTCGGAACCTTTCAAAGACGCATTACAAGTACATTTAAGACAAGTCATTCAGCCTCATATGTTTACATAAAAAGTTTATTTTTAATAAGTGTCCCTAATGAGTTTATGAAAGTACTGCATATTTGTAACCTGCAAATAAAAGAAATATCTTAATTAGTTCTGAGAAAAGCGTATAAACTCCTCATTTGTTTGAAAAGAGCAAAACACAATAAGTCGGATGTATACCAAACTTGGTGCTTAAATCGTCTTCCAAGGATGTGACAAACATTTTCAAGGAAACATCCAACTAAAAATTACCTTTTTACATGGCGATTTGTTAAAATGTTAGTTTTCTCAAAGACAGATGTAATGGTTTGGGCTAAAATACCACAGGTTTTAAATATTTTCATGAAAAGTGCTATGTATATCTTGGAAATTAGTTGTTATTTCACACTAGCCGTGTTTAGGACAAGGTGGGCTCAATGGTTAAGAGCAACCGGACTAAGAGCGGACATCCATTGTGCAAATTCCGGCCATGGCATTGAATTTTTCATTCTGACTATCTTTTGGCCTCACACAGCTACTGTGGAAGAATAATTTATTTCCATTAATTGGCTTAATAGTGCTCTGTGCTATAAAGCCCGCGTCTTGAAGTACTTATAGCATAGTAAGTCGTCATTAAAGTAGTGGTCTCATGTGTTTATGAAAACCCCTAACGGTTTACGAAAAAAAATGCGAGAATTTGAGAATATAATGCCATGCTGGCATCTTGCCATGGTAGTTCAATAGTTAAGAGCAACCGGACAGAGACTGGAAGATTCGTGGTTCCAATCCTGGCTGTGGCATTGAATTTTTTAGTCTCTGCACTCCACACCTCTTATCAACTGGGTAATGCGGATGCCATTGACACTGCCGTTCACCATTTTACCTCTGCGCTCTCTTCCAGTGTACGATCCTCTACTGTCCGCAGTCCTCAACCTCGCCATTTCCCCTCCTTGCCTATCCATATTACTCAACTCATCCAAGAGAAACATCGCATCCGTCGATTGTGGCAACGTCAGCGTCTACCCTGGCTGCGCCAAAGATTAAATAGTCTCATTCGACAAGTACGGACCGCACTAGAGCAACACCGATTTCAGGAGTACCAGCGACAATTAGCCACTATCCGTCCCGGAGATCATACCTTATGGAACATCACTAAGAGGATTCTCCGAGAGCCGACAGTGATTCCACCTCTTCAGGTTGATGGGACCCTTTTGAGTGACTCTGCTGCCAAGTGTGACGCTCTAGCTACTCACTACGAGCGTACATTCACGCCTAACACCTGTCTTGACTCTAATATTCCCTCTTCCGTGGACAGGGAACTCCTTGAGTACCAACTTCGTCCTACAGCGCACAACAGAATTTCGTTCACTACTCCACGTGAATTGTCCCGCTTTATTCATCGTCTTCCCGTTAAAAAGTCTCCCGGTCATGACCTTATCCCTAACGTTGTGCTGAAGAATTTGACAAACAAAGCCCTAGCTTATTTATCATCAATCTTCAATGCTGCTCTGCGCATTGGTCATTTTCCATCTACATGGAAACATGCGGAAATTATAGTCTTCCACAAGCCCAACAAGCCAAAAAATCTTCCCTCAAGTTACAGACCAATCAGCTTATTACCTACACTTTCTAAGCTTTTTGAAAAGATTATTCATCAACGTATTTCTCATTTTTTGATCCATAATCAGATAATTCCGTCTTTTCAGTTTGGCTTTCGCCCGAAGCATGCTACCACTCACCAATTGCTCAGAATCACGCAGTCTATTATTCAAGGTTTCGAAAACAGGCAATACACCGTAGCAGCATTCCTAGATATCGCCCAGGCATTCGACAAGGTGTGGCACAGTGGACTACTACTTAAAGCATATCGCATTGGTCTCCCTTATTATCTGATACAAATCATAGCAAGTTTTCTCACCAATAGAACCTTTGTGGTGCGCATTGCTGGTTTCACATCCACCCGACGGCCTATTTTAGCAGGTGTACCTCAAGGTTCAGTACTTGCACCACTCCTCTTTAATATATTCACTTATGATCTTCCTGATATAGCTCCAGTTTGTACGACGTTATACGCAGATGATACTGCTCTCTATTATTCTCACGCCAATATTCTTCATGCCATTCAGAAACTGCAAATTGCCCTAGATCAATTAGCTCATTGGTTCTCTCACTGGCGCATTTCCCTCAATACTAACAAGACAGAGGTTAAGATCTTCTCTTTACGACCTTATAGGGATCCTCCTTCACTACGGCTGCTGGGGGAACCGCTCTCATGGTTACCAAGCAATGTGCCAGTGAAATACCTTGGGGTGTTACTGGACACCCGACTTACTTGGAACGCCCACATCTGTCGGTCTGTTACGCTTGCGTTTGCCCGGCTATCAAAACTGTACCCTCTACTCAACAGGCGCACTTCACTTGGTTATGAATCCTCCCTGCTTCTTTACACATCTCTAGTCCGTCCTATTTTTACCTATGCAGCTCCAGTCTGGGGTGGCACCTGTAAGACTAATCTCCACCGACTGCAGATACTACAAAACAGGGTGCTTCGTACAGTTACAAACGCTCCATGGTTCATCCGAAACCAGCAGCTTCATCATGAGTTTGGTCTTTTACCCGTTCACCAATACATCCGACGCCTGGCACGTCCATTCTTTTACCATCTCCAGGAGGTCCCTGGAGCTGTTACGTACCGTCTCGGCTGTCGCACTCGCCAGCCAACTCGCCTGAAGCGCAGACTGCCCCAAGATCTTCTCCTGAGTGACGTCTCCAGCACAGACTCAGACACGTGATTACTACCATAAGACTTTAAGTTCTCAATTTGTGTTACAGTTATCCTCCATATTTAGTTAGAGGAGTCGTTCATGGCTACCTCCATTGTTATGTGTCCTGTTCCTATGTATCTTATAACAAACATCTGTAAAGCATAATTGCTGATCGATGGATAAAATAAAAAAAAAATTTAGTCTGACTATTTTTCCAAAATTATATCTTGATTTATTTGTAAATAGCTTGATGATATACTCTTTTTTAATGAATTTTGCCTAACCAATAAGCCAAGAGAAGAGAAAAGAGGAGAGAAAGGGGGAGAGAGAGGGACAGAGCAATACTAAAAAGCTCGTTAAATCACATAATTTATTTAAAATGCATTTTATATGTGTCTTTATTTCCTATTTATTTGCTGTTGTGTTCATCATAGGTACCGTCGAACGATGGATAAAATGTGTGAAATGGTGCTTAAATTTGCTCAGGATTCATAGAAATTAAGAGTTTTTCGACATGTATCTTTCAGGATAAAGGGAAACTCTGGATAGTCCCTTACCTAGATAACTTACCTTGACCAAGATTGAAATTCGGGAAGTCTTGAATCTGAGGCAGACACGTTATCCCCACCATGAGGTGGACTAATGGGAGTCGAGACATTTACGAGGTATTCCTTAATATTGGTTTGAATGTTCTGGCAATTACTTAGTATTTTTAAATGAGAAATTGTTTTTCTTTTTTATTTCTTTCGCTCTTCTTTTTTCCTCGCCTGGGCAAACAAAAAAGAACATTTCAAAGCCATCATAAAACACTCAGCTCTCAAAACTTATCAGTTAAGCCTATTATTTTCCAATTCACGAAGTATTTATAAGGAAATACATTTATAGTAATGCTCATCTCGATTACATGTATAGATGTATGATTAAGCTTCTGTAGTAAGAGAGTGAATGAGTGGGTGTTTAAAGATTTTGCACTCTTCAAAAGTAGGGTCATTTGGACTCGTTAAGCTTTTGGAAGTTGGTGAACTTTGCTGAAGAATGGGTAGACAAATCCAAGCGAATGTATGCATGTTTTAGAAACTATCGCTATTTAATTGTTTCTCACGATGTCGTGGAAATGGAATGGAATTTCGAGATGAAGATATAGGGGCCAGCTTTTAATTAATGATACTGTTTCCCCTAACCACTACGTAGCTTCAATGGAATGTGTATGGACATATTTGTGCAAAGGCTTATCTGTGCAATGGCCGCGCGGTGAGACCACTTGACTCTTACCAAGGTGGCGCGGGTTCGATTCCAGGAGACCGCAAAGTGAGATTTGTAGTGGACAACATGGCGCTGGAGCGGGTTTTCTCCAAGACCTCCACTTTCCCCCACCATCATTTCACCAATTGCTCCATTATCTTTCCTTTCATCCACTTCGCCCCCATTCATCCCTCACTTGCATTCCGGGGACCGGCTGACTACCCATTCTTGGATTTCTCTCTCCCTCAACCGAGGCCTAAAGGCATAAGGGGTAGATGACCATAAATGAATTGGACTGTGTCCTATACCAAGAGAAGAAGGAGAAGAAAGTTTATATGGATGAGCATGAAATAGAATAGTGGCACAATAGGTTAGGGCGGGGATCTCTGGTTTCCGGCCACGGAATACTCTAAGTTGGTCGTCACACATCTAGGAGTGGATTTTAAGTCTCGGGTGTCCTCAGCACGTTGGGATAGCGTGGAGCAACGATGGGCAGTGGGCTGGGCCAAGAAAACCAATATTCCGTTAGCGGATGCGTGATTCTGCCACATCACCTCAACCATCGGTTCATTGATCGCCAATTCTGCCGCGGTGAGTGTGAGGCCGGAATTTGTTTTGGTAACTCCAGATCTGTTTAGACATTTGATTATTATAGTTTTTGGTTTTCAGAAAGATAAGTAAACTTTCGTAATAACAGCTTAGAGAAACCATTTAAAAGTAAACAGATAGAGAAAGTCATATAAACTTAATACTTCCGACTTTGTTTATTTGAAATATGTACAAGAAATCATGCGTGTAATATAAATGACACTGGGTAACAATGAACATGTTTCGGGCTTAAAAATAGTAAATTTACATGTATTTCCATCTGCTGAATTAAAAAGTCATCATAAAAATCATAGATTAGCTCTTGTTTTGAGGATAAAATGACATTTCATTTTTTTGAGTGAAGGCTTTAAATTTGGGGGAATTTTTATTTGGGAGTTGGCATACCGTAGATGACAACTACAAGCATTTGGTGACAGTGCTCTTGCAAAAATACCGTAACCTTGGATGCAACATGTCCCTTAAGATCCATTTTCTCCACTCCCAACTAGACTTTTTCCCTCCTAGTTGTGGAGCTGTTAGTGATGAACATGGGGAGAGATTCCATCAGGACATTTCTGTTATGGAACAAAGATATCAGGGCCGTTGGAATGAAGTAATGCTTGAGGATTACTGTTGGTCTTTGTATAGGGATTCTGCATAACTCCATCACAAGAGGCAAGCTAAAAGATGTCGAAGTCAATAGGCCACCACATGATTCTCTTCAGACACGACTATCTGCGAAGTATTTTACCAGCAATTTAGAACTCTTAGCATGTAATTACCAGTTAAAAATCAAATGCTCTTTCTTGTTGTTAGCATGTATGTAATTAAAATGAACCCTTTCTCTGAATCCGTTAATATTTAATACTTCCATCTTGTGTATATAATAGAAACTAGAGCTAATAAAACTTTTTCATTGTCATATTTGTTTTTCTCAACCCAAAATTAGTAGGAATTGCCTCATGAAGTGCTCGAAACATTCAAAAATTATATTCTTGTTGCCCAGTGTAATCTGTTTCTTGTAAAGTTACATTCACTTTCTCTCATAATTGCTTGTTTATCCGAAAAGTGCAAGAATTTTACAACGTTTACGCAAGACGTACCTTAAGGATTATACAGCATCCTTGCTGGACTGCGACACCTTTAAACTAAAATCAAACATTCAAACTGAAACAACTGCAGCAACCTTTGACCTATGTTTAGAATATGACATGGCCGTTTCAATTACCTTCTTCCCACACAGTGTACGTACTGCAACTGCAAACAGACACCGCTCCGCGGAAAATATGACATTATTTGCTTCCAGATTCATAGAATGTTTTGTTACGAGGTTCAGATGCGTTTATTACTTGCTGTCCAGCCCACTCCCATTTCACAAGTTTTTAATGTTTGAATCTGTCACTGCTGTAATTTTTGACTTTATCTGCGTTGAAAAAATCTCGTATTTCCGTTTAATGTCAGAGAGAATATAAAAACAAATAGAAAGTTATAACCTACTGCTCATATTAACATAAACATATTAAATTTGGAAAGGACTACAATGTTACAATTTATATCTTTATCTTATATGGTTACATCGGGACCTTTGACTTGATGGAAAGATAGAGTCAGACTGAAAATTTCAATGCCATGGCCGGAATTTGTACCACGGATCTTCTGGTTGCCGTCCAGCGGCTCTAACCCTTGAGCTACCATGTCCAACGTGCCGATATGACATCAATTCTCCAACTGACTCGTGTTTTTTCTCGGTAAATCACTTAGGAGTTCTCATAAACACATGAGACAACTACCTTAATGGCGACTTACGCGAATCAGTTGGAGAATTTAATGCCATGTTGGATTACTGGATGCTGGAGTAAATCATTGTTCACTGCTGAGGATCCGCGGGTCGAAGCCGAGCTCTGGAGTGCCGTTTTTAAGTCGACTCTATCCAAGTCTTCACCTTAACTAGCTTACGTGTATTATCTCTCAATGAAGTTGTAGGTTTACGGTAAAAACTGTAGGTCCTCTCATTCCCCCGACACCCTCAACGTCACCCTACTGACAGAGATACCTCACTCCGTCCTCGCAATGCCTCAACCTCATAAATGGATAGTCATCGTTTGGTTCAACGAGGTTAATCTCGAAGTACATAGACGGAGCGTTAGATGCAACGACGGATATTATCCCTTATTATCTTCAAAAATTTTTGCTTTTAAATACATACATGACTGTAATTAGTGAAAAACGTATTTTTAGTGTATTCATCTGTAGTGAACACCAAAGAGCCTATTTACCCTGCTACACAGAGGAAAATTTTAGGGAAGCATCAATTCTAGCTTTGAAACTGTACTGTCTGTTTATTGTATAACTGCTGGCAAATTATATATAGGACTGCTGGCAAATTATATATGTAGGAATGGACATCAGTCAGCCTCCTGTTTATATATTTTACAAACATGTTGAAGCCTATAATCAACATGTTATAACATTTCTAAGAAGCACAGCAAAATCTCTCCACCCTAGGTTTTCCACTAACCACCTCAGGCTAATACCGTAATTAAAGCAAACATATCGATGTAAAATTATAAAGTTGGTTAAAAACGCTTCATTGCCGTTGGCTTAAAACCTCTATGGATTTCTGTATTAGCTCTCTACGAATCACCATAGCACGGGTATTAAACCATTCCGTATGGAACGCTCGATCCTCTAAACCAACATTTTAAATCAGTCTCCCTAGGCTGTTCCCGAGGGATATTTGGTATATTGGATACGGTCCAGGTAGAGATAATGTATTCCTGTATCATCCACCTCATAGTCATGAAACTACTCCGTTTTTAATACTTCGTTCCCAATGCTTTTATATGTTATGCTGTAGAAGGCTGAGGACATTCAAAACTAAGTTACATATCAGAATATAACACGATAGATTGGCGGAGGATATAATTTGTTTCTATTCATTATATGTATGTCACTAAGAATTATGATTATATTAATAAGACGATAATCATTTATGTATTTAATTAGGCTCTTTGAAAGAGTATTAGTTAAATCATTATTCCAATAATAATAATAATAATAATAATAATAATAATAATAATAATAATAATAATAATAATAATAATAATAATAATAATAATAATAATAATAATAATAATAATAATAATAATAATAATAATAATAATAATAATAATAATAATAATAATAATAATAATAATAATAATAATAATAATAATAATAATAATAATAATAATAATAATAATAATAATAATAATAATAATAATAATAATAATAATAATAATAATAATAATAATAATAATAATAATAATAATAATAATAATAATAATAATAATAATAATAATAATAATAATAATAATAATAATAATAATAATAATAATAATAATAATAATAATAATAATAATAATAATAATAATAATAATAATAATAATAATAATAATAATAATAATAATAATAATAATAATAATAATAATAATAATAATAATAATAATAATAATAATAATAATAATAATAATAATAATAATAACAATAATAACAATAATAACAATAATAACAATAATAACAATAATAACAACAATAACAACAATAACAACAATAACAACAATAACAACAATAACAACAATAACAACAATAACAACAATAATAACAATAATAACAATAATAACAATAATAACAATAATAACAATAATAACAATAATAACAATAATAACAATAATAACAATAATAATAATAATAATAATAATAATAATAATAATAATAATAATAATAATAATAATAATAATAATAATAATAATAATAATAATAATAATAATAATAATAATAATAATAATAATAATAATAATAATAATAATAATAATAATAATAATAATAATAATAATAATAATAATAATAATAATAATAATAATAATAATAATAATAATAATAATAATAATAATAATAATAATAATAATAATAATAATAATAATAATAATAATAATAATAATAATAATAATAATAATAATAATAATAATAATAATAATAATAATAATAATAATAATAATAATAATAATAATAATAATAATAATAATAATAATAATAATAATAATAATAATAATAATAATAATAATAATAATAATAATAATAATAATAATAATAATAATAATAATAATAATAATAATAATAATAATAATAATAATAATAATAATAATAATAATAATAATAATAATAATAATAATAATAATAATAATAATAATAATAATAATAATAATAATAATAATAATAATAATAATAATAATAATAATAATAATAATAATAATAATAATAATAATAATAATAATAATAATAATATCAATTAATAATAATTAATAATAAATATAATGATGATGATAATAATCATTTAATGCTGGTATAAAAATACTTATACCTAACGTGGAGTAGCTCACCATGTTAGGAAAACTGAGCTAATCCTACCCCTAGAAGGGTAGGAGACTTCATGGGACATACTCGGCTATTTCAATATATATACTTTCAGACAATACAGTGATTTAAATTGAACAACACCTCGAAATTATGGACCCTTTCTTGATTTAGATTCTTCCACCAAGGAAAGCTGACCTTTTAAATTATTTTATAGATTTCAGAAGTACACTCTCCCATTTGGCAACGAGAATACTATCTACCCACAAGAAGAAGGCACACGGAGACTGAAGAGGGAGAGGGGCTTTAATTGTGTATCCGTTCCGGTAGTGGATCTGTCCACTATGAAATGAGTATATGAGGGTCCTTCTGAGTCACCCAAGCTACCAGATTGGATGCTCGTTTCAGTAACTCAATTGTATTATGCATATGTAATGTTTAACACCCGTTTTTACTGCATGCGGCACCGCAGGCGGAAACACTAAAGAATCATGAAATGAAGATGGAGTACCGGTGGAATGAGTTGGCGCGGGAAACCGGAGATTCCGAAGAAAACTCGCCCGATCGCCGTGTCGACCAGCACAAACCTCACTTTGCGGTCGCCTGGGATCGGCGTTGGTAATAGTCGAATGGTCTAAACAGTCAGCCACGGCGCGGCCCTTATTATACATGGATGAGTTATCTGACAACATTGTGTATTTTACTTGAACCTAGTATCATTATCATATCGGCGATGTGAGCATAAACATCATGGGACAGAAAAAGAGATTACGTCCATTTCCGGTGCCTTGCCTTCTTGTGTTGGATGGACAGTAACTGCCTCAGAAGTCGATTCGTCAGAGTTTTGAATTCTCAATCCATTGATCCCGATTTCGATTGTTGTCAGTGGGTGGGCATTTTTTATTTAATTTAATTTAAATCATCCCCATCCCTGAACAGAATCAGAGAGTTTGAAAGCAGCGTGTGCGTTTCCTAATGAAAATCGGCAACATTTTCAGTCAATGAATAGGTTATTTCTATCTGAAAGGTACCTGAGCCCCCAGTGTGACATCCTCGATTGAAGAAGGCAACAATTAAGAAAGAAAGAAAGAAAGAAAGAAAGAAAGAAAGAAAGAAAGAAAGAAAGAAAGAAAGAAAGAAAGAAAGAAAGAAAGAAAGAAAAGAAAGAAAGAAAGAAAGAAAGAAAGAAAGAAAGAAAGAAAGAAAGAAAGAAAGAAAGAAAGAAAGAAAGAAAGAAAGAAAGAAAGAAAGAAAGAAAGAAAGAAAGAAAGAAAGAAAGAAAGAAAGAAAGAAAGAAAGAAAGAAAGAAAGAAAGAAAGAAAGAAAGAAAGAAAGAAAGAAAGAAAGAAAGAAAGAAAGAAAGAAAGAAAGAAAGAAAGAAAGAAAGAAAGAAAGAAAGAAAGAAAGAAAGAAAGAAAGAAAGAAAAGAAAGAAAGAAAGAAAGAAAGAAAGAAAGAAAGAAAGAAAGAAAGAAAGAAAGAAAGAAAGAAAGAAAGAAAGAAAGAAAGAAAGAAAGAAAGAAAGAAAGAAAGAAAGAAAGAAAAGAAGAAAGAAAGAAAGAAAGAAAGAAAGAAAGAAAGAAAGAAAGAAAGAAAGAAAGAAAGAAAGAAAGAAAGAAAGAAAGAAAGAAAGAAAGAAAGAAAGAAAGAAAGAAAGAAAGAAAGAAAGAAAGAAAGAAAGAAAGAAGAAGAAGAAATTAAGAAAGAAAGAAAGAAAGAAAGAAAGAAAGAAAGAAAGAAAGAAAGAAAGAAAGAAAGAAAGAAAGAAAGAAAGAAAGAAAGAAAGAAAGAAAGAAAGAAAGAAAGAACGCTATAAACTTCCACGTTTACTTCATAAGACACGTCTGATATCAATATTCTGGTTGTCTGTATTTTAAACCTTCCAGAAAAATGGAATGTAGAAATTAACGAGTATTTCCTAATGCATTAAAATAAACAAATTATGTAATAGGACAACCGTAGGGAACGTTGCGGAATGCCTGAATTATTTTCTAAGCTAAGCTGCACATACAGCTGTTTATATACACCATTTATTTTTACAACAGTTTAAGAATTTCGGAAACTCAATTATTTTGGTACTGCTGAGACAGTGGATCTTGGAAAACGTCCAACACTTGTTGCAAGAATTAAGGAACATATTATGTAAGAAAACTTTACTTTAGGTTATTATGCAACAAGAAAACCCTTCCAGAAGTTGTGAGGGGTTAACAGGAGTTTAAAAGACTTTGAATTAATTTTTATGTAAATTAAATAACAAAAGCTTTCCCCTCCTGGAATATTTTAAACAGACATTTCAGAGTGCTTGAAGCTAAGTCATTTTTGTTTGAATTGCTTTTAATTTTCAAGGGCCAGAAATACCATAAGAAATTTCTGCAAATTTTGAAAACAAGTATGGATTGCCTTCACATATTCCATTTGCAGTTTACCGAAATCTTATTACTTACATTAACATTAAGGATACATTTTTGTCATGTAAACAACAATATTTTACATTAGGTATATATTTTCCAAATACGTTTTCATTTTAGCACTAACAGTCTTATATACTGGATAGTGTATAGTCGGTGTAAGTGTAAAACTACTTCCCTAGATTTTGAGAAACATTTGACATAGAATGTATTTATAAAACGAGGAATTTGAGGACACGTAGAATAATATAAAATTTATATAGATACATAACAACTTAAGATCAATAATACGATATAATAAGAAAATCCACAAGAAATATTTCAATAAAAGTTAAGAAAAAGGTGGTCCTTATCACTCGTAGTATGTGATGTGTACTTTGGCGAAGTCACTAGAAGCTAGCAACAGAATATCAAGATATATTTTGTTTACAAATAAACGCCTTTTATCATTTCATTGTGTGCTGATGACTACGTTGTTTTAGCTAATACAGAGAATAAGTTACAAAAGGCTACATATAAATATTCACCATTATGGCGAAAGTATCACGACTCCAGGGAAACTTTACACAACATTTTAAATGATAAATGATTTCAACAAATAGTCATTTTAAATATTTTTTATGTATTATAATTTGTGGAGGTACTGTGAATATAGAAAATCCACTGTATAGATTTGAGCAGCTATAAATAGGACTTTGTACAAAAAAGTAAGAAACGGACGAACACTGAAATAATTTTGTAGCTTATTAACTATTTTGTTATGGAGCATCATTTGTAATACAATTGAAAATAATTTTAACCTTCACCAGAAGGGAAACCAACGTAAACGTTCTATTAAGGATAAAACATTTAATGAAATAGTACGCTTACTACTCATTATAAATGTTAATCACTATTTTTTTTACTGTCTTAGGAAACGTTTATGTAACTAGCTTGTCTGGATTTTACAATTACTTTTCTCACACGTGAAGGCGTTATTCATTTTGTATACTTTGCCGTGAAAAGAGAATGGAGTTTAAAAGAACTGACATCACTTACTGTATATTTATATTTCTCTTGAAGAATAAAATAAGTAATAACATAATTTTTGTATATGTTTATTCCAAATTAGATAGAGGCTGTAAGAACAGTTTGTACAAGAGTTTTATCTTTCCTTAGCTATAACTACTTATTCTTTCGCCGTATATACTTTATCCCTTATTAAGTTTTAATTATTCCATTTGTATACAGGTTGGACGGAAGTTTCTTCCTCTTTTATGAAATGGACCATAGTTCTCTTTACTTCTTGCTACTTATTGTAAAAATTTTCCCACAGTTCTTTATGTGCTATTCTCGTGAACACTAATTGGCGGCGGATTTCCTCAAAGCAGATTCTTTCATAAATTTGATACCCCTGTACTTGTTAAGTTAATGAATATTTAATATTCAATAAATATTTTAGGTATTCATATGTTTTATTCTAATGCAAGCAAAGAAAAATAACACTGGGCAACAAAAACTAATTTTTGAACGTTTCGAGTACTTATGAGGCACTTCCCTACTAATTTTGGGTTGGAAAACAATTATAGCAATGAAAAATTTTATTAGCTCTAGTTTCTATGATACACACAAGGTGAATGTATTACACATTACGGATTGAGAGAAAAGGATACATTTTAATTACATACATGCTAACAACAATGAAAATGCATTTGATTTTTTTAACTGGTAATTACATGCTAAGAGTTCTAAATGGCTGGAAAAATACTTCGCAGATAGTCCTGTCTGAAGAGAATGATGTGGTGGCCTATTGACTTCGTCGTCTTTTAGCTTGCCTCTTGTGATGGAGTTCCGCAGAATCCCTATACAAGAACCAACAGCAATCCGCAAGCATTACTTCATTCCAACGGGCCCTGATATCTTTGTTCCATAACAGAAATGTCCTGATGGAATCTCTCCTCATGTTCCTCACTAACAGTTCCACAACTAGGAGGGAAAAGTCTAAGTGGGAGTGGAGAAAATGGATCTTAAGAGACATGTTGCATCCAAGGTTACGGTACTTTTTGCAGGAGCACTGTCACCAAATGCTTGTAGTTGTCATCTCTTTTGTTGCCTAAAATCCATGAACAACAGCCCTTGAAGGCTTCCCAAGCTTCCTTTTCTGCCTCCAAAATTTGATCAATTGCAGGATCCTTTACAAGTTCTCTATTTGTGGTCCGATAAAAATTCCTTCCTTAACTTTTGCATCACTTAATTTACAAAATTCTCTCTGATTGTGTTTTGCTATTTGCCAGGTGTGCCAACTCCCCCCAAAAGTTCCCCCAAATTTAAAATCTTCACTCTAGCAAATGAAATGCTACTTTATCTTCAAAACATTAGCTAATCTATCATTTTTATGGTGATTTTTTTAATTCATCAGATGGAAATACATTTAAATTGATTATTTTTAAGCTCGAAACATTTTAATTGCTGCCCAGTGTAATTAAGAGTAGGACTAATATTAATTAGGAAGACTAAAGGAAACAGTCTAATCAAATTTCAATTTTCTTCAATTTTATGGATTGTACATTACTTGTCTAAATTATTTTTAATTTTGTCAGTATACTGCTTTAAGGTGATATGTGTTTTTCTTCTTGGCTTTCAGGGCTTCATCTTTAAAAATGGGACCAAAACGTGAATATATTAATACGTGGAGCTTCTCAAAGGAACGTGTGTTGGTTTGGGGTGACTGCCGTGGCAATAGCCTAATACTAAACCCTCTAGAGTACCTATGGGACAAACTACAGGGTCCCAGTCTTCAATAACCGCGTCCAACCAGCAGAGAACGCTTATGGCCCGCGTTCAAGAGGAATGGAATAATCACTTCGCGGAGAGTTTTCGCAGAAGAGCTGAAAAATGTCTTCAGAATCAGGGACACCACAGAAAGTACTGAGAAAGTGAAGAGATGACTTCCCAAATCTTTCTTCTAAGTTTAGAAAGAACTTTTTGTAAAAAACACATCGTGTATAATAAAGTTATTTTAAAACAACTTGAGGGAGAAACTTCACCTTCATCCTGTACTTTCAAAATGTCAGTAAAATTCTTGGGAGGACTGGTGCTCCAAAAAGCCAATGCTACACAGCACATTTACTCAGTATTCCTTCGCAGACTATAAATCCAGTTTGGTAAGGTTTGGCGGTTGTAGTATGAAAAGGTCGGTGTTTCATCCAGCGGCGCCGTTGCTAAATAATCAAATGCCCACGGTTACAGGAGACGCCGTTATGATTTATTGATCGAGGAATTTTAGGTTCATGCCATACGTGCTGTTTGGTTATAATCACTTCACGTGATTTTTAATTTATGAGTCCAACACACGCGCTTACAAAAAATGTCTCCTAACTCAATAATCCTGCGTTTTCATATTTTTGGACCGCAAAGCAGGTTCCTCTCGACCATAAATACACAAATTAAAACACTGCGGCTATGGTCGCTCAGTCATGGGACCTGCTATGTTCCGGAGCTTTGATTTGCTGCAGTCTGTTGAATTCAAATATAAGAGCAGGGACAAAGGCGACTTTTTGCTGATCTTTTTACATTCACATAGCTTTCCACCACATTCTTCTACAAACTACGCATACAAAAGCTTATTTTTCTCCCTGCTTCATGTTGATCCAGGTGAACAATTGCAGAAATAATTTAATCACACACCTCGTAGCAAATATAAAGGGGATAGAGTAAGATTTTATGATAGTCAAATGAATTGCTACCTGATGATATAAATTCCATGCTCTTTGCAGCAGCACGAGAAAAAACGAATACCGACAAACCTCTTGAGAAAAACAAACCCATAATAAATAGTATCTCAGAAATGGTTAACGTCAAAGATAATTAATTTGACATAACTATTATGCTTTAATGAAATGTAAGTAAACACATTTGTTTATCTCTCACGATTTCTCAATTATACAAAAGTCACTAACCAGGGAACTATCACTATGCTCATACCTATATTCGCGTAAGAGTTTGACGGTATCATCTCTGCTCTATGTGGGACCTGTGTGCCAAAAATCGTGCGGAGTATAGGGGAAGTACCCGAAAATGGTCCAGATTACCTAGGAACATATAGGCATAACCCACCATTGCACGGGAGGGAATGTTTAGACCTGACGGGCGGCGGTCTACATGTAAGGTGCGCCACCCTCGCCACAGAACTGACGAGGGATGCCCGTCAGTTACGTGCAAGTGGTCATATGCAGCACTTTTCAGGCACTTGGACATTGCAGTTCTGCTCCGCAACAGACTTTTGGTCCACATGGTTAGCACAGCAATAATTATATCATCTGATTTTTGGGTGCTTAGCGGTATGAGTTCAGTGATAGTTCGCTTGTAAGGATTAAGAAGAAAATGCAAAACACACATTTTATTTCCGATGAAGATATCTAAAGATATGGAATTTTAATTTCAATCAGCGAGCTATTTGTAAAATACAAAAAATATACAAGAAATATTTTCCATGTGAACGATCATTTGAAGTGGAAGATTTTGTTTTATCTTCGTGTTTTATACATAATATGTTTATATTCAATTAAAAATTAAAAATTTAAATTTAATTTTGAAAAAAAAAACTAGCTTTCTTGTCTACATTCAGTGTTGTACTATTTTAAGGGAAGTTTTCGTTTTTAAGACGGTTTATCCTAAAAATAAGACAACAAAGCTAAGACAAATCATTTAATTTGTATACTTATAATAAATATAAATTATGTACCAAAAATATGCTAAAATTTAGAAAAGGGCTTTACTATAACCTAAACGGGAAATTTAAAATTGCAAATGAGCCAAATGTACACTGAAATGCATTGGCAACATTTATCATGATTGCGTGGAGGTTGATGTTCGAAGAATAACCTTTTGTATGCAACAGTTCCATGGAAATAGATGAGATAATGGGATATTTGTTGGATATACATCTACCTCACGCACGTCAGCTTAAAAGTCTTATCGTGTAACACCACTGGAAGAGATACTTGTACTTTTCCACAAAATTTGCTGCCTAAAAGAGCTGCAGTACTTTGGTTCCGATTTCCCCATCTTTTCGCAGCTCTTCTCTGGTTATGTATGAAAATAAATGATGTGGACGCAGAAAGTAATGCGTCTGTAACACAGCAAGGTTCTTTCTAAAAATCCAAGTCAAGTCTTTTTTTTTTTTTTTTGTTTAATTTACGTCCTCCAACGTTAAGTCATATCGGACGGTGAATGAATTGGATGAAATGATGCTCAAATGAGTACAGGGTCCATGGAGCTCAGAGTTACCCTACATTCGTCTTGAAGGATAACGGATAACCCCAGAAAAAACCTTATCTAGGTAACTCACCCTGACCGACATTCGAACTCGGGACCTCTTGAACGTGAGGCAGACATGCTACCATCTATGCTACCGAAGCGGGCTCAAGTCAAGTCTGTAAAATTAATAGAATGCAAGACATTCTATTCTATATATTCTACATACATGAGAAATTTATTTAGATAGGGCATATCTCAGATAAAATTATTTATATAACTTACTTAAAAAAATATTTTAATTAACTGTCCATCAGCAAAGTTAAACCCGAGATGTAGAATCAAAACTTTAAAGGTGTCTAAAAACTGGACGGCAGCCAAAAGGACCATACTTTTGTCCTACAAAAATTTTATTTCATATGTACTGTGCCTTTAAAATTATTTTTATATTTATTTAAAGTCCATAATTCATTTTAAAATGTAGTTTTAACCTTGGGCTAATAGTTCAATCTGTATTATGAAAAGGTTAAAGCAAAATAAAGGAGACTAATTTAATCAGTGGTTAAGTTATATGCTCACATGTAATTTATGACTAATGGACTGCATAATCATATGTGTAGTGTTTAATTTGTTCTAATCTGTCGTAATTAACGTTGATTTTGGTAGATTGGTTTCACCGATCCATTAATTATACTTTGCGTATTTAAAAACCTTCGTTATCTAATATTATGAATGCTCTATGTATTGAATTATTTCATGTAACGAATAAGGCAATTGGATTGGATTGGATTGCCTATGGACGAGTCTTGACATGGAGTTCGAGTCCCCGGGAGCCAACACAGTGCAGAGAGAACAGTTCCTACAATTTACCATTTGGAAACTCCTTGGCAGGACAGTACAACTGGCATACCACTAGACAGGCCCGGAGACCGGAGACCATCTATCAAAGGAGGAAGTGTTTAACAGGAGCGTGTCATCCTGCCATACAACGCCGAGACTCGTGCCTACACTTCTACTCTGAAAGAGACCATCAGATGAGAGATGATGTGAAATGATAATGCACATGAAATGGAGGGACAGGAAGTTCAAGGCATGCAATTAATCCACCCATTATTCACCTAGCGATCCGGAAACCCCGCGAAAAATCCCAGGATCAGATAGGCTGGATATGGGAATTGAACGCGGACCTCCGAAATACGGACCACAGACGAAAATACATAAGTGCTCAAAATTAACACTAACGCGTTGTCCTGTAGGAAACACTGCAACTACAACTGGCAACAATACTACCAATTTCGCTACAGCTATTAATAACACTGGGCAACAACAAGAAAAACAGCAAAATAATAATAATAATAATAATAATAATAATAATAATAATAATAATAATAATAATAATAATAATAATAATAATAATAATAATAATAATAATAAT
>CM060956.1:69428429-69558429 GCA_030765055.1 Mantis religiosa
AGCAGATGGAAATACACGTAAATTCACTATTTTTAAGTTTGAAATATTTTCATTGTTGCTCAGTGTAATTACTGTACTGGTATCGCGAAGTATGCAATCAAGGTATGGAGACATGCAAATTCTTTTGGTTTCCTAAAGTGTTATCTTTATTTGATGTTAGCAGAATCATTGTTTCTATAGTATATATAAGTCATTTCTATAAACACTTAGGATCTAATTAACACGAAGCAGATAAAAGAATAAAGGAATAAGCTGTTTAAAGAAAAGTTTCTAGATACACAATTCATACAACCATATCTATAGGATTCTGTGAAAAGTTTCTTTCCATGGTTAAACTATCATTGGGTTGGCATGCAGCAAAACTCCTCGGGCTGTATGTACCCGTCAGCACAACGGACAGGCGAGAGAGCAGATAAATTAATGATAGTCCACACATTTGTTTTGATATGGCTGTGAATAACTCATATTAATGCTGCACTTAAGAATGAAGGCTACCACTTCTTGGAAATGAGAAGTCTTCATTTGCTTCAATGAATAATAAATCAGTGAATCAACAGAATAAGTGCACAAAGACTATTTCATAACTTTATTTGGAAGGTGTAGAAACTCAGTTTTAAAATAATAAAAATACTTATATGTACATTTGTCTATCACCATTCTAGAAACTGCTAACAATTTTGACGTGATAAACAACAGTTAAAAAACCACCGATCTTGGAAGTTGTTGATGTTTCGCAAAGCTTGGAACTTATTTTGAAATATTAAAGTTTTTAAATTCAAAAATACCAGCACCATTCATTAGGTAAATTTACAGTTTTTAATAGCTGCAATCCAAGCAGCAAAAAATGATTTTCCAGCAATGAGAAATATTATGCTATGCGGACAGCCTGGAATTTTTCCATTTAATGAAGTGCACTTGGCTTGCTAACTGGTTAATCAGACACCATGGGGGGTTCAATTACGAGACATGTCGGATTGTGAATTTTGAATAACCGTCCTTTTTTCACCATAACAGTGAACTAAAGTAATGCTCACCCACTGTGCTGTAGCCTTTGTCTATGGAGAAGAATGTATAAACATTCAAATGTTTGGAATTTGATATGTACGGTAAATTAAGGTAATGAAAAAGAACATTACGAGCAACGCAGTGGACTGACTACAATGCCGTTGTTGCCATTAGTAACATTGTTGTGTGCTACGGTTGACAAAATGCTTGTGTTCTCTTTTGTAATTGCTACCATAGAGTATCCAGCCTAAGTTGAATCCTGTTGCCAACAAAAAAAGTGATTACAGTTGGCTTTTATTGACTGCAGTCTTTGTCCACTTAAAATATTGTTCCCAGTGTAATATTTGATTAAACAATGCTATTCCAACGTGACTACAAAATCGACTACCTACTTATTCAGTTTGTTCACCAGGTTTGTATAATTCCGCGGCCGTGTGCGTTCCCAATGACACAACATAGTTACTGCTATCCTTAATACATTTTCCACAATTAAAAGGACATGCTTATTGTAAATAAATACACATACCATGACGTACACTTTTCACAAAAATTAAATGTCAACCGCGTCTCCCTATTCCGTGCTGGACATTGGACCCTTGTTGCTGGGAGTTCTAATCTCACCAACTGTGGATTTTTCTTTGCGTGCGTTGTCAATTTTTGAAACTGACACACCGGTAAACTCTGGATATTGATTTCACCACTTCATCGATAGAAAGTTCTGAATATTTCTGGCAGAACACGTTCAATATTGTAACTTTGTGGGTTCGTTAAAAGGCCGAGTTGCAGAAATTAAAAATCTCCTTTATTTTCGTAGAAATACTCTTATAGATTACAGCAGCATTACGTTACATACACAATCAGTCTACCAAGGTAGATCACAATAACAGTGACAGCAGATTACATCCTTAGCTCTCGTTACAACAACACAGCTGGCTGTCTCTCATTTCACAACACTGTTTCACCACTCGCAACTCCCTCTTGGCCAATCGTCGCCTCTTTAAATACTTCACAGATAATTTCTAGATGATTCGCAAATAAACCAGAACGTCAACAATCTCTATCAGTCCAAAAGTAACTAAAAATTTCCATTCATCTCAGTTTATTTCGGCAGACCCTGTTATCTTTGTCCGCGGGCTCTTGGTTTTCACACTGTCCTCCTATCAGTTCCTTTTGTGTAAACAAGCCACGCGATCGTAGATACGGGTTCGCGACACTATTATTGCCTTTTTCCTCACTTCGTAATAGTTATCCGCGCTTGTGTTTAACAACATTAGCTCGTTCCGCCATGCTGATGCATACAGTTTTGGTTTCTCATTGTCACCCCCTCTCCCGGCTTTCAGTTACTCTGTATAAGTTAGGCTAGTTACAAATTAACTTAGTGTATAGTTTTATAACTGAACTATAAGTACTCAATCGTTAGTGCTTTAAAAGAAATGAAGTAAGGTTTTAAGCCTTACAAGAGAAACCTTTGATCTCGAACGCTCGAAACCGCACGAAAGCATGCTTAGAATAACAAACAACCATTAAAACAACAATAACTGTATCATTTCCATGCATAACACCGCATTTGTCTACTAGCGTCATTATAAGTTCAATAAGCAGTATAACCTGTATATCAATAGGGTGCTGAACGAGAACTGAAGATACATGATCGATATTTCATCATCAAACTTCACTCTGTGATTTACAATCAGTTTGCTACATCACAGTGTAAACACATATTGCAATATGTTTGGCTAAATGTAGGTTGTAATATTGTTATACCCGTGTCATCATTTGCAAATGTAACTGATATAGCTTTTCACATAGGACTGCGTGAATGCGAAAGATTTGGAATGTGATAACGTGGCTTTAGTGATTTGTCAACATTTTTCTCTCATTCTTTGTTTTAACCACTTCATTGAAATACTTTAAGGACTAATATAAGACTACCAGGTGTGTAGTATACTTGTTTTTGCATATTTATAAGTAATTTAAGTAGAGGGGTGTTAGCACTGTTGATTGAAACTGTAATTATATATTGAGGTCCTTGAGTTATGTCAATTGTTTATGATCGATTATTCTAAGATATTTTCGTGCGGTTCCACCCCTTCGAGGTGAAAGTTGTCCCTTGCTTGCAGTACTACTTTCTCGAGGACAATTTAGAAGGTGAAAGCGTCAAACAAACCATGAAGGAGCGCTGGAGTAAAACGTTTGTGGTTTTGTTAATATCCACTTTGATCTCCTGATGCACATAGAATAAATGACCATTTTTAAAACATTTTCTAAGCATCTCCCAAAGTTTATAACGTTCGTTTCCGTAAGATCTGGTTTTATAAAAGAAAAGATAGAAGACAACGGAAGGGCTCTGCCATCTATTCACACAGATATATTGGACTAAACCCCCCCCCCCGCTGGTTAGCGTAGATGGTAGCATGGCTGTCTCACTTTCAAGAGGTCCCAAGTTCGAATCTCGGTCAGGGTGAGTTACCTGGATAAGGTTTTTTCTGGGGTTTTCCCTTATCCTGAAAGTCGAATGTTGGGTAACTCAAAGCTCTACGGACCCCGGACTCATTTGAGCTTCATTTCACCCATTTCATTCATCGTCCGATATGACAACGTTGGAGGACGTACAACAGTACATCTGTAAGATGATAAGGGAAGTGATGGTGAGTAAGTCGAGGTATGAAAGTAGGTACTTCAGCATTCACCTAAATGACACCCACGTCACGATTGGTGATGTGATGAGTAGAAATAATTTTGTGAGTGGAGAAAACGAAGGGAAGTAAAAGGAGTTATCCAAGATAATGTTCTAGCTTATCATTCAGAAAAGACAAATACATACAAACCATCGCATTATGGTCATACTCTCTGTTTAAACCTTTATGGGATATTAATTATCATTGTTATTACTTGAACAATAGTATCAAGAAGGAAATAAAAAGATACAGCAATGATTTTAACTCCTTTTTGTGATTAAAATCAGCAGTCAGGTTGCTAGGAACACGAAACAAACGACAGTTTGTCTGGCAGTATTGGATAAAATAAGTTCATACTGAATGTGGCGGAGAAATCACTGCCCGGCAGTGGGAACCATAAAGAAATAAGGCGCGTGCGTATCCTCGATAGACGCTATCCTCAGCGAGCTAGAGTCTTCTGGATGTTTTGACATCTTGCACGTCCTCGAAAGCTCCTAGCTGCATAAGCGAGAGGCTTGCAAGTCGAATTAGTGAAGTGGGTCACACGGAGCAAGTGAGTAAGCGTGTGGATTTCTAGTCCATCGAGAAGTGTTGGTAAAATAAAACAAATAGATGTTTTAGCTGTTAACAACGCTGTCATTTGCCAGGATTATATCGACGGCGCCGCCGTTGTACCGGAATGTAGAAGTTGTTGCACGGAGCTATCGTAAGTACACTTAAAAATAGTCAATCTGCACCGGGTTCGAAATCGGGACTTGGAGCAAGTTGTTGGCAACTTTGGTGTTGTGCAGTGAGTGGTACTACTCCGTGGAAGTGGAGATGTTCTGTGTTCGTATTCCTAGTGACTAAAAAATAGAGAGAAGGGCATATTTCGTATATCGCTACGTCAAAGTAAAATGCATGTACACAGAAACAAAGTGAAATGGCAGAGAACAGCGGAACTGTCATTAGTGAAGTGACAGAGTAAGCTAAGCGAACTCTCGGAAAAAATTGAACTGGACTTCAAGTTGCGTGGGTGAAATGACAGTTTGAAAAACTAAAGGAAGTTACACTAATTTTATTTTACTTGTTAGATGCGATGCGTAAGAAAAGAAGCAGAATGTGAAACTGAATAAAAGAGTGAATAAACATCTCACAAGAAAGGTACACACAAATAAATAACAGTTTCTTTACAACTACAACGGTTGTGAAGCTACTGAAAAGTTTTTCTCTCTCTCCGCCATCCAAGCGATCTGCAGGACCTAATGAAGCTGTCAAAGGAGAAGCGCATTCACGCCTTTCATTTGTTTGGCACAATGGTGGAGCCCCCGGGAAGACTGATTGCACACTCTGTATTATTGATAGCGTTATTCCCCAGTCCCACTTCTCACGAAGAGATTAATGGATGCGATGTGAAGCGTAATTCTGGATACCTGAGCTTTCCAAAGAAGTACTTTTCTCTCATTTCAAAAACAAGCATTAAACGTGTAAGCGAATGAATGTGATCCGAGAGTAATTAATTAAATGTACATATCTGCCAATAGAAACAAATACATCGTACATTTACGAGATTCATTTGGTCGAGTATCATTATTTCCACTCGGTTTTCATTATTCATGCAGTAATTATGAAAACATTGACTGATCAGCGTGCTCCAACTTATTTCTCTTCAATGGATTTCCCCCCTGCAATGGGATATGTAAAATAGTGAAATTAAATAATCACATTCGTCTATTTACATCATTGCAGTATTTTAGGAGCTTACCGTGCAAGAGGACCCCCGGTTCATATCCGGTCAGAACCATCTTCCCTTGATTTCTTGTTCTTCCCCAGTCCCCATTACTAGGAAATGCCAGAGAGCTACCTTAAATTTAGGCTTTCTAAGTATCTCTTCGTTTGATATATCACCAATCTTTACCAGCTGTGGTGCCACATTTTAAGAACGGACATAAACGTTGCTACTTGAAGTATTTAGATCATTGAAATCGCCATTATCACCATTATGTTATCCCTTAGGAATTTAAAATTTGCTTTTGGTGTACTAGAAAAATGCGAGCTAGTTGAAGAATTTAAAATAGTAACATGGCAGCTTAGAAGTGGTTCAATTCCCAGCTACATTACATTTTACAGTCTCATTCTATCTACTAATTTTAGGAGTTCAACTTTTGTACACTTGGACATAGTCATTCCTTCCACACTAGCCGTGTATAGACTAAGGCTTGGTGTAGAGCCAGACCGAAAAATTCAATGCCATAGCCGGTATCTCCCGGTCTCCGTGCGGTTGCTTTAACCCACTGAGCTACTATGGACAACATGCCGTCATGACATTAAATTCTCCAACTGACTTGTATGTTTACGAGTACGTATACGAGTCAGTGCCATAGTAGAACAGTGGTTTAGATCAACCGGATGGAGACGGGAGATACGTGGTTCAGATCCCGGATATGGCACTGCATTTTTCAGTCTGGTTCTACTCATCCAAACTTTTGTACAGTTTAAAGTTAACAATCATAATGCAGTGTGATGATGGCATTAGTTCTGGAATACATTGTATTTATTGCGATACTACGGTTACAGATAACCTTCAGCAGGTTAGCTGGTAGTGGGAATAAACATCAGCTACAGGCTTTCTCTCCAACACGAAATTACAGATGACTAGCTCATTTTATTATTGCCCGTCTGGGTAGCGTAGAAGGTGGCATGTCTGCCTCACCTTCATGAGGTCCCGAGTTCGAATCTCGGTCAGGGTGAGTTACCTAGATAAGGTTTTATCCGGGGTTTTCCCTTATCCTTCAAGATGAATGTCGGGTAGCTCTTACCTCCATGGACCTGGACTCATTTGAGCATCATTTCACCCAATTCATTCACCGTCTGATATGACTTAACTTTGGAGGATGTAAATTACAAAAAAGCTCAATTTACCGATGATTAATGGCTTCCTGCTGATAATCTAAGGCTTCATGTCAGTTTGTCAATTCAAATTAAGTTGCAGGTTGCAGTTCAAAATTCGCAATGAGATATACTTTCACAAATTTCAAACAAGCTATCAATACGTTATCACACTAACTGGTGAATCGTCACATGAGAAAGTAGATGGGGTTTTGAAATATAACTGGAGTAGTAGTAACTATGCGGTTTAAAGATTACCATTAAATTATGTTCAGTGGATGCATTCTCATTATCTTAACGACTAATACAAAGCAGAAGTTTAAGGTAGTTAAAAAAACCTAAGTACTTACTGATCATAATTCAAAAGCTTAGTCGTATACTGTCATGCAGCTTTTAAAATACGATTTCATTTTGTATAGTTCCAATTACACTGGGCAACAATGAAAATATTTTGGGCTTAAAAATAGTGAATTTACATGTATTTCCTTCTTCTGAATTAAAAAATCACTATAAAATGATAGATTAGCTCTTGTTTTGAAGATAAAGTGAAATTTCATTTTTAAAGTGAAGATTTTAAATATGGGGGAATTTTTTTTTGGGGGGGGGGGGAGTTGGCACACCTGTCAAATAACAAAACACAATCATAGAGAAATTTTGGAAATTAAGTGATGCAAAAGTTAAAGAAGGCATTTTTTTCGTACCACAAATAAGAGAACTTGTAAAGGATCCTACATTTGGCCAAGTTTTGGAGGGGAAAGAAAAGGAAGCTTGGGAAGCCTTAAAGGGTGTTTGTTGTTCATGGATTTTTAGGCAACAAAAGAGATGACAACTACAAGCTTTTGGTGACAGTGCTCCTGCAAAAATACCGTAACCTTGGATGCAACATGTCCCTTAAGATCCATTTTCTCCACTCCCACCTAGACTTTTTCCCTCCTAGTTGTGGAGCTGTTAGTGATGAGATTCCATCAGGACATTTCAGTTACGGAACAAAGATATCAGGGCCGTTGGAATGAAGTAATGCTTGCGGATTACTGTTGGTCTTTGTATAGGGATTCTGCGGAACTCCATCACAAGTGGCAAGCTAAAAGACGACGAAGTCAATAAGACACCACATGATTCTCTTCAGACACGACTATCTGCGAAGTATTTTTCCAGCAATTTAGAACTCTTAGCATGTAATTACCAGTTTAAAAAAATCAAATGCACTTTCATTGTTGTTAGCATGTATGTAATTAAAATGTATCCTTTTCTCTCAATACATTAATATGTAATACTTCCACCTTGTGTATATCATAGAAACTAGAGCTAATAAAAATTTTTCATTGTCATATTTGTTTTTGTCAACCCAAAATTAGTAGGAATTGCCTCATGAAGTGCTCGAAACATTCAAACATTATTTTTTGTTGCCCAGTGTAATTAGACAAATACTATTTATAATAAGCAATTAACGCACTAATTTTGTTTAATACATTCCGTAAGTAAATGTGCTACTGTTGTATCATTCTCTAAAATAGTCAAACTAAATATAATCCGAAAAACTTCTTGTCATGATAACTTGTTTAAAAATGTTGTCTCTCTTGCATGCAGAAGACAAAGATGACTAAGCGACTAAGACCATCTCTTTGCTAAGAAGACGTAAAAGTATAAAACAGTTATTTCTGCTTATTCCAGAAATAGTAAATACGTCCTAAATAAATAGTCCTAGTACAGAAAGATACTTTTCTCCTTGGAACAAATGTCGAAGTGACTTCTTGAGTGTGTATAAACAAGTAAAGCATCCTTAATTAAATGAGGGTAACTCAAAACTTTTCGAGCAACCTTCGTTAACACTCAGTTACATGTTTTATTACTTACGAGGAAAAGAAATATTACAGTTTCCTATCTTTCCATGCGAGTTTACAAAACTCCTGATAAATAAATAGTTTTAACTCACCGTCAGAAGATAGCGCTAAATAAACTCTTTCAACAACTCACCTGAAAGACAAAATATGAAATTAGCATCTGTACGAATAAAATATAGCAATGAGATAATTCTGTTTTATTAAAATATCAAGCAATAAACAACTAGTGAATTCTGTTTTTAATGCTAAACTATATACATTCAAATAATTGAATTTGAAACGGTTTGTTTATTTAAAACAAAACATCTTTCGCATAAACATAAATATTTTAGTTTAATAAGACTGTCAATAATAAAAACTAAAAATACATATATTGGAAAAGCAAAAGTAATTTATTTGTTGTAAAATGCTGTGTAATAAATAATTGGTAATCAAATGTTATAATTTTGTCATTTTGACTACTTAGAACTTGATTTTGTGACAGAGATTACGGTACAGATAAACAACAATGAAGTTTCCAGAAAATATGTTCGCAAATTTACAGAACTTCTAGAAATAAAGGACGTGGGCAGAGAAAACTGTAACTCTTGTAATTCATTACCAATTATAGTCATGCATATACAGTAGTGAACTCTACACTTTAACTAAGAAACCGCTGCTGTTGTTGCTTCTTCTTCTTCTTCTTCTTCTTCTTCTTCTTCTTCTTCTTCTTCTTCTTCTTCTTCTTCTTCTTCTTCTTCTTCTTCTTCTTCTACTTCTTCTTCTAGAGTAGAACAAATTCCTGTTTCACTTTCTTCTCGGGCAGCTAGCCAGCTGAAAAGATGATTAGATATCAACGTTTCGAGAGTGTATATCTCTCCCATCACCAGGATATTTATAAAATGTTATAACCACAAATGAAATACTGGATGTAACACAAATATAAACAAAGACAAAGCACTATCAAAATTCGCATTACTGAACAAAAGAAAGTGAGCGTATTCGTCGCCAGGAAAGCTTCAGGTCTTAAATTCCTGTTTGTCCTTAAAGTTCAAGCTTCTTCCTCAGTGGATGAATATCCACTCTCTATCCATCTTTTTGGAGGTCTTCCTCTGTTTCTTTTGCAGTTCAATGGTACATCTTCTTTTGCTCTCTTTGCCAACCGATCTTCTATTTTATCTGTGTGTTCCTCCATTTCTTCCTTCGTTTTTTGATGAATTTTGTAATATTTATGATGTTGCAGATGTTCTGTCAAATAATGTTTTTCCTTGGGTTGTTCTTAATATCCTCAGTTCATAGCATTCACTTTTTGCTTTGTTCTCCAAATTATTTTTGTTATTGTTTCTTCTACGTATGCTAAATCGGTCTAACAACTATTTCATAAATCCTTATTTTACTTTATAAATTTAAATATTTCTACAGGTTATATTCTTCATATACCCTGATATTTGTGCTACTTTATATGCTTGAATTTTATTCATGATATACTTTTCTGTAATTTGTAATATGAGATCCTAAATAACTGAATTCGAGACTTGCTCAATTACACACATGTATTTGGTTCTATTTACATTAATGTGTATGTTATGTGTTTTCTTTTCCGCAATTGTATTGGATTTATGTAATAGCATCTGTAGGCCATCTTCAGTTTCTGACAGGATCACTGCATCATCTGCATAACATATACTATGAAATCGGGTGTTGCTATTTTATATTTCCTGATGTTGTAACAGTCCTATGATTCTGTCATTTGTAAGTAGAAATGAAATGGTCTTAGTGAATCACCTTATATGATATTATTATTGATTATTATTTCATCAGTTTCTTTTTCCTTTACTTTAATTTTAGTTTTGAAATTTCACTTTAACTCTAAAATTAAAATGTTCAATGTATCTGGTAGTTTCTTTTATTGCAATATATACTACCTATATTAATTTTATGCTGTTAGATCTATGAAACAAAGAAATGTGGGTTTGTTAAATTCCCATAACTTTTCAATTAGTTGTCTTATAACCTAAAATTGCGTCTAAGAAACAGGAAAGTAAAATACAAGCAAACGACGTTTTACGGGAGAGATGAACTTAAATTAGATAAAATGTGTAAATATTACAGAAGTATTATAGATTTTTAGTGTAAAGGGGAAAAAAAGATCTTAAAGTGGCATTGGAAAGAAGGCAAACAAATGTACAAATGCAACAGATATGGATATAGAGCCTGATATGAAGAGGGATCTGTAAGCAGATCCAAACTAGAACAATGTGATTTCAAAATATACTTTTTGCAGCTCCAGGGGCTCAAGCATTCCCTTCTGGAATAGTTGTGTGAGCCTGCGAACAGCATAAAGTACAAATTCAGCTAATAGTGCTTTTTGGTTTCAGCAGACTTTAAAACGTGTATTTCCAGTAAAACCTTGATCTATATAACTTCTGTACAACGTCATGATCCAGATTTCACTTGCGTTTGCTTTCATGTTTTCCAATTTTGCAACTGAAAGAAACGGAAACAACCGAGCAGTTCCATATGCGATAGAAAGGCCAAAATGGACTCTTAAGCCCCAGGGAATCGATCTTGTTGGTTGGAATGGATTGTAGCGATTCGCCCCGTAATCGAGTCATCAAGCTGTGCGTTTAGGGACCAGCTGTGATTGGAAATGCACATCGATATGACGGTCTCTCCTGAATGTTAACGGGATGGAAGGATTACAAATATATCATTCAAGATATCATCTATTATCTGTTATTCCCTGCTTTATAAATTACTTCTTATATGTTTGTTTGTTTGTCTAAAGTGCACACAACTTATCAGAAATACTAGAAACTTTTACGGTTATATGTATGAGATGTAGTTCTAAGGTAAAAAATTTGATACATCCGACATTAACATAATCCAGTCGTCTTATGATATCAGTTGTGAGCATATTTAGGTAGTATTTAGGCGTCTTCTTTAGAACAAAACTAAAATATGTTCCTTTCAAAATGCCTTAAAAATTAATATTAAATGTATTTTAATACTTGTGCATAAGGGTACACCACTTGGCCGAATGGAAATCTAGACATGCTAATTATATAACTCAGTAGGAATAATAAGCTACCTCATAAATTATCAATATGTACCTATACATATTTTCAAATCCTTAAGTGAAACTCGACACCATTTGAACAAACGTTTGCACGGAATTTAATTGTTTTTTCACACTGGCCGTGTATAGGTTAAAAAAGTGCAGTCAGACTGAAAAATTCATGCCATAGCCAGTATTTGAACCACGGATCTACTGGTCTCGTTCAGCTGCTTTAACAATTGAGCTACTATGGTCAACGTGCCAACATGACATTAAATTCTACAACTGACTGGTATTTTTCCCTTTAAACCACTAGGAGTTCTCATAAACACATGAGACAACTACCTTAATGGCGACTTACTTTAAGGCCCGGGATTTATATTTCGGACCACTATTAGGTCAATTAATTGAAATTAATTGTTCTTTCACATAGTTAGGCATACAGCATAGTGTGACTTACAGCATAGTAAGTCGCCATTAAGGTAGTTGTCTCATGTGTTTATGAGTACTCCTAAGTAGTTTACAGGGAGGAATACCAGTCAGTTGGAGAATTTAATGTCATGTTGGCACTTTGGCCATAGTAGCTCAATGGTTAAAGCAGCTGGACGGAGACCAGTAGATCCGTGGTTCAAATTCCGGCTATGGCATTGCATTTTTTCAGTCTGCCTGTACGTTTCCAAAACATTTACACATTTTAGCTACTCAGGAGTTAAGAAACCTGCGCTGCGGGGGATGGGGGATTCGGCACAGAAGTCCAAACTATGCACCCAAGTGGGGCAGCCCCGGGAGAAGGACGAGAGAGAGAGAGCGGCAGTCTCAAGGAGCCACGAGAGCGCAGAGGGTAGGACCCTTACTCTTTACCAGTTGGAAACTCCGCGGCAGCCCAGTAAAACTGGCATCCCACTCTACTGTGGTCCGTAAATGGTCTCATCAGACAGGAATCGGAGATCGGAGACCTCCTACCGGAGGAGGAAGTTTTTACCAAGAGTATATAATCCGCCATCAGCGCCGAGTCACCCGCCAATCCTTCTACCCTGAAAGGGACCACCAGATGAAAGATGATCTGAAATTATGATGGAGATGAAATGGGGGGAGAGGAAATTCGGGGGATGTAATGAACGTACCCAACATTCGCCTAGCAACCCAGGAAAACCCCCGAATAAAACTATGGGTCAGGTTGGTTGTCCACTGGAATCAATACTGCGAGACTTTTTTTTTTTGCATCCTACGACGTTAAGTCATATCGGACGATGAATGAAATGGGTGAATGATGCTCAAATGTGCCTGGGGTCCATGGAGCTTAGAGTTACCTGACAGTCGTCTTTCAGGATAAGGGAAAACTGCGGAAATACCTTATTCACATAACTCACCCTGACCGAGATTCGAACTTGGGACCTCTTGAACGTGAGGCAGACACGCTACAATCTACACTACCAAGGCGGGCGCTGCGTGACCTATGTAGACAGATCTATATAAGGACACGCGTGAATCATAAACTACTTAACATTTTTCCAAATTATCTTTTGCTATTTTATTAATCCCTAACGTAGAGGTCCACATATTTTACTCCATCTGCATAAAGCACAGTTATCATACGGTGGGCGCCTCTAACAGCTTGCGGCGCGTGCGTAGAGCGGTGCCTCTCAGTAACGTCTGACATTGGTTGGTTAACAACGAAAGCCCATAGCTGCTCCTCTGAAGTCTTCTTTATTCTGAATGAACTTTTCAAAATTGATGAACCGTACTAGATAGACATACATCAGGCAAAACATGTAGATATGAAAACACAAATATTTTCAAATAACTTTTCAGCTTCAACTAACATTCGTAGTTACTGATTTTAGTATTTCATATTCACTTATATCTCGCGATTTAATGTAAGGAATATACTTTCAAAGTTGTTTTATGACCGGAAACTTTATAAAGATTTGACCATCGCTGCAACCTTTTTGCCAACTTTAGCTTTAGTGAAATGTATAAAAAAAACTATTTTTGCAAGGATTAAGGGGATTAACATTAGTATACAGAAATGATACCAATAATACACAAATAAAGTAGAAGAATGGTTATTTTATATAATATTTTTAGAGATAATTGATATCCTGCAACTTAAATATATTAAATTGAAATTTTACACCTTAATTAGTGTGTGAAATATGTTTACAAATGTTAAGATAAACCATATCAAAATTTTAAATAGCTGATCAATGTGGTCCCAAAGTTATCTAAATAGAAAAATAATACATTTGTGCAGAACCGTTGAAGAAACTAAGAAAGGAATGAAGTAAGGACTTGTTTAGTGCGGAAACTAGTTAGTTGTGACGAGGTGAGGAAATCAAATATAAGGCATTTGAAGTGGGGTTGTGGAATAGAATCGTTTGAATCAAATGATAGGCGAAATAAATGATAAATGGTTTTAAAGTAAATGGGCGAAGAGAAATAGATGCTGAAACCCATCACTTAATGGGAAACAAAGTGATTGGGGTATTATATATCAAATAGCCATGCAACAGTTTGTGGAGTCTGGTAATGGTGACGATGATAATTGTAATTATAACAGTAATAATAAACTTCTACCACAGTGTATAGATTTAAAAACAATCCTTCCTCTATTTTTCCAATATAATCTCATATTAATTGCAATTCTGGGCCAAGGCAACTACAGAATACCGGGAATTAGAGCGGATTACAGTAATTTCATTTGTTAGGTGATACTGTTTGTTTCACGGCTGCTAATTCACTTTAGAATTTAATCGTGTCATTATATGAGTTTTATTCTCTTCGTATTCTATGGATTTTCTGTTTCATTACATTTTAAATATCAATTAAATTATTATGTGATACATGAACGACAGTTTATATGTATCGGATAATTGTGTTTTAAAGCATAAAATAGCACAATAAGCCAAATTACTTTTCTATGGCTTGCAGATTGTATTTAATCAAAATATTTCCTGATACAATACAGCGTATTTTAAGTTCACCACATTCTAAGTATACTTTGAAGTACGGTATCCTGCAAAAGTTATTCTACCTTCTACCCTTTATATGAAATACATCCTTATACTTAATTTTCTCAAGATGGACTACAATATTAATGTTTTTGATTAAAAGACAAAATTTTTGCATGACTATTAAAATATAAATATTACATTTCATGTGGATGACCCGCGAAGCCGTTTTCATTCACACTGACATTTATATATTCCTATAATATAAATTGTAAATCGTAAGAAATACACTCACTAAAAAATATGCATTTTTACTCACGAGAAAGTTCTTTAAATCATAACGTTTCCTTTAAATGTATTGATTACCTTAAGGGATGCTGTAGATTTTCTGGTTCTTATAAGTCAATAATATGCCAGGCATTTTAGTTGCTTATTTGGCTCGAGAAACTTTTGATAGACGGCTATAGTTGAATAGTTGCCTTTCTGTAACACCTAATTTCTTTGCTATGTAGTTTCGGTGCAATATGTACTTCAAATTAAATACTCCTACTTCCTTAAATCTATAGGTAAACATTGTTAGAAAAAATGTATTTCGTTGCGTTGGTTCCTTCCCGCATCATAATTTTTATTTATGTTTCCTTTTGCTCTAATGAAATTTTGACTCGTAATAATGAATGTCAATCCGGTATTTATCTATTGACAGGATTTAAATTCTAGATAAGTGTTTCTTAAGCTCTTCTGCCTCAAGGACCCCCTTATCATATAACAACTTGTTCGCGGACACCCATAGTTTGGCAATTCAATTTATATGAACGAGTCGCCTTTTGGTTGAATTTTATAATTGAAATTTAAATTATTACTGTATGTATAACTTGGGATGTTGTCTTGTATATTAAGTTTTAAATTTAATTAAGAATACATTAAAAATTAAATTTAAAATAAATAAAATAAATTGGCAAGTCTGTTTCTCTTCAATGGCTTGATGTTGTCCTACACTGAAAATATTTTTTCGCACAGATAGGTGGTTGGGAAGAGCACACTATAATTGCTTTGGTAGCAAGTTCGTTAAATTCACTCTGTGCCAGAAACCAAAATTGTGCAAGTTCATTTTATTGGTACACAACCTTCCATCCTTTGCTGTTAAATAATTCTATTAGTTGGTCCTGTTATTTTTCCGAAAGGCTATCAATGTTGCCTATGTCCTTTCTTATGGAAAGGATATTTTATCCACTAATTCCGATCATCTGCTGGTTTTGGAAAATTTTCGATAGGCCATTCAGGTGTTCTAATATAGCTTCTTCAGCACTTTTAGGCGAATTTTCTTCTGATGAAGTCAGAAATTGTTCAAAAATACGAAAGGAGCCTAAGGATTTTTTTTTTTTTCCCTACACGGCCTTTTCGTGTTTGAAGTTTTCCTATTAGTGCTTCAATTTTCTCGTGAACCGTGAACACAACAGATTTTGGTCCTTGCAATTTTCGGTTGAATTCATTTAAGTGTGAGAAGACACCAACTAGATATGCCACTTTGCACAGCCATTCAAATCACACAGTCGTTCGCTGAGGGGAAGCTTTTCGTGCTTCCTGTCTTCAAAAAATAACCTCACTTCATCACGTAATTCAAAAAATCGAGAAAGAGCATTTCCATAAGAAAGCCAGCGAACGTCTGTGGGCAAGAACAGTTGTTTATGTTCGCTTCCCATTTCTTTACATGGTTTCTTGAGTATCCGTGAGTTAAGAGGGCGGAGTTTAATGTAGTTCGCAATTTTAACCACCTCTTCCAATGTTTCCTTCAAATCTGACGGCATTCTTTTACAGCCGACGCCTCTCTGTGTGTCAAGCAATGAGTCCACTTAATCTCAGGGTTGACAGCTTGAAATCGAGCTTTCAATCCAGTGTTATGTCCAAACCTCACTGCGGCTCCGTCGGTGCTTACGCCTATACGAACTTTCCACTCAAGACCTCGCTCTGAAATAAATTCATCAAGTTTCTTAAAGATATCCTCAGTAGTGTTATGCAAGACTTCCCTACAAAACAATAAATCTTCAACAAGCTCTTTCTCGTGTTCCTAACGCAAAAAAGCTAACAATCCTGACTTGTTAGTGAAATGAGTGCTTTCGTCAAGTTGTAAAGCATACATTGTTGTTGACTTTAAGCTCATAATTAACTGGTCCAGGAAATTTTGAGACATATAAACAATTCTACGTTTAACTGTGTCCAGTTTTTAGCAGCCGAGTCTTCAATCACTAAGCTACAGATCTTTTTAGCTGCTGAAAAGATCAATGCCTCTGCAATGTAATAAGGCTTGTCGCTTATATAAATGAGTAGCGCTACTTCATACGAAGCTAGTGTTGCTTTTTCGCTACTGGTTCCAGTAGAAATTTTTTTATATTCTAGATTTACTCATTTTTATCTCTTTACTTTTTATTTTAAAATAATCAAGTGTCTCACCAATGCAATCCGGATGTTTCGTTTCTAAATCTCTTTGCAGCTTAGCAAGCTTCATTGCATCATTGGACAGTACATCATAACACAAAACACATTGAGACTTTTGTACATCTAAAATTCCAGCTCGAACAAATCCGGAATTCAAATATTCTTCGCTGTATTATTGCCGTTTTACTTTCCGCAGATAGGCACACTAGTATAACTTGCCTCTTGATCGCCAGCTACTGTAGGCTTGCGTTTAATTCATCCAGCCTGTAACCAACGATTCATGTTGAACGATGCGAATAAATTCTCACGATTCACAATTATTAACTGTCAGGACAGTTAAGTGCAGAGGATCTACCCAAAAGTCCGAAGACCCTGGCCTCCTTCAACCCGGGAGCGATGGATAACTCCGGGGGTCTTTACATAGGGCAATACCTGATTTCTTAAAAACGCCTCCCTTGACAATAACGTCAAGGCGGGATGGAAGTGGATACGCCACCTACGCGCGTCAACCCCGCAGGGAAGACTACCGAAAACCTCGCGGAGCCGCCTGGTGATCTAGCACACCTTTAGCTGTGCAGGCTAGTACCAGGGACCTATGAGGCAACCCTCTGCCCCCTCCGGGCGGCCGAGGCCTGGCCGGAGGTACCCAATTTCCCGTTGGTGTCGGGAACACACTGCCCTGTCGAGTCCAACCTAATCCAAACAACTCCCCGACGGGAGGGACTCAGCCGTTCGGCCCGATATTCCTCTAGTAGCGTCAGAGGTACCACGAGTGCTAAGGATCTGCAGCGCTCGCACAACAGCAGCTGAAGGGGATACTGTCAGGACAATCAAACACTATCATCACTGGCTTCAACGCAGCGAGACCGACTGGTTTGTTGTGTGTACGTACATGAAGCCGATGCCAGTGTCAGCGCTGACTCAGACTTTGGCGCGTAGGCTTGGCTGACTTCACCCGCACTTCAGCTCACCGCTCACGCTCAGGGCGGTTGTATCGCTGCTATTATAATGCTACACTACAACCTCATAATCGTTACTTTGATTGCACCTCTCAGCTGCATTACATCGTTACGACATAGCTGCATAAAAATGTTAAGTAAAACGTAAGTAGTTCGGCACCGAGCAGATAACTGACTCAGTAAATACAATTCTACGTTTTCTATTATTTTAAATCAACATTATAACTTGACTTAAGGGAACCCTCGCGGACCCCCTGACATCCCCTCGCGGAACCCCTGGGTCCGCGGACCACACTTTGAGAAACACTGTTCTAGACCATCCCAAATAGCAACCTCAATCTGCTGGCTAAGTTTCTTGATCGATACTCGCAGTTTATACCGCGAATATGCTTTGATTGACAGATTTATGAGAACATTGAAAGGATTCGCGAATTTGCTGGAAAATCTTCGCCTGTCCGTTTAAGTGGTATCTAACTTAAATATCAAGTGCAATATACACCGAGTTTTCATTTCTGAGCTGTTCCTTCACAGATAAGACAGACACATAGAGTTTTGTCTTAAAGGAAGTGTTGATTTCACATAAATATCTTCACTCAGTCTATAAAATATTATTACATTTGTAAGTTCAGATAACTTTCGATTCATATTTGCACGTTTAGTTGTACGATACATAGAAGAAACAAAACAAGGAGAGAAAGAAAAAAGAGGTGGAATTTTCTATTTTACAAATGTATTTAAATAAGTAATAACGAACATCTTGGAAATGCTTAACACAACAGGCAAATTTATCCGAAATGAACTGTCCACAGTTCTGTTGTTTTTAACTATATATTACGAATTATACACAAAGTAATTCAGAATGGAGAGAACAGAAACGTGAAGATAGGTTCACACTTACAATGCAAATCTTTTAAAGAAGTAATCAGAATCCTTATAATCATTTTTGATAAAATAAAAATAACGAACATTTTATTCTAATAAAAGCCTAATTTGGGAGTAGGATATTCTTGAATATGTTTGTGTTTCAACCCAAACTGAAATTTAGTTTCCGAGTTATACTGTTACAATCTGATACTTCGATATCAAATTTTTGGGTATAATGCAATACCTTCTCTGCGGACTATAACAGGTGACAACAAAGTAGACAAGAAAGAAGAAAAGGGAGAAATAAAGCCATAAAAATGAGAGAAGGAAGTAGAGGAGATATAATCTGTGAAATATTAAATATGAAAATGAGTAGAGCCAGACTAAAATATTCACTGCCATTGCCGGGATTTAAACCACGGATCTCCTGCTCTCCGTGCGGTTGCTTAACCAACTGAGCTACTATGACCAACATTGAACTGGCAGACGTACATATGACATTTTCCATAACATTGTGGAACGCCTGAAAATGAAATATCTACAACTATCTAAGGGTTTAATACATTATATAACAGCACACGGCCCATATTAAAATTATCTACATAGATTTAATTTAAAAGACAATGATAATTGTAGATGTGGTACTACAGAAACACCAGAACATGCTGTGTGGGAATGTCCACTTACTATAAGAAACAGAATAACTGCTATGTCTTATGTACAATATCGGTGCATATATGATATTTTAAAGAATAGACGGTTCTCGATCTGGGCTAGCAAAGGTGCAAATATTTTCTCTATAAGAGAAAGAGAATTTTATATTCGTAAAAGATAACAATATACTCCCTGAACTGCGACAAATTAATAATAAGATAATTTTAATTCATTGTTGTTGTTATGTATTAATGTTATATGTTATAAGTTATAAGTTATCTTTCATTTTGTTATTTTGAATTATGTTATTAATAACTTATCATGTTATGTTACTTCTATGTTGTGTTAATTTTAATAATATGTAAGCACTCCTTGGTATTAATACAAAATGGAATTGAAATTGTATGATGAATTATATTAATAAAGAGTGGAATATAGTCTGGTACATAAAAAAGGCACCAGTCTCCCAAATAAAGGAGGCCGAAGTCTTTCTGCTGAGCAAGATCTGGGCCTTTTTTCCCCCCTCCGTACGGTTGCTTAACCAAATGAGCTACTATGGTCAGCATTGACTCGTATGCTTCCCGGTAGACCACTAGGGTTTCTCATATTATGCTGTAAGTACTTAAGTCCCAGGTTTTATAGTTAAACCACATGTTAATCAGGTAAATTGATGAAAATATTCACTTCTTCCACACTAGCCGTGTGTAGGCTAAGGTTATGAATAGAGCCAGACTAAAAAATACCATATCAAATACCATAGCCGGGATTTGAACCACGGATCTCCTGCTCTCCATGCGGATTTATTAGAGAATTTATTAGATGAGGAAAGAGAGTAGTTAAATAGAAACTATTATGTGGTTTCGACCGGCAGATGAGAATGGGCAGAAAGAAGAAGAATTACACCAAAGAAATAATTAGTGAAATTTTATATTATTTATATGGATTTTGTGTATATTTGTAAAAATAAATATGAATTATTGTGTATAGTTTCAGAATTTGGTTAAATGTATCTTAATAGTTAATATTAAAAGAATGTGTTGTTGTTTAAATTATATTTAATCATCATCTAAATTAGAGATGTAATATATAAATTTCTTTTTGAATTATATGTTTAATTAAGAATATTAAAATAAGAAAATAAAAGAAAATATAAATTTATTATTCTTGTGCTTAAATAAAATAAATTTAGCTGAGATTTTTCTCAGTTTAAATTAGAATTACTGGCTTCCAGCAATTATCAGTAGTTTTTTGTGGTTTTGTATAGTTTTTGTTATTTAAATTCATCTGTAATGTTTGGTTAAGTATATAAAAGAATATTAGTATTGTGTTCAGTAGAGATTTCCTGGTTACCAGTAAATTTTGTTGTATTATAGGTAGTAGTAGTTTTTGTTTTTGTTTTGCGCTTTATCAATTTTGTTTTTGTAGTTTTTGTAGTCGTAGAAATCTGAAACAATTATGTACTATTAATAATGTAATTTTTATTAAGAAATAATAAATGTAAAATCTGAATGTGTGCCCCGGTATAGTTTCAAGGAGCCGGGGTGTGATATTCAGATTTTTTTTTTTTTTTTATTTTTTATTTTTCTCCATGCAGCTGCCATAAAAAGTGAGCTGCTGTTGACCATAGTAGCTCAGGTGGTTAAGCAACCGCACGGATAGCAGGAGATCTGTGGTTCAAATCCCGGCTATGGTATTGAATTTTTCAGTCTGGCTCTACTCATTCAAACCTAAGCCTTCACACGGCTAGAGTGAAAGAAATGAATATTTCCTTCTACTAAATATATATTCCGTTAGAAAGCCTCGATCGAAGAATGTTTTTGTATGTATATGAATGTCCAACACAACATTATTTTGAATTTGCTCTTGCCTTTATGTTAAATTCACTCTTACATATGCCCTGAAGCTGAAAGCTGCTATTCTACCTGTGTGTTTTAATTTAGGTTTTTTTTCCCTCCCCCTGCAGGTGAAAGCTGCGCTCAAAGGCTTCTAATGCTGAACTATCTCCCAGCCAATGAAGATCGGGCAACGTTTGACGTCATGGCTCTTCCCCAGTACATGTAATTGGACGTGATTAATATCTCTAGCATCTGGTCGCGTAAATTAATTAGAGGTTTCATTCAAGTCCCAAGTCAACAGTCGATGCCGCTCATGTCAACTGAATGGTATCAGGGTGTGAATTAGCCACGTTACTTAATGCACTCACATCTGTAAAAGGCTTTAGTCGCCATTTTGTTATCTCTTTATCAGTGTCATACATTATTAGTGTTTTCTTCCTTATTTTGTAGCGATAAATATAGTGGGTATAAATAATCCAGACTCTAATTAAAGTGTTCATTACGGAACACTAACGTTTTTCCTCCACATCGACGTCATTTCGAAGACTGCACCTTGTTAATTACACTTTAATTGATTAGAGACAGAAAAACTATCTGCACGTTCCCTACTCAGTTTTGTATAAAACATTGTTAAAACTATTATACTGTATCTGCATTATATTAATCAAGGATACACCGTTTTAGAAACTACCCTACTCTACACTTCCTTGTACGTACAATGGGTATAGTGGAATGCAGTAGTGCTTAAACCATAGTTAATTCTTTCAAGATCCGAAGTGATTAAGAAATTCAGCTTTCTCCTTTAAGGCAAGGTTGCACTGAAAATTCCCAATTTTATGATATTAAATATATCATTTAGAAAATGTAGCTACATAATTAGAGTATAATTTTAAACTTTCATGTAAATTCTCATGTTGATACACCAAATAGTATATTAATTATTAATTATTTTTGGTGGAAATATTGAAAAAGTTACTCGTCATATAAAATGTTCTGCTCGTTAAAAAAATTTTAGCTTTTAAGTTGTATTTTTGTTTTTGGCTAGTACAGAGCAATTTTAAAATACTGACCTTCTTATTGTTTGGAATATTCTTGAAGCATTTGTACTAAAATATTTTCCATGTGTTAGCTCTCAACATTTTGAGGATATTAACTTTTTTATTTCTTAAAACCTTATAATTTTCAAAACATGAGATTTAACAAAAAAAGTAGAATGCGAAGTTTCTTATTTACATATTATGGACCTATCATGTTAGTTTCACCAAGCTAAATGAAAAACTTTGACGCGTGAGGCATTTTGTATACTGAAAAGTGTTAGGAAAAAGTTTTTTTCAGAATATTTATTTTAAAGTAATGATTGTTACTCTTAACGATTGTTAAATGTCTCTTTAAATCGTCACATGCTGGCCTAAAATGGTGCATATGATAAAAATAGCATGTCATGTATTACTACACACTCTAAGCTACCAAAAATGCCAAAAAAGAGAATTCCATATTTTCAATATTTTCGGCGAATTTTCAGTGTAGCCTTGCCTTAAGAGAAAAGGAGAAGGATTCCCTGTTTAAAAAGCCACACACATTTTAAAGACAGTCCTTCATCACCTGCGTTGTTTAATATTTATATAAATGACGTAGGTAAATTTGGCAAGAACAGCTGATTTATAATTTTAGACTTAACAACTCTGTTTTAAATACACTTCTTTTTGCAGACGATCAGGTTGTGTTTGCAGAAACGAGGATAACACTGACTGGATGTTGCACGAAATAGCAAAATCCTATAATTTAAAGATCTCTGCAAAGAAAACTAAAGTCCACGCATCTTGTGGACAAGAACATTTTAGAGCTAAAATCCTAATTGGGAAGGCCAATTTAGACCGTCTCAATTTTTAATTTTCTTGGTTTGACATTGTCTTATTTGTACTCTAAGGTCCCCGAGAAAATGTTATGTAAGTTTCAACAAATGATGGGTTAAATAAAATAATGCTATTTAGAGAGTAAGGCAAGAGACAATCAAATTTTATAAAGTGATGGTCGTGCCTATGTTACTTTACGACGCAGAGACCTAGATATTAACAACGAGTTTGGCAAAAAGGATTGACGCAGCAGAAGCGAGATTGTTAAGACTATTGGCAGCTTTCAGACTGCAAGATCACAAAAGAAACCAGGAAATACGAGGACAATTAAATACTGAAAGAATTCTGCAGAAGACAGGTGAGTACAGGATAAAAGGGCATGAGCATATGACACTGATGAAGAAAGGCCGTATCCCTAAAGAACTTTATGAATACAAACCCCAAGGGACAGGAAATATCAAACGACCTGTCAATTGCTTGGTTTCGGAACGGATAAATAATGTCTAATCCGAATTGTATATGATGATATTTTAAAATGGTAACTAATAATATCTCGGAATGGTTAACTACAAGTACAGAAAAAAAGTATTTGATATCAGTAGCTTTATTGCGCACCATATTTTTATATACGAAGCTTTTAGCTATCCTTTTACCAGCTATACCAAAGGTCCACTTTTTTTTATTTTTACTTTTTATTTTTGCAATTAACGTCCTCCAACATTAAGTCATATCGGACCATGAATGAAATGGGCGAAATGATGCTCAAATGAGTCCGAGGTCCATGGAGTTTAGAGTTACCTGACATTAGTCTACCAGGATAAGCAAAAACCCCGGAAGAAACCTTATCCAGGTAACTCGTCCTGACCAAGATTAGATCTCGGGACCCCTTGAACGTGAGGTAGACACGCTAGCATCTACGCTATCGAGGCGGGCTTCAAGAGGTTCCAATATCGAATCTCTGTCAGGGTGAGTTATCTGGATAACGCTTTTTCCGTGGGTTTCCCTTATCCTGAAAGACGAATGTCAGGTAACTGTGAGCTCTATGGACTCTGAGATCATTGGAGCATCATTACACCCACTTCATTCACCGTCCGATATGACTTAACGTTGGAGGACGTACACATGCACATTTTTAATGAGACAAAACTTAAAACCATCAGTGTTCTTAGTTTTAAACTCTACATTAGACATTTCAAAGCAAAGCTGTCCACTTTTAAAAGTTTTTGTTGAAAAAGTATTATCATTTTCCCTCTCTCCGGGAGAAGTGTACTTCTTTTTCTGTCATATGACCCTAGGTTCTATTGGGCTAAATAGTCTCTCAGACAAAACTATTGCAGATGAAATACACAACTATTTAGCACTCTTTTAAAAATTTGTTTTCCAGTAAATCAGATGACAAATCTTCGTTGAGATATGCAGTGTTAACTGGCACTAAATTTGAGAGAACGTAAGCTTTCACGACCGGAGTTAATATTATAATTAATTATTTCCGGGCTGTTTTGCCGTGGTCTGTTGGCGTAAAAACGTCCAAACGTTTCGTCCACATCTGCGGTAGACATCTTCAGTGGCGCGGTCATAGTTTCGCGGCGTTTCACTGTCTCCGAGAAAACTACGACCTCGCCACTGAAGATGTCTACCGCAGCTGTGGACGAAATGTTTGGACGTTCTTACGCCAACAGGTCACGACAAAACCGCCCGGAGATAATTATAATACGGAACTAAATTTGACACACGATTATTTACTTGCACAATGTTACAGTGCAGGTATCAAATTCTTGGCAATTTCTCGGGCCTTGTAATGTTCTACTTACGGCAGTAATACGAGGGCTGTTCAATAAAGTATGATCATAATTTTTTTATGGTCTTAATTTTTCGCACTAAAATTCAATCTTATTATATTCTGTTAGCTTAATGTGAAACAAACACGCCGTAGTAGTTTCATTGTTGGTACTCCTGGTTCCCGCCTGTGAGAACCAGGCAAGTTTACACATGTTCAGTATCGCCTACCGCTGCAATGGAGGTAACATGCTGTTAAAGTTGATGTTGGAGGAAGATCCGGAGTTTCTTTCAAACGTAATCACTGCTGATGAAACTTGGCTACATCATTTTGTTCCTGATAGCAAACAGCAAAGCTCAGTGTGAAAATCTGCTTCATCACCAAGCTCCTATTGGGAAATTTATGGTCATTTAATTCTTTGATATTCGTGGAATGGTTTATCGTTATGTTGTACCTGCACACACAACAGTAACTGGACAATACTTTTTTAATTTTAAGTGCGAGGATCTACTCCCATTAGTCCTGGACCCGTAGGACCAGAACCCGGGTCTCTCAGGTATATTTACCGTAGGACAGTACCTATTTTGTAAACTGCCCCCCCCCCACCTGCACACGGCAGACTGGACGGAAGTGGACACGCCACTTACGCGCCGGTCCTTAATGAACCAGCTACCAAATAACCTCGGTAGGGCCGCCGGTGTCTAGCACACCAACTACTAGCTCTGTAGGCTAGCACCCGGGACTTATGAGGCAACCCTCTACCCCCTCCGGGCGGCCAAAGCCTGGCCGGAGGTACCCAATTTCCCGTGGGTGACGGGAACACACTGCTCCCTCGAGTCCAACCCAATCCGAACAGCTCCTAGAGGGAGGGGCTCGAATGTTCGGCCCGAGGTTCCTCTAGTAACGTCAGAGGTACCACGAGTGCTAAGGGTCCGCAGCGCCCGCACCTTGGCAGCTGAAAGGGACGAATCCCTCCCCCTACGGGGAACTGGACAATACTACAGGGATGACCTGAAAACATTGCAAATCCACATCAGGCACATTTCCATGAAGCAGGCTGGATGCTGCACCACGATAATGCGCGGCCGCATATTGCCAACATTGTTGCTGAATATCTTGCAAAAATCAACGTGAAGTACATCTCTCACCCTCCCTATAGTCCGGATTTAGACCAATGTGACTCTTTTCTATTCCATAACTTGAAGAAACGCCTCGTGGGAGGCATTATCCATCATCAGAAGCAGTGGTGAAAGCTGCGGAGGTGAATTTGAAGGATCTCTCAAAAATGGTTTCCAGCATGTCTTTGAAGACTGGCAGAAACGCTGGGATAAGTGCATCTCATTCAGGGGAGACTATTTTGAGAAGGACCATCAAAATTATGAGGATGAGTAAAGGTACCTTGTCAAAAAAAATGTGATCATTCTTTATTGAACAGCCCTCGTACTTTGCGATTTTAAAATAAAATAAACATTACAGAAACACCACCGAAGTGTCGAGAAAGTTTCGAGCCAATTTTCTGAAGATCTTTCAATGTTGGCACACTGCAAGTATCGAGAGTATCTAGGTATCGCAAGTATATAATAATTTCATTAAAATATTTTTAAAATGTGGTATATTAATCAAAATCGTTAACAATAATTCCTGAATTAACGTAAATATTCCATAAATGTTGTAAGTAAATTTTAATTTGGGGTATTTTCGTAAATGTTAACGTACCGCATCTTTGAAAGGAGGCCCGCCTCAGTAGCGTAGATGGTAGCGTGTCTGACTCACGTTTAAGAGGTCCCGAGTTCGAATCTCGGTCAGGGTGAGTTACTTGGATAAGGTTTTTGCCGGGGTTTTCCCTTATCCTGAAAGGCGAATGTCAGGTAACTCTAAGCTCTATGGACCCTGGGCTCATTCGAGCATCATTTCACCCTTTCACTCGTCGTCCGATATGACTCAACGTTGGAGGACATAATTACAAAAAAAAAGGTATAGGAGCTGAACGTAAACAGAAAGCTTAGCTTTTAATTGAATTTTCGGTTTAGAGTGGTGACAGATACAGAAACATACACGCAAGTATACAAGCCTTTCCCCAAAAATGTTTGTTTTTAATCCAGGGAGTCTCAATTTCTGGATGGAATGCCTATTACAGATAAAAGGGTAGAGATAGTAATATTTCTGTAAGCAGAAGTTGAGCAGTGTGGTTGCTAAGTAAAATGATGTTGCCCACTAAGTGCTTCCACATAGCAGTTATAAAGGCGACCTGCGGAAAGCGTCCTTTGATGGACATTCCGTTTTGCTCTCTCGGTAGTTAAAAGAGCGGAAGGCTTTTTTAACATTATAAAACTCTTGAGATGATGCGGGCGCTTGGACCATATCGTCGAGCAATTGAATCGTAAACTCATACCTTTGATGTATAGAATGGAATGGATATTGCATCTCATAACAATCTCGTAGGGTATGCTGCTTAACATCTGACGAAATTCTTTTGAAATGAAACATCAAAAGCTACAGACTCGAGCCCTAGGGAGAAAAGGATCATTATAACCAGAGCAAATCTCTTCCGAGAGCAAGAAATAGAATATTCTGGCGACCAAACGAAGTTATCATCATTCGCTTTGACTGTCTCCTCAAGAAAAAGGAAATTTTCGTTGCTCGCCTCCAAAGAATCTTTTGTGATTGAATAACGCAGTCATATTACAGAGAAAAAGTCAAGGATTTCAAATACGTTCTACGGAGTTGTGTTTTATACAAAGTTCTACATTTACATTAGCACTTTGTAATGGTGCATAGCTACAAAGAATGCAGTAAAAACACTTTTTTTGTTTCAAATTAAAAAAAAAGGATAATGCGAAGTTTATCAAAATATGAAGCGATACAGACACACGAATTCCTCTACTCACTCTTACGCAGCCAGTTTTGCTCACTTCACGTTAATCCATATCAACATTTTCAGGGTGAGTTACCTCGATAAGGTGTTTTCCGGGGTTTTCCCTTATCCTAAAAGACGAATGTCGAATAAGTCTAAGCTCCATGGACCCTGGGCTCATTCGAGCGTAATTTCACCCATTCCATTCACCGTCCGATATTACTTCACGTTGGAGGACTTAAATTACAAAAAAAAAAAAAAAAAAAAAAAAAAAAAAAAAACATATCAACATTTGTAGAAATGCTCTTATTACATTCAGTCTTATACATCAATGCGAACATAAGAATACAGTAGGCTTAAAGGGACAGGATATTCCATCCTCTTTAGATGTCCAGAGCATAATAAAAGGAACATGTTCCTTTGTTGAGAAAAATGTAAGTTTTTGAAAATACTAAACCATAGTAAAGAATATCTCGAAAATGATTATCCTAAAAAAAAGAACAACTAAAACTTGACATAAATTATCTATCGTATATGCTTTAACGAGATTTGCTTTTTGTTGTAAAATTTTGTGTTTCTCTTGCAGTTTACCAATTATGCAAAGTGATCCAAAAAGAAGAAGACTTGAGAGGCTATTCCCAAAAGATCCAAAATATAATCTTCACTCTTTATGAAAATAACTTACATGTGTGCATTTTAGATAAAATATTTAGAGACACCTTTGAGAAAGTAAACATTTTAAAAAATTTGTATGTTTGAAATTTCCTTGGAAGTCTTCATGTCCCTACCTTCTAAGATGCTAAAAAGAAATAGCAAGGTTAATGTTTAACCAACTTTTAGCTTTTAGTTATTCTGTTCACAGAGCGTACACAATATATATGTATATATATTGTGACTTTGTGGTTCGTAGAACCAAGGTTCAAATTTGCCGAAATTCTAAATGTTCTTTATTTCCGTCGAAATACACGGTTCAATTCTCACGTAACAACATTACATGATATAAACACACCAATATCTACCAAGGTCGATGACAATAACAATCAGTTCTCGTCACACAGCATTTGTTCACAGCTGTTTACTATTTACTCACAACTCTCTGCTGTTCTCCGCTTACCTTTCCCGCGACTGTCCGCTGGCGTGTCCCAATCTCTTAAATACCTCATTAATAATTCTAGATACTTCCGGAACAAAAAAGAAATCGAAACAGTCAAGACGTCACCAGAATGTTCTATAAGCGTAACTTAATCTGGGCGCTATGTTTATCTGCTTTTTGCAGGCTCTTTATTTCCACACTGTCCGCCTATCAGTTCCTTTGTGTGCACAAGCCGCCTTATCGCGATCGGCTTCGCGACACTATATATATATATATGAGAAAAGAGTATTATATAATACCATTCACATTTCTAAGTATATGCTATAACTAATTGTGATAAGCTGTCATGTCACTTGTAAAACAAATGGCTATTGATTTTGTTGTCATAAAACAATGTATTTAAAATGTTACAAATGGAGGTTAACATGAAATAATCGGGTATTATGGAATAGGTGGTTTAAAACATTGAAAAATTAATTGGATTTCATAAAACATGAAACACGATTGGTTTAAAATAGATGAAACACCTATAAAAAGTCTATATTAGCAGAAAAAATAGATATTGTGTGTATTTTAATGAATTTAATTTCCTAAAAACCTATACTTTGATTCAAATTAGGCTAATTTCTGTTATATAAATAATAATTGTTTAGCTACTAATATTATACTCAAAAATCAGTTTAGTTTTACTTCTATTCAGTATATTTTGTATAGTTAAGCGCAGAAGTTCTACTCCCATTAGACATGGACCCGTAGGACCAAGGACCCGGGAGCGATGGATACTCCGGGGCCGTTTCCATAGGGCAATATAAAGCCCCCCCCCCCGCGCTGAGCACAACGTCAAGACGGGATGTAAGTGGATACGCCACTTACACGCGTCAACCCCACAGGGAAGACTACCGAAAACCTCGGTGGTGCCGCGTGGTGATCTAGCACACCTTCTACTAGCTCTGCAGTCTAGTACCCGGGACTTATGAGGCAACCCTCTACCCTCTCCGGGCGGCCGTAGCCTGGCCGGAGGTACCCAATTCCCCGTGGGTGTCGGGAGGGGCTCGGCAGTTCGGTCCGAGGTTCCTCTAGTAACGTCAGAGATACCACGAGTGCTAAGGGCCCGCAGCGCCCGCACTGTATATTTTGTATAGTTATATATAACATTATACTTTTACATCGGGTATTATGAAATACCTGGTATTCTATAATAGCCGACCCGCCATAATTCCATAATAGTCAATGAGCCTTTAGGTAATGGACAAAACTTTGCCACATAAGAAGGACCACAATATAAAAAATTACAGTACTTTTAGTGTACCTTTCGCTTAACATCAATGTTCAAGTCACACACGTCTTAGTGGGTTAAAATTATTCTTTTTTTACTTTCGAATATCACAAAACATGCTTTATTCTGAAGTGGGTGAAATGAAAGCAACTCGCTGCCAACTCTCACTGCAGTGCATCTCACATCTGGGTATTCCATATTTTCGGACTATTATATAGTACCGAGCTCTCCTTACTTCAGGAGTCCCACAAATTTATTCTCCAATAATATCGCCACTGGAATTTAGAGAAAGTAACTTTGGCAATTTAAATTTGCGAAAATATTCATTTTTATGCAATAAGTAAAAACTAAATATATGCTCCAAGAGGAGCCGCACATAAACCAATTTTGCTTTTGGCAAAAGTTACCTAAAATATGTATTAATCTGGTTCGACCACTTTTATAAAATAATGCACTTTGGAATATTCGTAATAAAGTAAGATATTAGAAAAAAAATTAAACTTAGAGCTTAAATTTCCCTTCATGGGTGACGTGCCATGACGCATGCATAAAACTTTATGGCGAACTATAACAATTTGCCTTGGGGTGACTCAACGGTCTGATGATTCACATGTGCAAAGTAAAATTGCGAAACAAGGAAATTAGGTCTGCACTGACTCACTGTGCGTGATGTGAAATCTTACATTAAAGTAATGGTATAGCTATCGAGCGGAAACTAGTGAACAGGAAAATTCCGAGGGTTGTAGTGTTGTGTCAACGTCGCTCTTATAATCCATTGTAGAGCGATCGCCTTATTTTCTTTAGCAGGAAAGTTCATTAACTAAAAGAGAATGGTTTCCTCATTGCCTCTGTATGTTCATCTACATGCGAAAGCGTTAGTATTTTTTTACTTGTATATTTTATCTACTGAACTTATAAAATACATTTCTTTCGTTTGAAATTAAAACATCGGCATGAAGGATCTTTAATTAAAATTGAAAAACTATAAGGACATTTAAAAAATTTGATAAATTTTATGGCCCATACTGTTATAATAATATTACGCAAAGGAACCCTTGATTCATTTGAATAAATACAGATAGTAAAAAAAGGTTTGCCTAAAAGTTACACTTGAAATAATTGTTCTGGATCACTCCCAGATTCTAAAAGCCCGCCTTGGTAGCGTAGATAGTAGCATGTCTGCCTCACGTTCAAGAGGCCCCGAGTTCGAATCTCGTGCAGGGTGAGTTAGCTGGATAAGGTTTTTTCCGAGGTTTTCCCTTATCCTGAAAGATGAATGTCGGATAAATCTAAGCTCTATGGATTTTGGGCTCATTTGAGCATCATTTCACCCAACGTTGGAGGACGTAAAATTAAAAAAAAATTCTAAAGTATTTCTAGAAAAAAAGATTGTTCATAGAGTAGCACATATTTGTCGTGTGTCACGGCTCATACCTGTTCTAAGCTTCTTATAATCTAAAAAAGACCATTTTAGGAAAGTATCCGATCAGTCTATATGTTCTGTGAGTGTGTGTGTGTGTGTGCGTGCGTGCGCGTGTGTGTGTGTGTGCGTGCGTGTGTGTGTGTGTCCCTGAACACATAGGTAACTCATAAATGAAAACCTTGTCATATACCAAACAAATATAGACAATGGAAATTAATTGTTGTTTCACACTGGCCGTGTGTAGGCTAAATTGTGGAAACGCAGAGTCAGACTGAAAAATTCAATGCCATAGCCGGGATTTGAAACACGGTTCTTCCGGTCTCCGTCCAGCCGCTCTAACCATTGAGCTACCATGGCCAACGTGCTGAAATGACATTAAATTCTCCAACTGACTCGTGTTTTTCCCGGTAAACCACTTAGTAGTTCTCATAAACACATAAGACAACTACCTTAATGGCGACTTACTACATGTAAGTACTTTAAGGCTCGGGCTTTATAGTTAACCACTATTAGGTCAATTAATGGAAATTAATTGTTCTTTCACACTAGCCGTGTGTAGGCTAGCCGTTGTAAGTACTTAAAGGCTCGGGCTTTATAGTTAACCACTATTAGGCCAATTAATGGAAATTAATTGTTCTTTCACACTAGCCGTGTGTAGGCTAGCCGTTGTAAGTACTTAAAGGCTCGGGCTTTATAGTTAACCACTATTAGGTCAATTAATGGAAATTAATTGTTCTTTCACACTAGCCGTGTGTAAGCTAGCCGTTGTAAGTACTTAAAGACCCGGGCTTTATAGTTAACCACTATTAGGTCAATTAATGGAAATTAATTGTTCTTTCACACTAGCCGTGTGTAGGCTAGCCGTTGTAAGTACTTAAAGGCTCGGGCTTTATAGTTAACCACTATTAGGCCAATTAATGGAAATTAATTGTTCTTTCACACTAGCCGTGTGTAGGCTAGCCGTTGTAAGTACTTAAAGGCTCGGGCTTTATAGTTAACCACTATTAGGTCAATTAATGGAAATTAATTGTTCTTTCACACTAGCCGTGTGTAAGCTAGCCGTTGTAAGTACTTAAAGACCCGGGCTTTATAGTTAACCACTATTAGGTCAATTAATGGAAATTAATTGTTCTTTCACACTAGCCGTGTGTAGGTTAGCCGTTGTAAGTACTTAAAGACCCGGGCTTTATAGTTAACCACTATTAGGTCAATTAATGGAAATTAATTGTTCTTTCACACTAGCCGTGTGTAAGCTAGCCGTTGTAAGTACTTAAAGGCTCGGGCTTTATAGTTAACCACTATTAGGTCAATTAATGGAAATTAATTGTTCTTTCACACTAGCCGTGTGTAAGCTAGCCGTTGTAAGTACTTAAAGACCCGGGCTTTATAGTTAACCACTATTAGGTCAATTAATGGAAATTAATTGTTCTTTCACACTAGCCGTGTGTAGGCTAGCCGTTGTAAGTACTTAAAGACCCGGGCTTTATAGTTAACCACTATTAGGTCAATTAATGGAAATTAATTGTTCTTTCACACTAGCCGTGTGTAAGCTAGCCGTTGTAAGTACTTAAAGACCCGGGCTTTATAGTTAACCACTATTAGGTCAATTAATGGAAATTAATTGTTCTTTCACACTAGCCGTGTGTAAGCTAGCCGTTGTAAGTACTTAAAGACCCGGGCTTTATAGTTAACCACTATTAGGTCAATTAATGGAAATTAATTGTTCTTTCACACTAGCCGTGTGTAGGCTAGCCGTTGTAAGTACTTAAAGACCCGGGCTTTATAGTTAACCACTATTAGGTCAATTAATGGCAATTAATTGTTCTTTCACACTAGCCGTGTGTAAGCTAGCCGTTGTAAGTACTTAAAGACCCGGGCTTTATAGTTAACCACTATTAGGTCAATTAATGGAAATTAATTGTTCTTTCACACTAGCCGTGTGTAAGCTAGCCGTTGTAAGTCGCCATTAAGGTAGTTGTCTCATGTGTTTGAGAACTCCTATGTGGTTTACCGGGAAAAATACGAGTCAGATGGAGAATTTAATGTCATATTGACACGTTGGCCATGGTAGCTCAATGGTTAGAGCGGCTGGATGGAGACCGGAAGATCCGAGGTTCAAATCCCGGCTATGGCATTGAATTTTTCAGTCTGACTCTACGTTTCCACAAATATAGACAAATGTGACACGAAGACTTTCCAGAAAAAACCTTAAATCAAACTACTCTTTAAATGAAAAAAAAAAACTATTCGAAAAGTTGGAGTATTAATAAATGCTTAATAATTTTTATTAGAATACTATTTCATGACAAGTGAAATGTATCTTAAATTTTCTGTAAATTGCTTCCGAAGTCCTACTCATTTTGGATTACTTCTACGTAAACCTGGATAGAAAAATAAATTTAGGTCTTGTTACATTATACAATTCATGGCACGTGAATTTTTAGTGGTGTTAACGACCTACGAGAGATAATGTTCCTTGTTCTTGACCCCAGCCTTTCTTTTGTCTTTTTCCCTTCTGAACTTGCAAAGATAATTAAATTGCAAAGCCATCACACAACGATCAGCTCTTAAACGATCCCACTCTCGCTTAAACCTAATGCATTCGCCAGTCTTATTGTACTTACAAGGAAGTATGCAAATCACATTCATAAAAAGTTTTTGTCAATTAACATGAACCTTATAGAAGAACAAGCTTCTTACGTATAGTTTGTTGAAAACTTGGTAGAGAAAACTCACGTAAATATAACACACAATTGGTTTCTGTTAGATAAGTTATATTATGTTACCTGTAGCATTAAATATGTTTTGTAATTTAATTTTTGGAACCAATGTTTAGTCACACTATAACATTAATAAAGTTTCCTCAAATCTCACCTTTCTGAAAAGGTGACTTTGGAAGATAACATTACAAAAATGTTGAGCCATGAAGCAAAACGATTTTAGTAAATTTCTACTTTAACCTTCGTGCAGTCATTTTCTTTTTGCAAGTGCGCATCTCCTTCTGCTTTTATGGTGCTGGGGGTTTTGGTAACTTATTGACGCAATGTGTTCTAAACGGTCAGTTGACTATGATACATTTTAGCGAGACAGCATTTCTGTTATTTGCAATTAAACTCAGTTGCGCACAGTTGGGCTACATATGTAGCCCGGGCGACCACTAATGTAACAGTTGTTGAAATGGCTACTAAGAGAAAGGTCATATCAGTGCGATCAATTCCATGTGTATTTTTTCTGCGAAGCAGAAATATATGAAAATCAAACGATGCTTGTTTCTTGAGACAATGTAATGGGAGCTCATAAAGCCTCAAATACGAGGGTGGTTCCTTAAATAAGTTATGTGTTAACTTTGAATTTGGCGCAATTCCTCAATGCTTCTTCTCCAATCCCCTGCAGTAGTAACTTCCTAAGTCAACAGGTTGCAGCACTGCATCCTCTTGCAAAATGGCTGACATCGAAATTCGTATTAGACAGAGTTCTGTGATAGAATTTTTGACTACGGAGGGTGAAACGCCAATTCGCATTCACGAAAGGCTAAAAAATGTGTATGGTGATGCAACGGTGGATGTCAGCACTGTTAGACGATGGGTTCGTCGCTGTAACGAAGCTGAAGGACAAACACCATTGACAGATGAAAAGCGAAGCGGCAGGCCGGTTACTGCAGTGACTCCATGCAACATTCAGCGAGTCGATGACATCATTCGTGGTGATCGCCGGGTAACAACAGTTGAATTGTGTCGCATTACCTCCCTCAGTAAAGGCAGTGTGATGACGATTATTCAACAACTGGGTTACTCTAAAGTTTGCTCACGTTGGGTACCAAGTATGTTAACAGCCCAAAACAAAGAAACAATGAAAACAATAGCCTCCGAACACTTGAAGCGCTTCAATTTGGAGGGAGAGGTGTTTCTGGAACAGATTGTTACTGTAGACAAAACGTGGGTTCATTTTTTTGAACCTGAATCAAAGAGGCAGTCAATGGAATAGCATCACACAACGTCACCGAAAAAAAAATCAAAACTCAGTGTTTTGAGATGCAGAGGTTGTGCTTATGATTAATTTTTTGGAGTAGGGATGCACAATAAATTCTGTCCAATACGTCAGAACTCTCAAAAAGCTGAAAGTACGTCTTCGCCGAGTTCGCCCAACAAAAACTATGGCGGATGTTCTTCTTTTGCATGACAATGCAAGACCACACACCAACCGTTACACCACTGCAGAAATTGAGAAATTGGGATGGTAAGTCTTACCTCATACAGCCCTGACCAGGCACCATCAGACTTCCATCTGTTCGGGCCACTAAAGGAAGCTCATCGTGGGATTCATTTTGAAGATGAGGAGGCTGTGAAAACGTCCGTGCGTCAATGGCTTAGGAAGCAAGACCGTGTGTTTTACCACACTGGAATACATGCCCTAGTTTAAAGGGGGACAAAAACTGTGGAAAAGGACGGAGATTATATTGAATAGGGACAAATTAGTCGTCAATGTTGTAGTTTTTCAAGCTATGTAAATTGGATTCAATTTTCTTGGCAATTAAAAGAGAAAAAATAGGTGGCATTACTTTTTGACCCACCCTCGTAGAAAGAAGTTCAGAACTGAACACTATACCAGTCTTAGTAAGAATGCGTGCTAAGGTTATTTTCGGAATTGAAGACGTTCGCAGAACATAAGTCACACAGCTTCACAACAGGGTAGGTAGGTGTTATTAATGTGGAAGAAACAAGGATAAATCTCCCAGGAAGAGTTGCAGCATGTGTCAAAGAAAGATTTGCAATAGTCCTTCCACGGCGGTGTGTAAAGGGCGTCTACAAAAAGAATTGTAAACCAAATAGTAATGTGTCATATTTTGAGACTATTACTACATATTCATAAGGTGATTGATGGAGCAATGTAAGCATTTGATACATTCTGTACCAGATATTGTTGTTTCCACTACTATTAACTTGATTAATATGATTCTGGAATGTAAAAGAGCACTATAAACGAGTTTACCGTGTATTTTACACGACATATAGTATACTTTAATTTAATATCAAATTATCTCGAAACAGTTCATAAAACTCAATTTGAATGTAAGTAAACACTATAAAGAAATAAAGGAATATCCCAAAAGGCTATTAAAACAATTATAAACAGTACATAAAGTAAATTTTATATGGGCTACATATGTAGCCCACGCGACCACTCACGTCATAAATCATCACGTGACTACTCCAGGGTTAACTGCAGAAGTTTAAATTCAATGCAACACAATGAAATACCTATTTAAATGGTGTTATACATTTTTGTTCTTCAGACTTTTAAGTTTTGTGCTTAGTTTTCAATTTTAACAAATTAAGTGCCTTGTGTAATCACAGTTATGTAGATGTGATCTTCTAATTTAAGAATTTAATTTCAGTTTCTCCTAACAAACCATTCAGCGAGATCCCTCTCTGTGTGGGTTATCATTTATTACAGCATATTACCAAATTTTTCTTTATGGATTTTCACCGCTGGCCTTCATAATTGGAGTTTCCCACTCATTCAGACATTTCTAAGTGTTTGCACACAATAAGTGAATGAAACCAAAGCGGAAACCTCTAAAGCTTGTCAAACAAAATTACGCGATAAGCACTCGGGTTGGAAATTAATTACGGCGGCTTTGAGAGCTCAAAGGAGAACATCCCTGGAATGCTTTTCTTCTTCCCCGAATGAACCGTTATGCTTTAGTGTTGATAACTGGAATTTGTGGTGTCTTTGTTGTAGATAATTTAGATCGTTGGACAGACCCAAATATCTCACTTAAAGCGACACCATCGTTATCACGAATTATCTTCTCTCATCGCTTTTTTAAAGCGATACACTTATCGTACTAGTAGGACGTTAATTTAACATTTGAGAAGAAATGCGGTGCGAGTCTATTCTACTAAGGTGAAATTTACCATTCATCTCATATTTTCTTTAGCTACACTATATTTGTAACACCTAATTGTTTCCTTAGACTTCTTTCTTTTTATGATACACTGAGTATACCAAAACAATGGGCATGATATTTTTATCTCTGATAACTCAATCTTCTTTTGTTTATTTAATTATAAATTACATTAGTTCGTTTTTGTGATGGTTTTTCCAAATTATAGTTCTAAAATATACTTAATAAATACAATGCCTTCTATAAATTATCTTGTGTAATTGAGATAATATCAGCTTACAGCCAGTAAAAGAAGTAATACTCTCAACAACACCACATCAAAATTTGACCAAAGATAAATACACAGTACTGAATAAAAATATCTAATATGTTGACATGACTTTTCTATCTCTTTTACCAACTATTCTTACAAAGGTTTATTTATCTTGTACATGTTAATAGAGATAAATGACTATACAAATGGCTTTATTGCTTATATATTTACGAGTAAATTCAATGGGACTTAGGCGATAGATATAATTGTTTACTGGCGTTATGCGATGACTATGACATTCCAAAAGTTAAGTGACAAACACAATTTATAAAATCACGTGAGAGTAACCTATGATGCCCTACACGTTTTGAATGATTTTGCACTTTGTTGTAAAAATGTCAAATGGTAGAAGACGAATCAAGCCCTACATGATGAAAATGTAGTTTTCTGAAAACATGGAGGTTAGTTTAAATAAATATTTTTGTGGCATTAACTATTTTCTAAATACTCCTTCCCTGAATTTCACAATTCTTGATAGATTTTTTTTTTTTAAATTTTACGTCCTCCAACGTTAAGTTATATCGGACGATGAATGGAATGGGCGAACTGATGCCCAAATGAGCCCAGGGTCCATAGAGCTTAGAGTTACCCGATATTCGTCTTCCAGGATAAGGGATAACCCCGGAAAATACCTCATCCAGGTAACTCACCCTGACCGAGATTTGAACTCGGGACCTCTTGAATGTGAGGCAGACATGCTACCATCTACGCTACCAAGGCGGGCATTCTTGATAGATTTTTTAAGTACAGAGTAAATATTCTTTTGTTTCTACTGATACATTGCAAGGAATGCTACATTCAAAATTAAAATTTTAGTATCGTGACAGCCTTCGGTATTCGTATTTTACCTCCTGTGAAGTGTACAATTAATCCCTTTTGCAATATCTATTTCAATCAGCGTGAAATACATAGAAAAGGTAAGATTTTAATAAATATTGTGTGGCAGAGTAGCTATTATATGAATGCAACATATACCTATAAACTTATAGTCACGACTGACCGTAATTATGTCATTCTCAATAAAGCTTTATGACGCTGTAAGAAGCTCTGAAGGTATGGTTGAAAATTAATATAAGACTGAAAAATACCTACTATGTAAACGCGGTACAAATATTGTTAGACAACAGCAAAGAAAACGTCAATTAATTCATAAATATGCAACTTAACAAAGTATCTGTAGAAGTATTACATTAAAATTTCTGCAGCTTTCTTTGTGTTTGTACCGCATTTAATAATTTTATCTCCAAGCTAAGCTTGAACATTGGACTGCTGTTCGTGTCCAACCATTGCCGAAGACATCAGAGGAAAACAATTGCGTTTCCGAACTTCGTATAAACAGACCTTCAAGCCAAGGCAGACTCTTTGAGAACAAAAAGACAAAAAAGGTAGGAGAAGATAAGATAAAAAGAAGGAACAAACTCCAAGGAAGTTATCGAAAAGAGCTGAACTCGATGAACCTGCCGAAGACGAAAAAAGCACCTTCGATCCATGTTGGAAACAGAAGTTTGAAACTCTCTCCATCTTCCATTTTTATATAAAGATATAGATAGATATATCTGTCTGAAACATTGTCGCAGCATACACTAAACAATGATAACTATTCGGGTGCGATGTCACAAGATGCCATTAGCTTAGCATACATTACTACTCGTAATAAAATGTAATCCGTATTCTCTGGCATTTTTTGTATAGTCACTGGAGTGCTTACTATTCAGAATTAATTTTGAATAACTGGTAAACCAAGCAAGATTACAGTAGAAAATAAAATATTCAATCTTCATAAATTTAAACTTCTGGATAGTACGAGGACTGTTCAATAAAGAATGATCATAATTTTTCGCATTAAACTTCAATCTTATTACATTCTGTTAGCTTAATGTGAAACAAACACGCCGTAGTAGTTTCATTGTTGGTACTCCTGGTTCCCGTCTGTGAGAACCAGGCAAGTTCAGACATGTTCAGTATCGCCTACCACTGCAATGGAGGTAACATGCAGTTAAAGTTGATGTTAGAGGAAGATCCGGAGTTTCTTTCAAACATAATCACTGCTGATGAAACTTGGCTACATCATTTTGATCCTGAGAGCAAACAGCAAAGCTCACTGTGGAAATCTCCTTCATCACCAACCCCCCAAAAAGCAAAAGTGGTTGCTTCTGCTGGGAAATTTATGGTCATAGCATTCTTTGATGTTCATGGAATGGTTTATCAGCATGTTGTACATGCTCACACATCAGTAACCGGACAATGCTACATGGATGTCCTGAAAACATTGCAAGTTCATATCAGGCGCAAAAGACCACATTTTCATGAAGCTGGCTGAATGCTGCATCACGATTAATGCGCGGCCGCATATTATCGTTATTGTTGCTGAATATCTTGCAAAAAGCAACGTGAAGTGCATCCCTCACCTTCCCTATAGTCCGGATTTAGCCCTATGTGACTTTCTTCTATTCCCTAACTTGAAGAAGAGCCTTCGTGAGAGGTACTATCCATCCTCGGAAGCTGTGGTGAAGGCTGCGGAGGCGATTTTGAATGATCTTTCAAGAAATGGTTTCCAGCATGTCTTTGAAGTCTGGCAGAAACCTCGGACAAGTGCATCGCATTCAGGGGAGACTATTTTGAGAAGTACCATCAAAATTATGAGGATGAGTAAAGGTACGTTGTCAACAAAAAATTTGTGATCATTCTTTATTGAACAGCCCTCGTATAATTAGAATAGAAGTTTAAAAAAATTATGGAATAAGATACATATCCAATTTAAAATTTAGAATTGTGAAAAATAACAATTAAAAGTTAAATTACTATAAAAAGAAAATGTAATTGGATAAGACACCTACAAAAACATAAAACTAAAGCTGCTGAAAGATTGGATTCCTATTGGAATCTCTTAGGCAGGAGATGGGAAAGAGAAGCACATAAAATAATTTATCAAAGAAATTGCTAAAGAACGGAACTATGGACAAAGGTACAAAGTGACAAAGTTGGCAAGAAGCAGAGCGCGATGGAAATACTTCGTGAATGCCCTATGCTTCTGACAAGGAGATTCAGAAGTTTGAGTGAATGACTGAACTGGTAAATAAGAGATAGACAAAACAAAAACATAGCTCATTGATGTAATCGTTTTCAGCTATTCCTGTGGCATATTTAAGTCTTACCAGGTTTTATTCTGAAATGGATTTTAAGTATTGTTGAATATTTAAGTATATTTGTAATATCAGGGCGATTCAATAAACACCCGTGTTAAGAATGAAGATGCCAATCTTTTCAAACATAAATTAGTTATTTCTTAACATAGTTACCTTTAGATATACACTGTATGCCCACGACAAGAAGGCTAGAGGGGTATGAAGGGCAGAGGAGCTTGAACTGTTTGTCTGTTCCGGTAGCGGATCTGTTTACTAGGAAATGAGTGAATGAGAGTGCATATGAGTCACCCATGCTGCCAGATCTAATGTTTGTTGCGGCGATAGGTATTATGTATAAGTGAACTACGTGTCAACACTTGTGTATTTTAAACGAGCCTTCCATCCGTGTCATACTCGGAAGGCGAGCATACACAACTAGGAGACAGCAAAAGTGATTACGTTGCACATTCCTCTAGCTTGCCTTCTTGTCCTGGGCAATTAGTACACTGCTCCCACGGTACTTGTCAATTTCAAAAAAGGAATAGTCAAGCTCTGGAAAATGCGCCACTGTCTCGAGATGTCATTTGATCTAAATTTTGTTTCGGCGACCCATTTCTTTATGTTTCGAAACAAGAAGAAACCACAAGGGGCCAGTTCGGGCGAGTTTGGGGCCAGCAATTCATAACGCTGGCCATGTGCTGGTGTATTGTCGTGGTGAAACACCACATTGTTCTACGCCAAATAGGACCTATCTCCTTTAACACGGGCTAGTAAGTCACTGCAGTAGTGTCCAGTAATCGTTTTGTTTTTCAAGATGTCAATAGCTATAAACTAAAAACCATATTTAGCCTCTTTGGAACATATTCAGCTGAAAGAACACCTAGTTTTCTTTCTTGCTACGTTTCTGTAGTACAATGACGAATCCGGGTGTCATAAATGGTAAAAATCAACGCATGTTGAGTCTTTCAGATTTCGCTTAAACAGTTCCAAACAAAGCTTCGAAGTTGAAAGCCGCACCCACTTGCTGAAAAGTATAAGTAAACGCTGCTCCGCTGAAGTCGACAATTTCTTCATCTACCATGCAAAATATGAATTGGCTCTCCAATTGATACACCTTTGGTCTCTATCACTTCACGAACTTTCGTTCAACGGTCAGTGAGAATTATATCGCAGACTTTTCCAATAAATTCCTCAGTAATCACATCTGCCGGGCAGGGTATAGTCATCAAAATCGGATGTTCAACCAGGTCTAAATTCCTTGAACCAATATCTAATTTTTTATCATAGATAGCAAACAATCCCGATAAATAGCATCAATTTTACCGTATATCTTGTTGTAAGTTCTCCCATCCAAAGGTAAAACGAGAGCGAATCTTTGAATTTTACTGCACTTTTTTCATTTTGGACAAAAAACGATGAACGATTAACTTAAATGTCTGCTGAACCGAAACTGATCAATGAATCAGTACCAAATTTATTTTGGCGAATGTAACAAATGATAGTACACGATGGTAGCATGAATTCGCGTTAGCAACACCATCTATTTTGAAACACGGGAACTTGGAAGTGGTTCGGATTGGGTCCCCGTAGGGGAGGGGATCCGTCCCCTTCAGCTGCCGTGGTGCGGGCGCATCGGATCCTTAGCACTCGTGGTACCTAGGACATTACTAGAGGAACCTCGGGCCGAACATTTGAGCCCCTCCCTCTGGGAGTTGTTCGGTTTGGGTTGGTCTCGAGGGGGCAGTGGTTCCCGATACCCGTGGGTAATCGGGTAGGTCTGCTGACGGGGTTGAAGGAGGCCATTAATATTCCCGGGTACTAGCCTGCAGAGCTAGTAGAAGGCGTGCTAGATCGTCAGGCGGCCCCACCGAGGTCATATCGGTAGTCTTCACCTTTTGGTGTTGGCGCGCGTAAGTGTCGTATCTACTTTCATCCCGTCTTGAGTCCTTGGACCAGATGGGCGGGGGGCTTGTTAGTAACCCAGGTCTTATCCTATGGAAAGGCCCACGGAGGACGCCGGGCGCCCTTTGGGACAGCTCGGATACTCCCTGGTTGAAAGAGGCCCGGGTCTTGGTCCTACGGGTCCAGGACTAATGGGAGTAGAACCTCTGGACTCAATAACTGTTCGGATTGGGTTGGACTCGAGGGGGCACTTGTTTCCGACACCCGCGGGAGATCGAGTATCTCCGGCCAGGCCTCGACGCCCGGAGGGGGCAGAAGGTTGCCTAAAAGGTCCAGGGTATTAGCCTACAGAGCTAGTAGAAGGTATGCTAGATCACCAGGCAGCCTCACCGAGGTTATTCGGTAGTGATCCCTACGGGGTTGACGCGCGTAAGTGGCGTATCCACTTGCATGCCATCTTGACGTTGTCGATGGTGGGGGGGGGGGGCCTTCTTACACTACAGATATTTCCCTATGGAAAGAACCCCGGCATCCTCCATCGTTTCCCGGGTGATAGAGGCCGGAGTCCTCGGAATCTCGGGTAGACCTCGCAGTTACATGCAAGTTAACTGTGATGCGAGAAGCATTCGTGGATGTGGATCTTTTTTTAAGAATTCTGCTTATCTTTGAATAACAGTCACATAGATTCAAAAACCTTTAGATCTTAATTTGATATGACTGTTTTAATCCAATTATTACGTAAAATACTAATGAAGTAATAAATGGAGCCATAACACACATCAATAACGGTTGTCACTTGCCTCCTCTGCCCTACATCCGTCTTCCTCACTTCGGCACATAATATGTCGTAACACAGAAACGTCAATCAGCCAGCGTCAATACATTTACGGAGGAAAAGACATAATACAGAGCTGAGCTAACCAAGTTTATGTAACACGGATCGACATTACATTGCTCTTTTTCTTCTTTCTTGTCAATGACTAAACCAATTGTTATGATATATTGCTATATAATATACTTTAAAAAAATTTTATATTCGGAATTCTAAGAGGGCAGAGAATGATAAAATAGAATATACTTGTACACACGACACACTTGCACAAACTATTTCAAAAACGTTTCTTCTTCTATTTACTTCCAGTTATCTAGATACCTTTTCCCGATTTTTATTTCATTTTTCCTTTTAGATACGATGGGGATAGAATACAATAAGCGTTAGCGAGAGTGAAACCTTTTAAGAACCTGTTACTATGCAATGACTTTGAGACTCTATTCTCTTTACATGGCTAGAAGATAAAAAAGTATGACTTTCCATTTGAGAAAATAATAAGTATGCCTTTAAAAGAACTAGAATTACTATGGAGGGTATTCGGCACCGAAACTTGTGGTTTATTGTACCTAAGCCCCAAGTGGGCCATCCCCCGGGAGGAAGGATGAAGCAAGAGGAGAAAGAGGGTGGACGACCCAAGAAGCAACAACAGTGCAGAGGGCAGAGTCCCTTCACGTTACCAGTTGGAAACTCCTCGGCAGAGTAGTACAACCGGCAGCTCAACCAATTGTAGTTAGTTAATGCCAGAGGTTCTACTCCCATTAGTCCTGGACCTGTAGCACCAAGTACCCGGGCCTCCTTCGAACAGAGAGTTACCGAGCTCTCCCAAAAGGGCGACCGGCGCATTCGTGGGGCTTTCCATAGGGCAAAACCTAGACACTAACAAGGCCCCCCCCCCAATCTGGTCCTGTGGACTCAAGACGGGATGGAAGTGGATACGCCACTTAAGCGCGCCGGCTCCAAATTGTGAGGGCTACCGATATGACCTCGGTGGGGCCGCCTGATGATCTGGCACATCTTCTACTAGCTATGCTGGCTAGTACGCGGGTAGTGGCTTCCCTCAACCCCGTCCGGAGACGCACTCGATCTCCCAGGAGTATCGGGAACCACTGTCCCTCGTCTAACCCAATCCGAACAACTCCCTATCAGGGACGGGCTTGAATGTTCGGCCCGAGGTTCCTCTAGTAACGTCAGAGGTATTACGAGTGCTAGGGGTCCGCAACGGCCGCACCGCGGCAGCTGAAGGAGACGGATCCCCTCCACCCAATTGTAGACCGGAAACGGCCCCACTAGATCGGGCGCGGGATCTGGAGACCGTCCTATCGGAGGAGGAAGCTTAACTCGGAGTATATTATCTTGCCATGCCTCGCCGAGACTCCCGCCTACACTTGAAAGAGACCACTAGAGGGGAGATGATGTGAAATTATAATGCTGATGAAATGGAGGAGCCAGAAATTCGGTGTATGTAATTAACCTACCCGGCATTCGCCTGCCGACCCGAGGAAACCCCCAAAAATACCATTGGTCAAGTAGTTCTGCCACGGAAATCGAACCTGGGCTTCAGACAAAACCTCCTGAGCCATTCCGCTCGGTAAAGAAGTTAATTTTTATTTGAGAAAATTATAAGTATTTATAAAAATCAAACCAATGCCTTTTGAAGCTTATCTTCACGAAAAAGATTGCAAATATTATCATCAACTGCTACAGGATGCCAATGCATTAAAGATTCCTACATTGACATCTATGAACGAAACAGACATGCGCGGAACACAGCTAGAGGTCACGCGATTGATGAGAGGGAAAGTAATCAGATATTTTCCATGCAGGAACAGTGAATTTACAAGAGTTCAAAACATAGTATAAAATATATTATATTACATTATTTTAAGAATACATGCCACATAGCTTGTTAACCAGGGAGGACCACTGCATCCTCATGCTCAGCGTGTCACCAACATCCACAAAGTGTCTCCAAACTTCCACTTCCTTAAATAGTCATCGTGACGACAGAGATGTCATAGCAATAGACAAGTCAAATTCACAACAATATAATGAGATACACAGTTTTATTTAGTAAGAGTTTACGGACCCAAATGACCTTGTTGTCGACGGGCCCTAAAACACCACACACTCACTCACTTTAGTAAGAGTTTATCTATCTGTTACGGTTGTTCAGTTATACAAAATGAAGAGGACTTAAGAGGGTAGTCCCTTAGAATTCACGGTGTACGTTTTATCTGTCGTGAAAATATCTTAATTAATGGCATTAAATCAGTAGAGCATTTTGAAAAATCAACATTTTAGAAAATATTTCCCTGTAAAGTGTAGTTTGATGTGGAGTATTGTCTTGTATATATAATACATAATTTTAATAATTATTTTAATAATTACTTTCGGATTTACTTGCTCGACGATTCGCGTAGTAGCGGAAGAGTTCGTGCATGAAAGCTGCTCATGGAAGGGTACAGAATATTCCAGAATTGTAACTCGTTATGGCTTCTATTTAGCAGAACGGAAAAGCCAGCAATACAAACGTGAGTCAGATGTATGTAAGATTACGCTCTCATAGTGCATGATCAGACTCATGGCAATGTATTCTTGAAGTGATTTATGTTGTAATGTGAAGTGAAAACTTTAAATGGATACATTATGATGGAATAAAACATGATTCTGTGTGTGATGATGATGATTTGGACATAAGGGCGCTCAACTGCTTGGTCATCAACACCCTTGCAAAAACTAATTCATGGCAATAGCCAGAAATAAATTATTCAAGATTAAGAAAAATTATATATATATATCAAAACAAAGTGACTATAAAATAAATAAGCCCAAATAGGCAAACAAATTAAAAATCTATAATTTCCCATAAAATTCCAAGAGTCATAAAAATTACTACTTTCAATATCAACTTGCCATGACAAAAGCTACCTGCCCAGTGGTGGTCAAACCAATTTGTTCCTTTTCTTTGGGGCATGGCTAGCACTTTCAGCAGGTTTTTCCTGCCTTTTCCTCTCTTTCGTTTGGGCAGCGAGGACAGGATCCACCCGCTCCACATCCTCAATGGAGGAGGACGATTTCCGTACTGGTAACTTCGAATCCAGTCTCTCGACAGGACCGGAAACTGCGACCGGCGAAGATGAAAGTCGCCGATCGGCGTCCTCTCCAGATGATTCCTCAGATGTTGTTGACGGAGATGTTCGCGGACTTTTGTGCTGCCTAGCTCTCCTTTCACTGGTCTTACTATTTTTCTTGAGTAAGTCCGTTCTGTCATAAGAGGTCTTAAATTTCCTTGGCGATACATTATATACTACCGGTTCACATGTTCTTTCTTTTATATTTCTATGTGTGAGTAAGCAGTGAGTAATTTTAATTTGAACATGTTGAGCATTCAGAACTCCGAGTTCCTCTCACATTAGCCACCCCCAGTATTTAATTTAGTAATTATTTGAATATTTTGCAAAAATTCCCAAAGTAACTATGGAACGTTACAGTATATTGTTTAAAACCTTCGAGTCACTTGCTTGAAAAACGCTTGAATTTAAATACCAAGTCAGGTATATAATCCACGGCGTAATAGCCCACAAGTTGGCAGAGTTGACCAACGAGACTACCGGCCTCACGCCCACATACGTAAAGTAGAGGTGGGCGATCTATACGTGGAGGAAATGTGGTCAACATCATGCACACCCAGCCGGAAAGTTGGTATTCGCTACCTATCGTAGTTTCCGAATTACCTCTCACTGCTGAGTGGACACCGGTCCTACACCCGGGACTTAAAATCAACATCCACCCCAGAGGGGGGAGTTAACCCGGGCACATTCCTTGGCCAAAGCACACTGCCCTAGCCCACTACGCCACGACGCAGGACCAAGTTTGGTATACAACCGACTATTCTAGTGCAGGAATTAAAACGAACCGGACAGCTTGTCGGATACATTTCTTTTTTTATCCATTTGCTGAAGTTTAAAACGTTGTGAATAACCATATTATTTCTGTTTGATATTTCTCTTCCACTCTTTCTCCCTCTCTCTCACCCGGTATATTACATATGCTTTCTCATAGACTCTTTCTGGCACTCGCACACACACATAGTACTTCAGTTTTTGTTTTTTCCTTGTTTTGTTTGACAAGGGTTTCAACAACGCTAATAAAAGCATTAAAAGCCCATAAATTCAGGCTGCAGTGCATTTGACTTCCACTTAATTTCATTAATTGTGTTCTGAATAATGTTTTAATTAATATACGTTTTAACTGCTCTGTAATATGTCAACTGTAACGTGGAAATCAATGGAACTTGCCGTTATATCTACGTATACTTCAATAACCGGACAAGAGACTTCCATTTAGAATTCATCAATTAAAAGCCGCAAATATTTGCAATATTCCAGGAAGTGACTACCAGTGTTTCTTTCTTTATTTTCAATGAAAAAGTTTTAGTTCACTGAATCTCTCCTCCAAAAAGAAACAGGGTTCACAAAAAACCGCGCACTATGTGTGTGCGTCCGTGCGTGGGCGTGTGTCGTATCCAGCCATGTGACGTGGTTGAAGGAGGTCCTCCTCCACTGACGTATGTTTCCAGTGAGGTCCTCAGTCTCCACTGAGGTCCTCCTTCAGCCTTACTGGACTAACTCGCTTGCTGGCATGGGGCAAGAACGTGGTGGCAGATTAACTTAGAAGAGTATTTATTGTATGTATGATGTATTAATGTATGTTTCAGGAAAGGTACCATTCAGTGTATTCCTAGTCAAGCTCGCATCTCTTGTAGGTGTCCCCGGGATCAAGATCATATTCCTCGAGGCAGCGGATGATTTGATTGAAGCTGATAGGAAGTTTGAAATAAAAATCTAAGGATAGGTCAGAATGATTGTTGACATTTGGGTTACACCACTTCTGGAGGTCTTGGAGTTTGGAATGGTAGGATTTAGCTGCAACTCCCCAGACCATAACCCATAACCCATATTCGTTGGGTTTTAATCATTAAATCACGCACACATTCACACTGTCATTCATACTTCCAGACTCTGGTGAAGATGAAGAATTATCTTAGTTAGAGAAAAATTACCATACCCACCGCCGGGAATCGAACCCGGGACCCCTAGCACGGCAGGCATGTGCTCTACCGACTGAGCTACGGGGCCAGCCGAGACTTAGCAGGCGTAGATGTTTGTTTGTAAACAACTTCTATGTGAGGTACATAGGAGACTTCTTGTTGCATCAAGAGAACTAACCGTTCTCTGGCACACACCTGTAGGGACCACCAAAATGCTCAATCTGGAAACGTTAGGGATTACGTTGCTATCATCTGCTACTATCCGATTTAGCCGCTTCTCGGAGATTTTTGTTTTTTTGTCATTTACACCCTCTAAAGTAAATGAGCTCAGGGTCCAGGGATATTAGAGTTACCTGACATTCGGCTTTTAGGATAAGGGAAACCCCTGACATAAAACCTTATCCAGGTAAGTTCCCTGACCGAGAGTCTATCTCGGGACCTCTTGAACGTGTGGCACACACGCTACCATTTACGCTATGCTACTTTCTCTATTTCTATTCCATAATCCTAACCCCACTGTGCAAATTTTAGGGTTTCGGAGTTTAAAATTTTCATCAAGTGGAGCACAAGTTGATTTTCAGCCTTTAAAAATAATTTTCTCGGAAAGCGAACTATTCTGGACCATGACAGTTAAATTTAACTATGTTGTTTAAGAATTTTATAACAAACGTATTTGGTTTCTACAAAGCCGACTTTCCTCTCTCAGGATGTGCAGTTGAGCCTTTTAGTATTTTTTGTTTAATTTTTGTACGCTTTTTACAGAACATAAGTGAAGTCTAGAAAGGAAATCAAACATGTCTTCAAATTAAAGCTAACTACAAGACGAGTTGATCAATATCTTAAATCCAGCAACTAATTAACTTAATTAAGGCAGACGATGTGGCTTACAATTACCTCTAGTACAGTTAGATAAAACATGAAAACTTGTTACGTAAGCACATTTCATAATAACAAAGACCGCAAGTGTAACGAAAAAACTTTTTAATTAGGTTTTCCTTTTGTAGAGTGGACCGTGATTGTGTTGAGGGTTAGAGGCCATCGTGTTCAACATAAATAAGGGCAGGAAAATACAAATGTAAGAGAAGGCTGGAAACCAAGGAATTTGAAATGGAGACTGCAAAGTGGGAGAGATTAAAATATTAAATAACCAATGATGATCTCCATGTGTGTTTAAATCGAAGACTACATCCCCCGGCCATACAGCCCCAACGGGGTCTACTCTGAAAGGGCCAAACATATGAACAGTCATGTGAGCTGTGAATGGAGATGAAATAGAGGGACAGGGGACAGTCTGGGATGTAATGAACTTTCCCAGCATACGCTTAGCAACTCGGAGAAATCCTTGAGAATATCCCTGTGACAGGAAGGATGAACACAACAATCGAACCCATGTGCGGATCAAATACCTACCGATTGAACCTTCCTACTCGGGTTTCTATGGTAAGCAACACAATAAAATAGAGTTCACTTTGTTATCTTCAAAGGAAGTGTGTACTAGTGAACTATCCTCGGCTATACGAAACAGGAAAATGAACAGGCAACAAGCGTACTCATCTACTTAATGGTTCATGATACTAACCAGGACCATATATCTGTAAAAATAAACATTAATCGCAAGAATTAGTAAATTTGTTAAAATGATCTCTTTTCTATCTATTGTGTCAATCAATCACAAGTATACTGTATATTCTCGCAAAATTGCAATCTATGGACTGATACCTATTCACTAGAAACACATGTACATAGATGGAAATTAATTGTTCTTTCAGACTGGCCGTGTGTAGACTAAATTGTGGAAACGTAGAGTCAGACTGAAAAATTCAATCCTATAGCCGGAATTTGAACCACGGATCTTCTGGTCTCCATCCAGCCGCTCTAACCATTGAGTTACTATGGCCAACGTGCCGATATGACATTAAATTGACCTAATAGTGGTTATCTATAAAGCGCGGGCCTTAAAGTACTTGCATGATGTAAGTCGCCATTAAGGTAGTTGTCTCATGTGTTTATGAGAACTCCTAAGTGGTTTACTGGGAAAAATACGAGTCAGTTGGAGAATTTAATGCCATATCGGCACGTTGGCCATAGTAGCTCAATGGTTAGAGCGGCTGAACGGAGACTAGAAGATCCGTGGTTAAAATCCCGGCTATGGCATTGAATTTTTCAGTCTGACTATACGTTTCCATGTGGATAGATGTTTTCTTTTTTTTCTTTTTTATCTACCATGGTGCCACGTCGTTCTTTCAATGTCACTCTGCTTGTGTTGACATATTTACAAAGAGGGAGATAGGAAGAGAGAGAGATATGGTGTTACTTACGTTTATTTCTCTGAAAGTGTGTGTGTGTGTGTGTGTGTGTGTGTGTGTGTGTGTGTGTGTGTGTGTGTGTGTGTGTGTGTGTGTGTGTGTGTGTGTTCAAAACCTTGGTATGTTTCTGTCATGGTGTAGGCATCTTTTTTAAATTTACGTCCTCAAACGTTAAGTCATATATGACTTAAGGTTATTTACTAATAGGTTACTTACTATAGAAAAGGTCATGATGAATGAAATGTATGAAATAATGCTCAAACGATTCTAGGGTCCATAGAGCTTAGAGTTACCCAACATCCGTCTTTCAGGATAAGGGAATACCCCGGAAAAACCTTATCCAGGTAACTCACCCTGACCGAGATTCGAACTTGGGACCTCTTGAACGTAAGGCAGACATGCTACCATCTACGCTTCCGAGGCGGGCTGGTGTAGGCATGATTTACAATTTCACTATACTGGATTTTCTGACCATTTTTACCTTTTCTACAACAGTAAGTAAGGTGGAAAATAGTTGTATTCCACAGCAAAATTCAGTAGAAATAAACACTTAGAGGTCACTGAATAAAGAAAAATTAGAAGATAATCCGTGTGTATGTGTATCTGTCCTTTTCTATCTTTTATTTTGTCTTTGAAAAGCATAACTCAAAACGGAAATATGAGTTAAATACAAACTTAGTATTTAAGTTCAGCATTTTCCAAAGATGTAAAATGAAGAGTTTCAAGACAACTTCTCAATCCCAGACCACTCATTATATGGAAAATTTTTCGTACATTTTAACTGTCTCAAAAATGATTCAAATAATGACTAAAGTACCATGTGCTTGACAGAATTTCAGAGAAATGAAATGTATATGTATCTTTGGATTTTCTGGCTATGTCCTCAGAAGTCCTACACAATTTGATGACTTGCATAACTGGTAAACCGAAAGAGACAAACTCTCACAACTGGATAAATTTTGAGACTGTTATAACACACAGTTAATGTCAAACACTTTTTTGCACGTAGTTTTCTAAAATGAGAAATCGCTACTATTTTTTTCTTTCATAATTATTAAAAGAGAATGGAGTGGTTCTTTAAAGAGTTTACGATCGTTAAAGTCTACTGTACTCCCACATACAAGAAAATTAATAACATAATTTCTACAAAAATTTACCTAAATTTACATGAAATAGACTAAGAAGTTCTTGTAAGAATAGTCTGTACATGTCAGAATATGTATTATTTGCTACGTTTTTGTTATCTCTTACAAGGTATTTGCATAAAATTCATAATATACAGTTTAATAGTGGTTCAAATAACTTGAATCAACATTTGTTAGAGCAAACCATATAAAGATGTCATGAAAAAGGTAGCTTTACGTGGGAATTTTCTTGAAACATTTTTGTAAGGAGTTCTTCAAAAATACTGAATTTAAATATGAACTTTAATATTCGATACTTTTTTTGACACTCAAGCACTGAGCTATTGCTAAACTTACTTTCTGCTAAGAGATTCACAGCATATATATTTCGGGTGAACGTAGAGTACGGGATTATTTCCTACAGAAAAGAAATAGAAAGAAAGAATATTTCTAGGTACCTCTAAACGTATGAAATCTCTTGCACATTATTTGGCACCAGCAGTAGGTGACAGAATTAAAAAGGTCTTCTTAGTGATGTAGTTCACTTTATTGAAAGCTATTTGATATTTTACTCAGCGTTGACAGTAAGGATTAAGACTGTTTAACTCTTTATAGATCCACACATCCTATTGTTCTTCCCCTTGCTAGAAATTCCGAAGTGCCATGAGTATCCGAAGTGTCAACAATTTACCAAAGTTCATTTTGCCGGCAGTTACCTGTTGTTCTGATAAGAGACGAACTCCGCCCCCTACCGTGTGGTTAATAATGAAGCGTATGTAACGTTAAGGGGTGTGGGTTGGGGATGTAAGATAAACACACCACAAGCCTACCTGTTGGTTGTCATGGATACATGGGGCGGGGTCGATCAGGGCTGTACATACCTTCTAAGGGATGTATAAAACTCTTTATTGGCATGACTAATAGTTTCCATAACCAAAAATTAAATTCAGTTTACAAACTTCCAAACTTGCTTTTTTTATTTATTTGCTTCAAAAGGATTAAATTAATAGTTTAGAAAGAGACAGGTTGTGTATGTTCCTACTTAACAATAGCATAACTTAAAAAACGAGAATAGGAATATGTCCTTCAAGAATGTAAGAGCACTTTTATTACTCCAAATAAAACTTTTGTTTTCTTTTCTAATAATTCTATTCTGAATAAAATCTAGTATGTTAGGTATCAGAAATATCATGAATATATGAAATTCTCTGTGAATAGTGTGTGGAAAATACTAGTGTGTGTTTCAGAATAACAATCAAGTACAACAGACACTTGCTATTTAGCTGCAATATTCCTTTAGAAGAATTTAATGCTGACACATTTATGCTTTTTGTTGACTATGTCAAAGCCTTCGATTCACTTTTAAGGGACAAACTTTGGATAGCGATGGAAAATTGTGGAATACCAGCACATTTAATAGGGACTGTACAAGGTATGTATAAAAACACTACAATAGCAATAATAAAGAATGGAGGAAAACAGAAGCAGTGGACACAAATAAAGGAGTACGACAAGGATGCCCTCTATCGCCTATACTCTTTAATATCTATATTGATAATATGGTACAAGAATGGCAGCAAAGTATAAAATAAAATGTACTGAATGGAAACATAATTTTAAATACAGTATTATTTGCTGATGATCAAGTGATAATATCCCACTCAGAATATGACATACAAAGAAAAGTATATAGTTTAAACAACATAGTGGAAACACATAACCGTTCAATCTCAGAACACAAAACTAAAGTAATGGCTTTTAGAGGAAAGAACAACATAAGAGCAAAAATAGTTATAAACAATAAAATAATAGAACAGGTTAATAGTTTTAACTATCTAGGCTACACAGTAGCAGTAGTAAATAGCAACAAGGATATGGAGGTGAAATTAAACAGATTCAATCAAATGTGTGGGACTATAATAAGAACGCTGAACAGGAAAACACGAAAGGAAACACAGATGAAACTTTATACGATAATGACAGTCCCAACGTTAACATACGGTTCCGAAATATGGACACTGGCAAAGAACCAACGCAAACAGCTAGAATCGGCAGAGATGAGATTTTTGAGAAGCGTGGCAGGTTATAAAAGAATAGACCACGTAAGAAACGAAAAAATAAGAGAAGAGCTTGGTATTTTTAATTTAAACAGTAAAATAATAAAGAACAAGAATGAATGGAAAGTCATATTTTAAGAATGGACGCGGAACGACTTCCAAGAAGAGTTTTAGATTATATGCCGAAGGGAAAGAGAGATGTGGGACGCCCAGCTCTACGCTGGAAGGATCAGTGAGTGAGCTCTTGAAGAGAACGGAACTGGTCACAGGGCCCAATCCTTGAAGATGATGATGATGATGATGATGATGATGATGATGATGATGATGATGATGATTGGTTTACTGATACACTTACTTTTCCTTAAATCTTGGTTCCATTTAGAAATTCCAGCGGCAAGTTAAAGTTCCCCTTCCTTTCCTTTTACCCGGTCATGCTGTATTTAGCCATGCCTGGAGTGAATCTGTTATCGTCAATATATTTCACGCTACATCATAATCCTTATGATTACTTATCAGAGTTAAAGGCTCGCATTGGGACAACCTGGTGTCGATTTCTGGTGACCTCCAACCCTGTGTTTGGGCTTTTTCCTGGGTTTTTCCCAGGTCAGCGAGACGAATGCTGGAGTGGTATGCTTTCTACCATAGCTCTGTTATTTCCCATTTCTCCAAGTTTCATGTTATAATCAACAGCGAGCAGATGGAGTTCAAACTTGATGTTTGAAACTTCTCGGCTGCTTCAGAAGGAAGCTCATTCGAGTCTCCAATGCAGGATCGAGCTTCTCTAGTTACCGCTGGAGGTGAGTATTTGAGCCACCCTCTGGCTGTTTAGAGGGTTCGCCAACAAGGTTCATCCAGCCAGTAACTGGATCTCTGTGGTCTCTGCCGCTTATGCCGTCCGCCTCCTCCATCGCATCCACTCCTTCTGACGGCGTGTAAGATCAAATTCCGGGTACAGGTGCTTTGCGTACCCTCCGTTGCTTAACCTCCTTCTACCTCTAATAGAAGTTAAAGGGCATGACGTTCACCAACACCAAACACCGCCACCATTACCGTAGTAGTTCAGTATCAGTTTCCACAACGCTTACGATAAGTTCCAAAACGTAACCTAGGAGAAAGACTTTCCGCATATTTGTTGCAACAGTGCAGTGGTAAAATGAAATTGATTGGTGGCAATATTTCTATTGCTGCTACTCTATTGGAACTTAAAAACAAGAGGCTCTGTAAGCTCTTTCTTCATATTTATACTTATGAGTAACTGTTGTAACCAATGATCAGAACGTTGCTTTTATAAGCAATTAAATTTCACTTTGGTACAAAGCGAAGAGACTAAAAACCTATATTGTCTTTTACAAAGGCTACATTTTTGGGACTGTTCCTAACCTTCTGTTGTTTTGCTACCATTACTGTACAGTTTTCTTAATTCTTGTGGAATTTTATGGAGCTTTTAACGCATAAGAAAACTTTGTCTTGTGTCAAATGTCGTTTTTGTAGTCTGAGATGCTTCCTACTGCTCATAATTCTCCAATATTTTAAGAAGTATGCTTGGAAAATGTTATAAAGGTATTTTTGTGTCCTATCAGTCCATACAAATATTGTACAATATCAAGTCTTGCATATTCGACCTTTTTTGACAGTAAACTGTCACCCTCGTCCACTCTACACGCCTGTGCACATACACACACGATAAAGCTAGGTAACGTACATATATATATATATATATATATATATATATATATATATATATATATATGAATATTATTTCTCTCTCAGGATAGCTGCAAAGCTTTCTTTTCAATGCTATTTTATTTTACTTTAATTTTTCTCCCTCCCGTCTAATGTTGATTTTGCCTTTCAAACTCTTGGGGTCGCTGCTATTGCTGGCGGTTCAAATGCGAGGGGTTGTGTAAGGTTTCACCGGTGGTTGGATCGTCTTTATTTGAATCAGTGTTATATCTCTGACGATTATCTGATTCTCGTATTTCTGGGTATTGTAGGGTTCTTCATTCCGTTATTCATCTTCTTCTCAGTCGAACGTTTTAGACTTGTTATGTCGAAAGGAAAGGGAATATTGAGTAAATAAAGTGGGAGGGCCTGACATCGCAAGTATTTTATTATTTCTGCTCTTAGACCTATCGAGCTTTAGGATATCAATGCTATTCTTGGCATCTCTTGCTGGGTCTGACAAGATTTCTTCTTGCCAAATGGCTGGTAGCTAATTTCTGTACTGTGGTATGGGCTGTATCGGTTCTAAACGTTCTTCTTAGACGGAAGTAATCATTGAAGTCATCGTAGTCTTCTACTTTTTCTGCCTTTCCAAGAGCTGGGGTTTTATCTTGTTCCACGCCAAAGGCTTTTTATACTGTCTAACCATCTGGTCCCCGTCTAATAATTATATTTATTAAGGAGATGGATTAATATGCTGTTGCAGAGTATTTTGATACTCAACTATGTTTTGAATTGATTTTCTTTTGTGCTTTGCTTCTCGTCCTATCTTTTCTAGAAATATGCGTACATTTGTGTACATTTTCAAGTTTTGTTTGCTCTTAAAATCTCGTATTACGCTGTTGTATAAAATGCAACACTACTATGTGCTTAGTACACAAAGTAATACGATCATGCTATTTCTACTATCAGTGTGCTCGCGTAGACTAGTCCTAGAATTATTGCTTCAGTTTGTGTTGGAATGCCGAGTTGATTCAAACATCCATTCACTAAGCTTTGTGGTGCCATTTCATTAATCCGTTTGAGTCCATTGAGAGAGGAGGAATGAGTGCTGCTTTATTTCTGGCTCATGACGCACGAGATGTCACTTGTTAATTGAAAGGCAGCCACCAGCGAACACTACCTGCATCACTGGATCAAATTTAGTACATTTGGATCTCTAAATATCATTCAACTCCACGAACTCCATCCCACTGGGTATACAACAATGTTACGTAATCTAGCATACCATCAAACGTCACGGCTTGACGGAAGGAAATGTTTCTGTCATGTTCATCATTTTATCTATACTCCTCTTTTATAAATGAAAAACGAATACTGCATGACATATTTAAAACTAGACACAAGTTTCATTTTCTCATAATGACTCTGCATCTGAAAAAAATACAAAAGTTTACATTTTTCTGACTCTTTGACTTTTTGTGTCATATAATCATAATATAAGATATATACAGAACATTTAAAAGATATATGTTAAATGCCTATTAAGTCTCTGGATTTGTGTTGTTCTCAAAAACTTCCACCTTCTCTTCCTCCCACATGTTTTTACATGTATTTTAATAACATCTGAATAATCAGTTTAGGATGGAATTCAACACTTTCTCTACCTGCCATAGGAGATGGTGGAGAAAGTAAATATGATTTCCGTTATTTGAAATATTGGCTGAGCAGTTTAGGGTGAACCATAGTGTGAGGTTTTCCTCCGTTGTTTTCACGTGTTAGTCTTATTGATGAAGGGCTGCGAGAGTTGAACTTTTCTCCCTGACTTAGCCACTCTGAGTTCCTCCATATCATAAGTACAACTCTTGCCTGAAGTTGGTGGGGGGAACAGCTGTAAAAACTGCCGGAACGATTTTGTTTTCTTCCCTACCGACGCCCGACGTCTCAGCATCGACTGCCTTAAGTTCATGGCGTCGCCTGGCAAAGGTTTCCCATATCGAGACCAAAAGTGAAACACCGGGTACTACAAGGGCTGTTTCTCGATTATTTTCTGATAGATTTATGCGAACAATGGGAAGAGAAGTGCTGCTGGGCTTAAATATGCAAACATTGAAATATGGCTATATTTATTTATCCTTCTTCTCTTTTTTCCGGGCGTATAAGTCTGAAGTCCATTATTTCTCATTATTTCTTGCTTTTTCAATACCTCCACTGTGGTTTCTAGTAAATGTTTGCATCCTTCAACGTTTACATACCATGTTAAAGGAAATGTTATTTTCGACTCATACATTTCAATACCTCTACAGTAGAGTGCTCAGCGTACTTATGCCCGATTTCACCAACAAATTTTAAAATCGACGTTAACAAATGCAACGTAACAATTGTCACACTAATGTTAAATTTCTTGCATTTCACCAAACTGTTTTCTGAAAATGTTAACAAACCTGTGTTAATGCCAAGAAACTTCTAAATATCACAGCTATAGAAGGCTATGGATGAGTAGTATTTTCTGAACGTACTGCGATGCGCCTTTGTTTTCATTTTCCTCTGCACAAGCTGAAAAATGGCGGATGAACAAAATCACAAATAAAGCCGTGAGACAAATTTCTCATGGACGGAGAAAGAATTGTTAATTGAATTAGTGACGAAGTGTAACGATATCGTGGAAAATAAGAGGACGGATGTGCGGAATGTAAAAGAGAAAGATGTTACGGGGAAAATATTGGAAACGAATTTAATTCAATTCATGTGTCACTACTACAAGCACCAAACAACTTGTCAGTATTACGTAAATTTAAAACGAGGTGCGAAGGACAAGTGACTAAAACGTTTCAAGACTTGAGGTGGACAGTGTATTATCCACATAATTCAGTGAATTATAAGATCGCAAGGTTATTAATACTAGAAGCAAAGGCGAGATCGGCATATTCCTTTCGATGCATATTCTAACTCATTATTACGTAAATTTAAAACGAGGTGCGAAGGACAAGTGACTGGAACGTTTCAAGACGGCAGGTGGACAATGTATTATCCACATAATTTAGTGAATTATAAAATCGCAAAGTTATTAATACTTGAAGCAAAGGGGAGATCGGCATATTCCTTTCGGTGCATATTCTAACTCATTATTACGTAAATTTAAAACGAGGTGTGAAGAAGGACAAATGACTTGAACGTTTCAAGACGGCAGGTGGACAGTGTATTATCCACATAATTCAGTGAATTATAAAATCGTAAAGTTACTAATACTTGAAGGAAAGGCGAGATCGCCATATTCCTTTCGATGCATATTCTAACTCATTATTACGTAAATTTAAAACGAGGTGCGAAGAAGGACAAGTGACTTGAACGATTCAAGACGGCAGGTGGACAATGTGTTATCCACATAATTCAGTGAATTATAAAGTCGCAAAGTTATTAATACTTGCAGCTAAGGCGAGATCGGCATATTCCTTTCGATGTATGTTCTAACCTCTCTTGTACTTCCGCAGTAACCTTCATAGCAAAATGTTTCGAGAGCCTATACCTCCGTAAAAAATTTTCTTCGGATAGCTCCTCAAAATCATTTCTCCTCATAGGCCGTACTCTATTACGAATGTCATTTAGACGGTCTTAAATATAGCAAATTGACATCAACAGCTGAGTTCCTGCTCGCCATCTTGACTATTCACAATGGTTAAGGACTTAACATCAGAAATTTGGCTTGTTAGTTTAACAAGAGATTTAACACGAGTGTTACGCTAACACTTGTTTGTGAAATGCAATTTTTGTTTTAACTGCTGCTAAACTGGTGTTAAGTCTTAACATCTGTTGGTGAAATCTGGCATTAGTGTCTTTAATCAAGAGATCCCAAGTTTGATTCCAGGCTGGAGCGAGGGATTTTTCTTTAGTTGCAATTACGTCAAGAAATGATCCGAAGTCACCTCTATTCAATGGCAGAAAATGCTTCCTATAAACATAGATGTACTTCTCGGTTACAATATGAACGAGTTCGGTAGGAAGAGAAACTGGCGGCTAAGGAGGAAGTAGGCAGGACATCGCAAATGAAGACAAGTACAGGAAACATCCACAGTTGCAAGCTGCATTTGTTATGAGGCTGAGATCTGTAAATCTAGTACCGTTTTCAATGTGCAGCTGTACTTTCCTAAAGTCCTCTCTGATCGCGCCTTGACAGTGGTCTCCTCCGCCAAGTGTACTTGCATCTGCTAGTACGGTCCCACATTAACTTTAATTTACCTTATACCTGTTGCCTCAGCATCCTTCGCCGTTAAGGCTTTGTGCTTTGGTTCCCTATCATGGAATATGGGTTCGATCCCATATATTTTAAGTCCTTGATATAGAAACAGTACCCACTAAGCATCATGTGGAAATTTAAGAGCTACGACTGGTCTAGAAAGCCAACTGTCCGGCTAGTGTGTATATGATGCTGACCACATCTCCCCCCCCCCCATATCGGTTGGATGATCGCCCATCTCTGCCTTGCCTATGTGGGCGTCAGGCCGGCAGTCGGGCTGGTGGGCTTTGGCTCACTTGTGGGCTGTTATACCATAGGTTAATAAAATTATTCTCTAACTTCCGTAGTGTTTGGATTGTGTTTCCTAATGAAAAAAAAGAACCAGTAACAAAACCAACTGAAAACCTGCAGTGTAATAAATTGTTTTTGAAGTCAAAGTCTACGACAAAAATATACATAATAAAAATTAATTTGATATTCAAGGTTTTACCGAAAAGAACACATGTTGAGATTACCTGAAGCAAAAGTTCGAAGGCTCCTTAGAAGTTCTCCTTGGAGAGAACTTCATCTCGGTCCAAAACCGTCTTTCCTAAATATGTAACTCGAAAATTCGGGCTTTCTTCAGAAGTGAACTTTAAGAACTCTTCTTAATATTGATATTTGTATTAATACATGTTGACACCAACGTCAATGGAGTACACGTAAATCAGTAAATGAAGAAAGGCGGCCTTAAGGTATAAGTGTTCTTACCTGTATTAGGTATAGACTTTTTTCTGAATTCGAAAATAAATACGTTTGAAAGTACTTGTTGCCCAATCTGTATGTGTGATCAGAATAATCCAAAAACTAAAAATTGGTTACATTACAAACTTAGCTCAGATCATGCGAGGATGGGATCCATGAATTTTCAAGAAACTTTTTCCATCCCAAACGATGTTTTAGATCGAAAACCTTCCCTTACTTTAGGTTTGATTAAAATGCCGTATGAGCAAATTGTTTGCCTAGTAAATAAAATATCATAAAATGAATTTTCTGATATTAGTTTTTGCTGTACTTCTGAGTAAACTTGTATAAAATTTTAACACGTAAAATATAGACAAAACTTATCATACAAAATGCGGATTTAATTAAAATACTCAGTTTCCATAAATTAATTTTGGACGCTAAATTAGAGACCTCAGAATATTTTCCCTATGTGGTTTAAATTACGTGACGAGAGTTGGTTACGCTTTACTGCTGTGAAAACCTTAATTGTGATATCAGTCTAATTATAAAATGAACTATATAGGTACAAACATGCTTACTTTCTGCTGGAAGAATGCCAAAACAATACGCACAAAGTGGACTTTCATTCAACGAGTGTGTCCACTGACGTCAACTTTGGACGCCAGGGGGCGTTTAAAGAGATGTGGCGAAAGTACACGAATGGTGCAAAAGGAGAATGGGTAACAAAGAGTACACATCTTCAGGAGGAGTGTACAGAGTGTCGATAATAATTATTGAAGAAAGATGAAATACTCCTAGTAAATTACAAGAACGATATGAAACGTCCTACATGAACGTGATGTTTATACTTTCTCTATCACTTTCACCGTTGTTATAAACTATATTTTACTACATTGAAGATTCAACACACTGATTACCTTAAAGTTATGTTTTGAGGTGTTTGAGCATGTTACGAAAATGATCATTTGCTTTCCTCCTGTCTATGAGCAAAATAACATCAAACTTGCTATTTAACTTCAACATCTCACAAAAATTCGATGCGAAGATTTTAAAGAAAAACTCCAACTCCGAATCATCTTTAACATGTAAAATGTTTTCACACTTATTTTTATTAAAAATGGCTACCGAGTTTTATAAAAATATAACGTGTTTATCACAATGATTTTTTCAGTTTTTTGTACTATTTTGCGAGTTGTTTATCAAGTCCCTTTTATTTGACTGAACTTTGCGAGAGTAAAAACCAGGGGTAGAAATGAAGTTATTACAGAAGAAAGTGCAGAGCTCATTAAACTTTATTTTTATTATTCTTCAAACAGTAGGTCTAAGGGTTTCCACCTTTACCAAGTTTGTCTTTTAAAGGAAATGAATAAAATGCGTCTCCTTTCTTTCCACCTCAAGAACTTGTTACGAAAAATAAAACTTTTAAATTGAGATTTCGTATCTTGAAACTAAGTATTTCCTGTTTACTTCGAAATTATCCCTTTGGCAAAAATACAACATGTTGTCAAATCACTTCTACACATATTTAAATATCAAAATATATAAGGGCTGTATGAAAATTTATCATTGGTAGATAAATTGACGTGAATGTATCACATCAAAATATTTCTTATACAATGCTTTAAGCACAAGTGTGATATTTCACAACCTATGGCACAATATACGAAATAGGGCAATAGCGATAGCACCCATTTACACAAGAAAGGGAAAGCTGATTTTATGTCGTCACTAGTGTGGGAGGTAAATTCATATCTATTCCTCAAACAATAAAAAACCCCTTCCAGCAATCTTTACCAAATTAAACATTACTTAGGCATTTAAATTTATATTGAGGAATTAATCCTTAAAGAATTAATCCTTTTAAATACATTACTCCGGTATATGGGTGATTTTTAATTAATTAGAGCCAACTGAAAATTTCAATGCCATGGCCGGGATTTGAACCACGGATCTACTGGTTTCCGTCCAGTTGCTCTACCCTTTGAGCTACCATGGTCAACGTGCCTTTATGACATTCTCACATATGAGAACCCTAAGTGGTCTATCGGGAAATATAATTAGCCAATTGGAGAATTTAATGTCAGGAAGGCACGTTGACCATGGTAGCTCAATGGGTTTGAGCGACTGTACGGAAACCAGTAGATCTGTGGTTCAAATCCCGGCCATGGCATTGAATTTTTCAGTTGGCTCTAATTAATTAAAAATCGGAATAACGTTATTAAAAGAATTAATTCTTTAAGGATAATTCCTCAATATACATTTACATTAAAAATAATCAGCGATAAAAATTCTGGTAATTAAATACCTACAATAGTATGTCGCCACAAGTGGTTGCCTCAAATATGAGAACCCTAAGTGGTCTACCAGGAAATATAATGAGTCAATTGAAGAATCTAATGTCAGGAAGGCACGTTGACCATAGTAGCTCAAGTTGTAGAGCAACTGGACTGAAACCAGTGAATCCGTGGTTCAAATCCCGGACATGGCATTGAATTTTTCAGTTGGCTCCAATTAATTACTTAGGCATTTGATTATTTCCTGTTCAAGAATGAAAACAAGGGGTGGACCAATTTAATCGTATTTCTCAGTTAAATATGAAATATCAGGATTTCAAAAGCTATTGTTAAAAGTTGCTGAAAGCTTGTGAAATAACAAATTTTTTATGTAAGTTCAGCATCCTATGAGAGTGTAATACAAGAAATACAAGAAATCGTTATATGAGAAAATAATAATTTAGGCTTTTCTTAAAACTGGCTACAATGATGTTATTTTTTCCACATATTTATATAAAAATTAACATGCATATTTTGAATTTTCTGGGGATAATCTGCGAGATGAATGTCATTCTGAATGAATTTTATAGCTTATAAATCGTAAGCGATGACAATGACTTTCTTTATAAAAGATGTAGATATGGTTAAATCACACATGTAAAATCATTATTTTGTGGTCTTGCTTTTCCCCAGATATTCTTTATTACAGTTTTGAGCTCTCGTATACAGAGAGGGTGCGGATAGGCAAAACACCGCGCAGCAGTTTCAGATGCTTTTGGGCCTCTCTGTAAATTAAGATTTATCCCTATTTCTTTTTTCCCCATTCGTGCAAATGGAACAGAATTTCAATGCAACCATACAGCGACCAGTTGTTAAAGAATTCGATTATCCTTTAAATCTGATGGATTCCCTTTTCCCATTGTACCTAGAAGGAGGTAAGTAACAAAAACTAACTGTTCATGTGCAACTGTTTGTTGGTTATAATGAAATTAATTGATGAATTGGCATTTGTAGGAATACTTTGTTAAAGAATGCGCAGAGAATGTCATAATGAATGTAATGTATAATATATTTTTAGTGCGAAGTTGTGGAGGGTTAAATGTACAAAGTAAGAGCTGAAAATATTAAGAATTCTGTCTAAAATGGTAAAATGTACATGGAAATCAAGAGGAAACTGCAGTTTCTAATATTGCATAAAAGTTAGCCTCTTTTTAAGGGAACAGAGGTTATTTTAGGCTTAAAACTGAATTTCTGTGTTAAATAACGTTTAATGATTTGCGGCATTTCTTTTTTTATTCAATTGAATTGTGCCTTTTTGTGCCTTTAACTGTAATGGTCATATTAGGGGCATTTCCTATTTTGGAACTTATCGCCTAGTGACGATGGTATTAATTCGTGTACGTTGGGCTGCTGGTACTTTGGATTTTTAATCATTAGGTCATGCACACATTTGCACTCTCATTCATACCTACAGATGCCCGCCTCGGTAGCGTGGTGGTAGTATGTCTGCATCACGTTCAAGAGGTCCCGAGTTCGATTCTCGGTCAGGGTTAGTTACCTGGATAAGGATTTTCCGGGGTTTCCCCTTTTCCTGAAAGACGAATGTCGGGTAACTCTAAGCTCTATGGACCCTGGGCTCATTTGAGCATCATTTCACCCGTCCCATTTATCGCCCGATTAGACATAACGTTGGAGGACGTAAATTACAAAAAAAACTACAGACTCTAAGGAAGATGGGGATTCTTCTTGGTTGGAGAAAAATTCCCAGGCCCAGATGGAAGTCGAACAGCAGTCCCTCGCACAGCAGGCAGGTGCTCCACTGACTGAGCTACGGGGCCAGCTATTCTTCTTTTTATTTTCCGGAGGGTATTTGGTACTGTGACCTGTCTTGGTCTATTGTACCCTATGCGCCCAAGTGAGGCATCCCCGGGAGGAAGGATGATGCGAGAGGAGATAGAGACTGGCCGTCTAAAGGAGCAACAACAGTGCAGAGGGCAGGATCCCTACATTTTACTTAGATGGAAACCTTCTGCTGTCCAAAGACGGTCCCAGCAGTCGATTCGGACAACGGTAACCGACCTACCGCCGGAAGAAGTACTTCAGTCAGAGAATATAATCCTGCCGTGCACCACCGAGACTCCCGCCGACATTTATACCCTGAAAGAGACCACCAAATTTGAGATGATATGAAATGATAATGGAGATGAAATGGAGGGATAGGAAATACGGGAGATGTAATTAATCTACCCAGCATTCACCTAGCGCTCCGGTAAAACTCCCGAAAAAAACTCTGCGTCAGATAGGTCGGCTACGGGAATCGAATACGAGCCTCCGGAATGTGGGCCACAGACGAAACCGCTTCAGCCATCCAACTTGATACTAATCTTCATTACTCCATTAAGGTAACATTTTCAAGAATTATACACTAATTTCGCAGGTTGGGTCCCTCAAGTGCATATATGTGTAGCGTTTAAAGTTCCAAGTGAGAAATTCTGGGAAGTAGGCAGAAAAGGTTCTGCATGCCATGAGATCTAAAACAGTATCTCGCATTGTCTGCAATGCCATGCCAAGCCACGCAGAGCGTGTGATGCCAACTGATATCGAAACAATACATTAGTCCTGTCAAAATATCTTTCGCCTTGGAAAACAACCAAAACTAGTAAACTTCATCCATCAGGAGAAGAGTTCGCGAAGTTTGTAACTCGTAAGGCAGGCTGCTACTCTAATACCGCAGTCTGCCAGCTGATTACCAGATCTGGATTTTGATGAGCTAAAAATTAATTATGCTAACAACGTTCTTTGTAAATCAGGATACAAAATATTACATAGGCAGAGCCGAGAAAACGTTTCAAATGAAAAAAACACTCAAACAAACAGAAAATGCTTATGGAAAAACACGACAATATTTGTCCCCGGTGTATGGTATGGAACAGCTTAAATAATTTCAGCTGCAAATATGACTGCAATAGTACGGACAGATTTGCACAACTAAATCAGTCAGGTAAATTGTGTGGACTTTTTTTTCTGTCAGGACTGTACCGCATTTTTAACGAGTACGTTATCTGAGTAGCATATGAAGCTGAGGTAAAAATTCGCTTAATGCTGTCCACAAAAAGAATGGCAGTGAAGATGATGATGATGATCAAGATGATATTGGTGAAAATAGCGTGAAGGCGGAAGAAATCATTCTGAATCAATTGATAACCCATTTAAGCAGTGTGATTCTGTGGATGGACAGGAAAAATGAATCAAACAGCATTCATCTCCTCCATCTGGACACAATACGCGGAGAGAAAACGTAGCGCAGCACTGCGTCAAAGAAAACTTAATCTCTGTTTCATATAACCTTGCCCCGCTGACATGTATCACTCCGCGTGCAACTACCTTCCACCCGCATCCTAAATGGCTAATGTTTTCGCGCCATAGGCCATAGGTGGTGCCTTCCCGTCACATTTAAACCTGCAGTAAACGTCATAATAATTGCCAGGAAGATATATAAAACAAATAAAAGAACGAAGGCATGCAAAAATACAAGTTTATAATGAAACTGAGCAAGTTGAAGCTGAATGAATGAGCAATGAAACTGAAACAAGTTTATAATGAAAGGCCTCTGGCCCTTTCCACTGGGATATTTTAAAACCAGCACACATACCTTGCAAAAATGCTTGTCTTTCAGTCTTAAAAGTCGTGTCACGCCATACCTGTCGTGTGTCCTTCATTCATCCAAGTCTCGTCAAGGTATTATATTTTGCGATTTGTATCTCGGTACAGTCTGATTGTCCTTAAATAACATCTTCGTCACACAGCAATATCGCCCCTGGAGTGCTAAGCTTTCCTGTTGTCTCAATTTCATGTCGCGATGTTCCTACGCATCTAACACTCACACCTGTAAGTTCAGAGCACAGCTGTTCGACTTCTCTCACTGACAAAGACGGATTCTTCTCTGTGAGTACATTAAACATATGCAACACAGTTCTTTTTTCGCCGCTTTGTAAAGGATTTCCCTTGCGTTCTTCAACGAAAAACTGGCGGTAGACTCTGCCACGCGCAATAAACGATCAATAAAATAATTTAGCTCTCGCACTCGGCAAAACACACCTTCGAATGGCGATGTATGACTAATCCAGTTCAAAACAAGGTCAGTGATAAAAGTCATATAAACAAATATGTCATCACTACCGCTAAATCACGTGCTATCGTTCCATGTGCTTGAGAGCAAAGGAACCTCCTCTTTACTTCGTTTAAGAATTAACATGCATTTCAGATAAATCAACTCTGTTGCATAATATATTTAATTCAAACAATTAGGAAAATATAAATTTGACAATTCTCTTCCAACATATAAAGATATATCACCATGCTAAATAACGAACTAATTTTTACCGCACAACAGTCTATATTGAAATAGCAGCCAATGAGAGGTGATAAGGTCACGTGGCCATTAAGGGATGCGGGGCAAGCTTATGTGAAACAAGGATTAGTAATCCTTTAAAAAAAAAAAAAAAAAAAAAAAAAATAGGTTGATATATATGTACAGTGGAATAAAAATAAATATCAATTAGAGGCTGGAATACATCTCCCAGCATAACCGGTGAGTAACTTTAAATGTATTGTAGTAATTTGTAACTTGTAATTTATATATCATCTTTCCTTTTACATCATCAAATGGAAATACAAAATCAAGATTACAGTTATAAAATCCATACTGGAAAACGCCACATATTCCTAAAGCCTAAAAATCGTACCATGTTGCTTGCCATTGGATAATAATTTGGTCCCCATACACCTAACCCTAGGTTTTTGTGTATTGGAAGCCCTCTACTCCTTTTTACACATTTTGCCATTTCACCTATCCTACTCTACATTTTTCTCTTAACTGTTCTTAGCCATTTCTATTTAACTATCGCTAAACAATTTTATTTATTTGTCATGTTCTTTTCCCCTTTTAATGACAAAATTTTTCTGACTTATACTTCGCCCCCTAAATTGCCCCATTTACATAGCCAGGCCTGCTCTCTCTGTATCTTTGTTTGACTACAATATAATATACAATGGAGGTCTGCATTTCTTCTCCACACAATGGACATTTATCTAGCTCCCTCTCTTGACCTATACCTTTCAAGTTTCTCACTCCTGTTCTCGCCCAAGCAAAACCTTCTCACCCTAACTTATTACTTATTACATATATCTTTCCCTCCTCTAGGTTGTTTTTATTTCTCGATATAACCTCAGTGAGCTTTTGTACTGGAAAAAATGTCTTAAATATAATTATGTATAATTACTTTTTATACGAGTGCTTAATACTCCTCTGTAATTTATTATTAAATGCATATTTCCTTTCTCCTACTGGAAGGATTGACTTTTGTCCCTTCTGTTGCTACCTCCCTATATACCGCAATACGTCTATAACACGGGGATAAAGAATGTCCCCCAACAACGGCGTTGTTTCGGGCTTTTACTGTATTCTTAAAAAGAGGTCATTCTTCTGCCCCCTTCATAGAAACTTTCTTCATCTTTGTAGATATAATGTCATTATAGGAACACAGAAGACCTAGCAAGAGGTAACCACATATGTTAATAGCTGAATGTCATGCAATCTCTTTGAAATTCCACAGGAAGGAAGAACCGAATAAAACTTCCCATTTGGGAAAAGTTTAAATATTTAAAAATTAAAGTCATGTTTGAATTCCGGAAATACTAATCTTTAAACAGGAAATCAAGTTATATATTTTTATTTTTCATGAAATAGCCTAATTATATGGTATACAAAACAAAATTATTTGAACCATTTCTGAGAAAATCGTGAGATGCCGAACATAGGTATTAATTTTTATGTTTAACTAACTTTTAACATTTTAGTTGTGCTACACACAGCACACAAATCAAAGCGCCTTAAAACATGTATTCAATGAAATCTCGGTATAGAATTTTCGGGTGAAATTTAATACTTTGTGCAGATACTGTACGTTATAGATAAAAAAAATTGTAACTCCAATTCATATGATATTTTCCTTAAATGCATTAAGCCGCTTTAAAGTATAAACGTCTACAAATTGATTACAATTATCAGAACCCAGGTAAGCAAACACAAAACCTCTGACTGCTACAAAATATTGAATATAAAGCTTGCATGTTGTTCTCTATACGCGTTCTCTTTGTTATGAAATAATTTTGTGAAACAAAGAATGAGAATGAATGTACAGCGTGAGATCAAACGCCATTGCTTGGTGGACAAAAGCGGGGGGTGGGGGGGATCTAGTTCAGAAAGGCTCTCAACAGTGAAAAGCATGTTGCGTTTTACATTTATTGTTATGACGCCGAGAGGAATCTCTCTGTGTGTGAACCCTATAAATGGCTTAACATATTCCCTCTCTAGAGGCAAATAAATTCATTAATGCTGTCATGCAAATGGAGAAACAAATCATATCAAATATGAACATAAAGAAATATCGTAAATTTAGCGAAAAAATTATAGCAGAAGGAAAAGAAAGAATATTAATCTGAAAGAATCGCCAAAGTTAATTAAATGTGCCACCAGTTTTATGCCTTTTCTTCCTATTAGTTTTTAGGTGAGCGATGTGAAAGAATATAAAAGCTACGCAAAACAGTAGTTCTGATATATGGTTTAAATTACTAAACTTACTCTGTAAGTGGAAACTCAAGAGTCATGTTGGCAAGTTGGCCATAGTAGCTCAGTGGTTAAGAGCAACCGGACGGAGACCGGTAGATCCGTAATTCAAATCCCGGCTATGGCATTGAATTTTTCAGTCTGGCTCTACTCACCCAACTCATTATGGATTTCTATGAGTTACTGTAGAAATAAGCACAGAAATTTCGGGGCCGAGAGTTAAGCGCGGCTTGAGTACACAAGGAGCCTGCATGTAAAGATAACAGGCGGACAGTGCTTGCATAAGCAGATAAACATAGCGCTTGAGATAAATGACTTACCGGCCAAGATAGGGTTTCACGTAAGGAAGGTTCTAGAGATATCTCGATTGACAGAGAATAGTTGTTTTTCTTATTTGCTCCAGAAGTCTCTCGAATTTATCAATGAGGTATTTAAGAGAGCGTCGACTCGCCAAGAGTCAGTCGTGAGCAGTAAACAGTTGTAAAGACATGTAACAAGAGTGTAGTAAACAGTGGAAGTTGAGTAAGCTGTTTGTTATTGTCATCGACATTGGTGTTGAAGATTGTGATATGTGATGTAATTCTGCTGCTACGCAGTGTGTTTCTACTCAAATTAAAAACATTTAGAATTTCGGAAAATTAGACTTTTAATTCTACGAACCCACAAAGTCACAATATTGAACCTTATTTATGTGTACCTTATATAAACGAGACATGAATTGAAGGACCTATAAAGAGGACATGGCTAACTTGATTTTTTTTTAAAATATTTTCAACTACAGGCTGAAACACCCGAGAAGCGGTGTTGTGATTTTACCGGAATAAAAACGCAGTTTTATAGAAAAGCCATTCTCTGTGAGCACAAAGGTGCGCTGACGTTTCTATTGACTCAGGTAAATGCCATGTTTTTTATTTATTGGAAATAAAACCCTATAGCAGCAATGTTGATTCTCCCAAACCAATTATTTAAGGAACTATTTAAGATCGCATGTAGACGTATGCCTTATAATCTATGTATTTTTATACAATAAGTGCGTGCTAAGGAATATAGACCTAATATCTCAACTTTCATTCTTATTAAAATCTATCAGCAAATTACTCTTCGGATAAAGCCATTCCCAGAAATATTTTTTTCAAAGTAAAAATAGAGAAAGTAGTCTCGCGTATGTTTGGCTTGAGCACTCCGAAGAAGCCAAGCTAGGACCCATCTGTACCGTAAATTTTAATTAAAGGGTGACTAACGTTTATGTGTCTAGTCCAAACTAAGTAGGTTTTATGATTTTTTGTGACTTGGTGCAGAACTTACAGCATGACATTTTGAAACATTTCATTTCAAATTAAAGTATCCTGGCTAAAATGATAAAAGAGAGATTAAGGGAACAAATTTAATTTATAATATTAATAAAAATTTGAGACAAATATTACAATGGAAATTAATCGTTCTTTCACACTAGCCGTGTGTATGACGCAATATGAAAGGGTAGAGCCACTGAAAAATTCAACGCCATAGCCCTTCTGTTTTCCGTCCAGCCGCTCTAACCAGTTGAGCTACTATGGCCAACATGCTGACATGACATTAAATAACAACACAGGTCAGTTGGAGAATTTAATGTCATGTCGGCATGTTGGCCATAGTAGCTCAAATGGTTAGAGTGGCTGGACGGAAATCAGATGATCCGTAGTTCCAATCCCGGCTATTGCATTGAATTTTTAAGTCTGGCTCTCCCTTTCATAGTGCGTCCTACACAGTCATAGTGCGTCCTATTCAGTATGAAAAAATACACTAGATTCACTAATCAGATTTCTTGTAAAGAAAACCTTGTCGACTAGTGCTACGTCTTGATTGAAACTAGGCATATCTGCAACTCTCCGGGAGCAAACTCTGAAGTTCCTTTCACTATAAATGCTTCTGTATAATTTTGTATTACTTATAAACCTAAAGAACTAGGTAATAATACTTACCACAAAAAATATTGCCTTTACATTTTGGAAATTAAACATTTTCGAAAAATATGTTGTTGGTTCGAATTTTCCAATGCTTTTACTTTTATAAAGTACTACCCTCGCAGTGTTTTTTTTTTTCTTTCGGGCTCACAAAGAACTACAAAGCAAACATACAGAGAAACACTATCTTTTTGTACCATAAATGTATAAGCAGTGCTTAACGTCAACATGTAGGTCAGATGGGTGGCATTGCTTTCGAAACAAATTGCTCATGACAGGGTGCTCACTCAGTTAATATTTGTACCAATATTTCGCATATAATATCAATGAAATGTGTAATAAAGCATTTTCTGTATAGTTTTTTTTCTCTAGATTTACACGCAGTACAAAATAAGCTTTCAGGACCAGGATGAAGGGGATTGTATTGGATTATGCTATGGAGGGAAATCGGCGCTGCGATAGACCAGAAGTGGGAGGAAGGATGAGCCGAGAGAAGACAGAGGGCAGCGGATCCAAGGAAACACGATAGTGCAAACGGCAGGATCCATACAACTGACCAGTTGGTAACTCCTGAGCAGATCAGTATGATGGTATCCCATTCATCGTGGTTTTGAGATGCCTCACCAGGCCGGCTTGGAGGCCACAGACCGGTGTTTACCATAAGTATATCATCATGCCATACAGCACCGAGACTCCCACCGAAACTTCTACCTTAAAAGAGATTACCAGAAGAGATTTAATGTGAAATGCTAACGGAGATGAAATGAAGGAAAAGGAAATTTGCGGAATTTAATTAACCTACCCAGCATTCATCTGGCGACCAGGGAAAGTCCCCGGAAAAAACCATGTGTCAGGTAGGCCGGCAATGGGGATCGAATGCGTACCTCAGACGAAATTGCCTGAACCATCCCGCTCGGTAAGGCGGGTGATAGTCATATAATTATATAAACATTATTATTATTATTATTATTATTATTATTATTATTATTATTATTATTATTATTATTATTATTATTATTATTATTATTATTATTATTATTATTATTATTATTATTATTATTATTATTATTATTATTATTATTATTATTATTATTATTATTATTATTATTATTATTATTATTATTATTATTATTATTATTATTATTATTATTATTATTATTATTATTATTATTATTATTATTATTATTATTATTATTATTATTATTATTATTATTATTATTATTATTATTATTATTATTATTATTATTATTATTATTATTATTATTATTATTATTATTATTATTATTATTATTATTATTATTATTATTATTATTATTATTATTATTATTATTATTACTATTATTATTATCATCATCATCATAATTATCTGTATTTGTGCAACACTGGTGTAACCACAACTGAGATATTCTACACCAGTTGTGCAGAGACTAACCCTCAGAAATTACAGCATATCGACTCATTATCTCCTAAATTGATTGGATACTGTATGATAAGGAAATTAAAACTGGAAGGAAGAGTAGGGAACAAAATTCTGTGTTCGTATTCAAGTACAAGGGTCTCCTAACTTGTATATAAATTTATTATTCTATATAAATTAATGAATTATCAATTAATAATTTAGTAATTCATGAAATTAAATAGGAATTTTTATAGACCCATGTTCTTTGGGACAAATACAGAATATAAATGTATTTTTAAATGATGCACAAAAACTCCAATTTTCGCTCTTTAAAAATTTCAGCTCTGGGTTACATGGCAGATAAATTCTCAAGTGGTTTTTGTTGTGTGCAAAAGTTCAAAGATGTTGATCGCACCACTTAGGTAAAAGTCACGTCTTCCTTGCCGAAACCAATCCAGGACTCCTATACAGATAAAGAAATAGTTACGATTCCCCCATGGTTTTACTCCTTTAAGCCTCTGGCTCAGGTAAAAAGGCAAAGTTTATATAGCAATGGAAGCAGATGTGATAATAAAACTGGGAGAAGATCAATAAAGTTTCCCACGTCTTTTCTCGTCCTGAGCCTACCAGTGGAAAATTCAATTATTGCACTCTCCCTGGACACTGGTACAGTCGACGGAAAATAAAAATAATGTTTGAAAAAGTGTAGCATTAAAGAAGGAACTTTACATATTACGTATTCAGCTTTTATCTTGCGCAAAATGCAACTAAAAGTTTGAATGTAAGTGTTTACTTTGCACATCAAAAGACCCTTATTTTCAGAGCAATGTTTCTAAATTCAAATTAACGTAACTAATAAAATTTTCAGTTGAAATCTGCTGTAAATATTCTGTACAGTGTTCCTCATTATAAAATAGTTACGGTGTTGCATACTTATACACTTAATAGATAAGAAATTAGTATATAAAAGATGAGATATGCTTAAAGCATACACTTTTCATAAGCTTTATTTTATGGTACCAAGCATATTAAGGTTATTTATTGTTATTGGTATAAAGTTTCTAGTCCCTCCACCTTCTCTATACCCTTTTTACCCACAACAAATCATATGATGAAAAAACGCAACATTTTTGTATCTCTTGCACCTCTTTTATCCTTATGAAATTTATTTCAAAATGGGTGTAAAACCACTTTTGTAAATGTTAATCTCAGTTAACATGAAGCTTCTAAGATTTGTAAAATTATTTAGAAATAAAATTTACTCGAAACAGAAAGTCATATAAATTATTTTTAGACTATGTTACAATCCATAAACTAAAGCCGGCAACTGTTCAATGCTTAGCCCAATGACAACGCTTGTGTTATAAATACCGCACCGTGGTTCTAGGCACGTCCGTTAAATTGGATGGAAAATGATGCATATTCAAGAGCTGAAATAGTCTCTGCCTTGCTTTGGAGAGTCATTGAGAGAGTTTGAGTACCCTTATAACCGTCATCCAGTATCCGGATGTCCCTTTATTAACACCCTGAGATGGAACAGGTCTGCAGACTTAAAACTCTTATATCCTCAACTAAAAATGCTCATCCTCAAATGTGGATGAAGAGAAGGTGGCAGACGACAGAGATGAGCTGCCTGCTCTCTAGATAATTCTGGATACATAAATCATAGCTCAATCATGTCCTCCTTAATCATAAAAGTATGGAGAGGTGTTAAATTCCAGTCTTAAACTTTAAACATTAGGAAGAAAAGGAGCTGAAACATGGAGTAGGTAAAAGTCAAAACGAAAGCTAGCCTAAAGAAATACTTGAATAAATAGAATGTTTCGCATTCACATCAACCTCTCTACCCATGTCTCAAAAGTTATTGTTACTATTGTATCTACCTTGTATTATTATTTGCAGACATCTTTTCTTGTAAACTTCCTTGTAGGTAACCTTGACAACAGCGCAGTTTACCAGTTTAAGCAGTAATTAAATCGTTGAACACTGTGACACCGTGTGTAGACTCTGAAGGTCCATTATCTTTCGAAGATTTCGAGAAACAACATTTAAAGTGTATAAGCTTTTAAAATTTACAAGAAATGTCTCAAAAATGGCTGACTCTATAAACAATAAAGACACATACTGTCACCCAATTATCGGAAGGCAGGACCAACTGGCAGCTGGGTAGGGGACAGGAACCATTCAGGCCACGTCTACCCATTTGTCTCTGTGGCACTGACTGAGGGGATGGTTAGAAAGCCACCGTACCGTCTCTTTACCCTCCCCCTGACGTCTGGAAATATCGGGATAATTGTCCGAGGGGCGAAGTTTCCAGAAACAGCGATCTTAGTATAAAAGGGGATGCAGTGGCGAGAGAGTTCAGTTCTTGGCGAGCAGTCGTGAAGAGCGCCGTGCTAGCGAACGGACTGGAACACCGTCTACGTGTATCAGAGGAATTGTACGTTAATTGTGAGTGTGGAGTTAACCTGTGACAGACGAACTGGTGGATTGTAATTGTGTGCGCTACGCAATTCTATGTAATCGTCAAGTGTTCCAATTGTAATTCGGTGGACATTTTGAGTTTGTGCAATTGAACTTTTAATTTCACGAACCCACAAAGTCACAACACGATATAAGCTGTAAAAATATATATATATATATCGTTTCTGTTCAGAATTTATCCTGAAATCATGCAAATTGAGGAGGATTTCAGAGGTTAGTTTCACAAAATTAAAGACATATGCTTTGTGTTCACGGATTTTTCTTAATAATATGGAACTTAAAAATTGTTATACCATTTCCATCCCTGTGGGTGGGGGGAGAATGTCTTTACACACCACATAACTGCATATTAGCTAGAGAAGGTCATGCATTCCTCTGAGAATTTTTTTTAAATTTACCTCCTCCAAAGTTAAGTCATATCGGACGGTGAATGAAATGGGTGAAATGATGTTCAAATGAGTCCGGGGTCCATGGAGCTTAGAGTTACCTGACATTCGTCTACTAGGATAAAGGAAAACCCCGGATAAACCTTATCCAGGTAACTCACCCTAACCGAGATTCGAACTCGGGATCTCTTGAACGTGAGGCAGACATGCTACCATCTACGCTACCAAGGCGGGCATTCCTCTGAGATGTTTCGATGTGAAGATTTTACCTGAAATGCATATTTATTTTGAGGCTCATAATAAAGTATATTTATAATATGAATGTGCATAGCATATCTCAAAACTGAAATTCCCTATAAATATATAACATGGCATTTAGGTTCAGTATCTCCCAAGATGCAACATGAGGATCTTCAAGACTCAGTGACTCTACACTGCCATTTAGACGGAGGACTTTTCACAGTATTGGTATTTCTCATACTAGTTCTAATAAACTGATTAAAATATCATACGTTTAAGAGATTCAGATAAAATGTGTATCTTGCATCTTTTGAACAGCCTGTGAAGTCCCCTTCATTTTGATTGACGTTTGTATAACTGTTAACCGTAAGGAACAGACAAAATCTTACTACACAGTTACACAATCGTTAAAATACTCAATTTATGTTATATAAAAGCCCTTCATTACAAGATACTTTTGTTACTGAGAAGTAGGCATTTTACTGTTAGACATGAATAATCTCTGCAAAGAGTCGAATTATCTCTACCAGAGTCAATATAGCAGCTCAAGCAAAAGAATAAAGTTATAATTTGCGAGATGTAAACACATTATTTATCAGGAAGGCTTACTCTAATGTAGTATCAAAGATATTATACGAGGGCTGTTCAATAATAGTTGATGTTAGAGGAAGATCCGGAGTTTCTTTCAGACGTAAGTACTGCTGATGAAACTTGGCTATATCATTTTGATCCTGAGAGCAAACATCAAAGCTCAGAGTAGAAATCTTCTTCATCACCATCCCCCCCCCCCCCAAAAAAAAAGCAAAAGTGGTTGCTTCTGTTGGGTAAGTTATGGCTATCTCCTTCTTTTATATTCATGGAATGGTTTAGCAGCATGCTGTACCTGCACACATATCAGTAACTGGAAAATACTACAGGGATGTCCTGAAAAATTGCAAGTTCATATCAGGCGCAAAAGACCACATTTCCATGAAGCAGGCTGGATGCTGCACCACGATAATGCGCGGCCGCATATTGCCAATTTTGTTGGTGAATATCTTGCAAAAATCAAAGTGAAGTGCTTCCCTCACCCTCCCTATAGTCCGCATTTAGCCCCATGTGAATTTTTTCTATTCCCTAACTTGAAGAAACGCCTTCGTGGAAGGCATTATCCATCATCAGAAGCAGTGGTGAAGGCTGCGTAGGTGATTTTGATGGATCTCTCAAAAAATGGTTTCCAGCATGTCTTTGAAAACTGGCAGAAACGCTGGGACAAGTGCATTGCATTTAGGGGAGACTATTTTGAGAAGGACTATCAAAATTATGAGGATGTGTAAAGGTGCCTTGTCAAAAAAAAAGTGATAATTCTTTATTGAACAGCCATGGTATTATAATCTCTGAGTATCGATTTCCTCGTAGATGGGTTAATCTGATGTTCAATTTTTCTTTAATTGTCATATTGCTCTAATTTCTTCAGGTATAAAACTTTCGTCACCTGAATCGCTCATTTTGACATACAGTTTAACATTTGTTATTTTTGCATCACTATAATTATGATGCTTGGCTATTCAAAGCCTGCTGTATAATCTTATACCTTATAAATACATTGATTCTAAATATTTTATAAAACAATTTTTAATACTTTTATAATTTATAATTCAAGTAGATTTTCTCTTAGTGGATAAAATTATGTATGGGACTAGCGAGGTTTGGAGTTAACATGCTCTTGAAATTTAAGTCCTCACGCTAACGCCTCGGTCGCTTTTTCACTCGCTGGTAAACAGCAACTTATCTCGCAAGTCCCACAAATAACTATTCTTTTATGAAGTTAAGCATTTCTCAAATGTAAATTGCCATACTTTTATCTTTTTCTATCATTCGTTCTTTATTCCCTTTTTCTTTGTTTGTCTCTTTTCGTATTAGAAAAGAACTGAATTTAAAAGCCATTACATAGCTTACCTCTTCAGCTTATTGTATTACTTTTTTCACCTGCACGAAATTTCGTACTCATTTAATAATGAAGAAGAGATGGGTAGAGAAATAATGTAAGAATAACATGTAGAAGGGCAAGCAAAGGGAGTAATGCAAAATCAACAAGCAGGTAATATATAATGATATATTTTTTCTCCTAATTATTCAAGGATTATTTAAAATTTCTTATTCATCACAATAATAAGGCTTTGTTTATGAAATATTTGAAGCTCATTATATAATAAAAAACCTTATGTGTGGACAAAAATTAAAAAATATTCATTGCCTGAAAGAGTAATATTTTATGTTTACCCTTGGCACTTTTGTGTTTCCTGGTAGAAGTAAACAGAGCTGCTCAATGGATTATATTTTCCATCTCTGACTATTAGGCGTATTCTCTGCATTTTAATAGAAGCAGAGCAATACGTCAAACCTGCTTTTAGTCAAAGTTGCCTTTCCGCCGCGACGGGGAACAATGAAGTATGATAAGTTATTCATGGACCGTTTTCTCTGGGAATACGCGCCTTCATTTCGCAGATCATTAATTTGGGTTAGAGTCCAATTACTCCACGTCCCTGCCTTTGTTGCAAAATGAAACAGACGAGAGAATTCAAGACAGATAGCTTTTCATAAGTCTCAGAACATGGAGTCAATTATTGTTCTAATGATAGTTACTAATTGCATTCGTCTTTGACCGTAATTCGTGAAATAGACAAATCGATTTTGCTGGCCCCTTTACTACAATTAGAAATGACCAGGTTATTTTAGAGTTCAGGATATAAAGTTGCGTATACTTGAAGCCTGGTGTTAAAATAGATTATAATTGGTCTAGAGCTGGAAGTGGAGTTTGAATCCGCTGTAGGAACAAATAGGGACATTTGCCAAATGGTTCGCAGCCTAGTTTGAAAGGAGCTCTGGTGTTATTTGTACAGTCCACTACCATGAGTTGTATGAGTTTTCTAGAACTAGATACAGACGAGTGAAATAGCCCACGTCACCCTTTTTCTAGAAATTCACACCTACAACGACAGTGGATGTTGAGTATTTTCACGTAAAGTCTGTTTACAAGTAATGTTTTCTATATGAAATTAATTAAAATATTTGAATGTATTTTCAAAACAGTTACACACCTATTATGTATTTCAAATGGTAAGGCGTTTGTCCTTGAGCGCTACTAGGCGAGCAACCAATGGGAGTCCTGCGGTGTTGTCGTATTGCATTCCCACTAAGTGGTGTGTGAGGAGCGCCAACCTAATCAATCTGTATGAAATACTATTCGCGCTAAGATAAAACTTCAGATTTTGCCGAAACTGATCCATGTAGAAGGTAGAGAGTAATTTATTTATCTAACATAACCATGAAAACCCCATACTTTTAGCTGAAATAGTTTTTTCTAATATAAATAAATAAACCACTATTACCTATATTATAACAATAAATTGCGACGTAAGTACTGCACGAATATCATTATTGGTTCACATGTATGTGTGTACGTATATTTGTAACTACTCAGAATTGAAACGTAAATGTTTGACATGACGTGATAAAAGAATTGCTTTGAGTAATCTAATTCCAGCGAGAGGAAACAATTTCCGGCTGACGTGGTAGAACGTATCCGGTCACATTATATCTTTGTGAATGGTTCGTAATCTCTATTTACTCTAGAGAGTTCAAAGTGGTTGTTGTGTATGTATGTATGTACATATACTTTTAATTACTCAGAACTGAAATTTAAACTACTGACATGACGGATAAAAGAATTACTGTGAATAAGTCAAGGTGTTAAATTCGAGAAAGAGCAAACACTTCATTTCCTGTTAGCCTGTGGAATGTTGTATGTTTATGTTTATGAATGAATGCTAGATAAGAAGTGTTTATTTACTCAGGATAGTTCAGATCAATATCATTCAGTTTTTCCTTACACAACATAGAGTAAGAGTTAAACAGTGCAATGGCTTCTTGCAGTGAATTTAGTGGCGAGTCAAAAAGACTGGTATTGCAAAGTCAGGCTCGAAGTGCTATCTTTAGGGTGTACACGTTCTTCAAAATTTTTTCAGAAACAGAAACTAAAAATGAGTTATTGTAAATAGTACTTATGTTTGAAAACACGGAAAAAGTGTATCTGCTGGATCAACTTGCAATTGAAACAGGACACGAGGTATTACGCCTCCCACCTTACCACTGCCAATATAATACAACTGAATTGGTGTGGGCTCACATAAAAACGGGGATTGCGAATAGGAAATAATACTTTTAAACTGACGGACGTTAAACGACTTGTTCACGAAGAAATTGGCAAGGTAACACAACAGGACTGGGAAAACTGCGTGAGACATTAAGAAAACCTTGAAGAAGACGATTTTAAGAAACAAATAGCACGTGACGAGATCTTGGAACCTATACTCATAAATTTGCAAGACTCAGACGATGAACACAGTGACAATGACGAAATGTCTCTTATCGGAAGTGACATTGACAGCGATATGGATGAGCCACTGGCAATTCCGTTGGATTAGAAAAACAGGTAATTCATAAACTATAATTATAGTTATAATATTTTAAAATATACATAATTTGCGAAAATGTTTTTTCCCATTTTGACTTTTGGCAACTGCATAATTGTAAAAGTTTGTAAAATATAATTTGCTTACCCTTATGTCTGAGTCAAGGAGACGTGCATGTTGTATGAGTGTGCGAGAGAGAGGGAAATATAAAAGGAGTGGTGTAACTTGCTGGCAACGCTGAGTGTGATACGGATTAGCTGGACTCCAGAACCCTTCCCACCATTTGAAACATATAATAGTAACGAGGTCGTCTGTGTTCCGCAGGTGGAAGCGTGTCTGCCTCACGTTCAAGAGGTTCCGAGTTCGTATCTCGGAGGGCGAATTATCTGGGTACTGTTTTTCCTTTCCTTTTTTTTTTTTTTTTTTTTTTTTTTTTTTTTTTTTGCTGGGGCTTGCCTTATCCTCTAAGATGAATGTCGGTATAACTCTTAAGATCTATGGACCCTGGACTTATTTGAGCGTCATTTCTTCCATTTCATTGATCGTCCGATAGTTTCATTTCAAGCATTAAGGTTGTATGTTCTAAGTCAAAATACTGACAACAATACAGCATAATTCAAGCGTAAATAATAATAGTGTTTAGTGCCTTAAACAATTTGTATTTTTTTGTTCCTATACAATATAAATTAATAAAATATTTTAACACATTACAGATCCAGAGATATTCTAGCTGCAATCTTCCCATCATTTCTATTATGATATATGTACGTTGTTATAGTTTGCGTTACTTGTATACTTTGTCCTCATCCGCTATCTAATTATTACAGCTATTTCTGTGCGTTTTCTGTACAACGTGGAATGCATAACGTCTTTATAATAGAAGGAGAAACATTAAGGACAAATCGCTGGGCTTAATCAAACCCAAAATCGCTTTAGAACACTGTGGCATCTGACCTTTCACAAAGAAACAAATGATAATGAGCTTCCGCGTTGTTCTCATTGTTGTGCCAACAAGACGCCTCATTAAGAATGTAATTCACTAACCTGGAGCAGTTACTTATTCAATTGAATGCTTGCGTGAGGTGCGTGGGAGTGTGCTCATTCCTTAACAATGGACAAACATCTGCAGCAGGGCAATGAGAAATGCATCACCAGTTCCTCATACAGACGTCACCCTTAACCTTTCCAACAAATTTTTCCGCAGGGAACCATTTCATTTCCACACTTTATCTCATTGTGTATTCTGCTTCCATGACGCTGCGTTCGGAGGTCATCAGTCAAATGTTCCTTGGTGCACAATGAAGTTTCTAGATTACTCGGACCTGTGCTTTAAAATGTTTGTTTTCATTTACCCATTCGGAGGTATCAGGTTCAGATACTGCTGACTGTTCGATCTATCCATGGGTTTTCCGTGTTTTTTTTTTAGGTGATTAAGCGAATGATGGAGCATGTGTTCTACCGTGGGTTTGCTTTTTCCCCATTTACTCTTAGTTCATCTCCCGCTTTATGTTGCAGATATACTCCGGGCTATTGGTTGGTTAACGGTAAACAGATACACAAAGCAGAGGCCTGCAACTTGAAACTATTTCTTAGCTCTCAGATTTGAACTTCCCTGCTGGATCGAACTTAATCTGATCCCCTCTGGAGGACAGTCTATGGACCACCCTACAGTGCTTGGGAGAGTCGTCATATGTGGGGCTGCAGTATAACGCTGGAGCTGCTATGGAACTCTGCGGAGGCTTCTGCAACCCATCTCATTTGTTCCTCTCAGGGCTGTATGCCCAAAAGATCTTGTGATCCAAATGCTAACTGTCCACTCAGTCTAGGAGTTCCGACCACGGTTTCGGCGGACCATTTAGTAAGGGAGTGGCTCCGGCCTCTTAAACTATTGTGGTGTGAGCGCAGCGGACTCCTAAGCATGTCGAGCCGTATATTGGAGCCCCTCCCGCAGGATTAGGTGGTCCTGGCCCTCAGACGGGGTTGAGGGGCATTTAATAGTTCCCTGGATAGCTAGTAGCTTGTTGTGCTAGATCACCAGCCGCCCTTTCGAAGTTACTGGTAATCTTCCTTAATGGGTTGACACGCATAAGTGGTGTATTCACTTCTATCCTTATGGGAAGGGGGTGGCTCTTTAAAGTTATAAGGTATCGCCCTAATGGACACGCCCACGGAGTTGCTGCGGCAACTGTCCGGTTTTAGAGGAGGAGTTTTGAGTTCGTTCCCTATCTATCCCCTCCGTCCCTAACACAATCAAATGTCTATCCTTTCTGTAGGAATGATATAGGAATGCTCAATAAATATTCCTTCCATAATTACATAGATTTATTAAATTAGATGTCGTTTAGAGAATGCAACGGAAAGGCTTGATAGCTTAAGGCCCGCCTAGGTAGCCTGTCTGCCTCACGTTCAAGAGGTCCCGAGTTCGAATCTCGGTAAGGGCGAGTTACCTGGATACGGGGTTTTCCGGGGTTTTCCCTTATCCTTCAAAGCAAATGTTAGGTAACTCTAAGCTCCATTGACCCTAGCCACATTTGAGCATCATTTCACCCAATTCATTCACCCTCCGATATGACTTAACGTTGGTAGACGTAGATTACAAAAAAAAAAAAAAAATGAATAACTTAGCGCATTTTAAACAATTAACTGAAGTTACAAATGAAAGGGCATGTGGCCATTTCTCAAATTTAAACCTCGTTTCGTCCTAACATTTCTTCAACATCTTTTCATAAACTAAATGTTTACATGATGTAGTAGTTTAGTATTTTGTTTCAAAGTGCCTTTATGCATCTCAAAATGAAATGAAGAAGACAATACTAGGAATTATTTAAAACAAGAACCAGTTGTTATTCTTAAGTTATTGTTTTAAAAAATCAATGATTTTTCAGAGTGCAGAAAGTATTAGATTTCTATAATAATAATTAGGGCCTACATTGAAATTCTGGCTGAACGGGTATTGTTTAAATATATGTAATATAAGATCTAAATTTGTGATGTCAATATCTTTAAAAATGCATTATGTACAATATCTTAATTATCTGGTATTGTTGAAACGTTACAGTTCTATTAGATTAAAAACCTTCCAACCTGCCAAAGTTACATCTGTTTAATTCAGGATTCCCTGATTCAGAAAGTTATATCAAAATGAAATTTTTACAGGGGATCTTCTAAGTTCAATTCCATAATTTTATACAAAAACTTTGTTTGTTACAGAAGGCAGAAAGACTTTATCAATTATACCATGTTTTGGTATAAACTTATAAATTATTTTAGAAACGAAAGTAGTGTTATCAAAATCAAAGTACATACGCTGTAGCACTTGAAGTTTTTCTCACCACTAATGATTTCTTTATTTAAACCAAAATATATTACCTACAGAAAGAACCGTTTAAGGAATAAATGGAGAAAATGAACTGAAATATATTTGCAGTGAAGAAAGCCATACGTCTTGACAAAATAGGAGTTTCCATGTTTAACAGTAGCACATTTCTTCATATGATGTGATACAGAAATTAAGCACAAAAGAGAAAGTTGAACTCCATTTATAAAAATAAACTTAAATTTAAGTAGAATATTATATGTAGTAAGTCTATAATGAAAACCACATATTAAATAAAGGCGGAAATTGAAATTAATAAGCCTACACAAAAGTGAACATTTCATTTTTGGCAATGACATTTCGATCTGGAAATAATTGTGACAGCCATTATTAACTTCATCTTAGTTACCGAAAATTGCCATTAGTTGTGGTATTAGAGATACTTTTACATACGGAGGATCTACTCCCATTAGTCCTGGACTCGTAGGACCAAGGACCCGGGCCTCCTTCTACCCGGGAGCAATGAAAACTCCGGAACTCCGAGGGTCTTTCCATGGGGCAATACCTTGAGTCTAAAAAGGCCCCCCCCCATCGACTACAAAGTCAAGACGGGTGGAAGTGAATACGCTACTTACGCGCGTCAACCCCGCAGGGAAGACTACGGACATGACCTCGGTGGGACCGCCTGGTGATCTAGCACACCTTCTACTAGCTCTGCAGGCAACCGTGAATTATGAGGCAACCCTCTATCCCCTCCGGACGGCCTTAGCCTGGCCGGAGGTACCCAATTCCCTGTGGGTGTCGGGAACACACTGCCCCCCTCGAGTCCAACCCAATCCGAACAACTCCCTATCAGGGAGGGGCTTGAAAGTTCGGCGCGAGGTTCCTCTAGTAACGTCAGAGGTACCACGAGTACTAGTGGTCCGCAGCACCCGTACCACGGCAGCTGAGATGGTTAAAAGTGCCTATAATAATTGTAGCACAGCACCAGCACCTTTGTGCTTCCAGTGACTTTTGGGAGGAAAAGAAAGGAGACCCGCAGAACGCCTTGAGCAGAACTACGAGATATAGTAATAAGGACAGGGTTCCTAGCAATTAGGTACTTCTCCTGATGGCAGATAGTCTTGCCTATGACACCCACAACCTGAGGGTTCAGTATGTCAACTCAACAGAAGGCGGCGGCTGTAGCAGTCTTGCCTAACGTAAGGAATTCGCATTTCCAGACCTCAAGTGCTACCGATTTGCCGCAACATACAACGGGAATGGAACCCTGAAGACATTACTGTAGTCATCTCGCTCTATATATGTAGTAGATAGTATCATCTCTAAGGCGACTTTTGATTTGTTTACATGAGCTAGTTTGCTGACGTTTTCTGCATATCTCTGGTGGTATATGGTAAAGCTCATGAATGCATTTGCATCCGTCACTTGGCCTATCCCTCTTAACAACTAACTTTACTTCTTCCCATCTTTGGCAATTTCCTTCAAAGTTTCAACTGAAGCGATAGCACCTGCACAATAGAGTTTCTCTCGACAAGAGATGAGGAAGATTCGCCGTAATCCCCGAGCGTCTGAAGCCAGCTTAGCCTAAATATTAATTCCGGTTTCTCTCTCAGCTTCGCTGTCAGGACTCATTCTCAGGGGAGAGCATTGAGACTGGCACTTTGCCCATTCTGCATTTATCTGGCAACAATTGTGGAAAAACAAGGCGAAAACTAAACGTGGCATGACAATGCTCGGTGAAATATTGGCCTTGGCGAAATGCATCTCATCTGCGAGTTTGAAGGAACGCCCAACCTATTGGAGCCATTGTGAAGAGATTTTCAAAGAGAGACCTTTTTTTACCTACCTTCCTCTCAAATATTGGTTTTTGAACTAATTGACAGTAAAAATGTTACAAAAACTTCAGTCTGACACTGCTTTGTGAACTATACCTCTGCGTGTTATGAAAACACCATTGGCAAACTAACCAAAATGTATTGCTATTTATAGAAAATTATAGACCGCTGTAACGGCTGCCGATAGCGTGATATATGGTCTATATACAGGTTCTTCATTTAAAACCTAACGGAGCACCCGGCGTTTCGCCTCTCCCGCGACTTTACGGGATTTCCCGACTACCGGCTCTCACTGTGCGCGGGGCTAGCGGTGTGTGCACTCCACTCGGCAGTATAGTGAATGTTTCTTTTTCATATGTGAATGACGGTTTACTGATCCACAGCTTTTTGTTCTTTCCGATGAGGCGTGATTCCACCTCAGTGGTCATGACTTCTCTCATAGCAGTCGGCACTGGCATCTGAACATCCAAAACACGTTCAAGAAATCGCTTATTATGATCAAAAAGTTGTAGCGCTAGCCGAATAATCAGTCCAATATTCTACCGCTTCGGTAGCGTGGTGGAAGAGTTGTCTGCCTCACGTTCAAGAGTCCCGAGTCGAATCTTGGTCAGGGCGAGTTACCTGGATAAGGTTTTCCGGGGTTTTCCCTTATCCTGAAGACGAATGTCAATCAACTCTAAGCTCTATGGACCCTGGGCTCATTTGAGCATCATTTCACCCATTCCATTCATCGTCCGATATGACTTGACGTTGGAGGACGTAAATTACACAAAAAATCTACGAGCTGATTGTAAATGACCCCATTTTGACCCCATTTTATCACGAATTGACAGAAGAAGAGAAACCATGTGGTGGTTTCAACAAGATTCTGCTACTGCCCATACAGCGGAGGAGTTCATTAATAAAATTAGGAAGTGTTTTGAAGATACAGTGATTAGTGCTCCCACGATCTAACAGTGTGTGGCTTTCACTTGCAGGGGAAACCTGAAAGACAACGTTTACGAGACAAATCCTCATACTCTGAAGAACTAAACCAAAATATTAGAAATGGACCTCCTGTGAATCAAAAAGTGTTTCCATGCTTGTTTAGCCAAGCATGGACATTTCCAGCATCTTCTATAAGGTAAGAGTGCATACTTTCTGCACGGAGTTTATGTGGGAGCAAAGCCGGCTGTGCCACACCCAATCGCGCATAGACGAAATGTTGTGTACCCGTTAAGGTTTTAAATGAAGAACTCTATATAATAATATTATTATAATATTGCCGTTAAAATCTCATTTTTTATGAATTTGCCAGTGCTGAATTGATAATACACTTCTGTTATTATCTAATATCCTTGCCTCACGTCATTTCTCACAAAATAAAATATCTGAACTTTATATAACTCACAGCAATATTATTAGAATAATCATTTTATAGTAAAACTGAAACTGGAAGAATGTTTTCAGGTACACACAGGAAGAGCAAACTAGTGACAGCTGATGAAATATACCACATACACATTTAGATCGCAAATAAAAGTTTTGAGATGGATTATGTAACCCAACGCCAGTAATTCTTAATAACACATTCTTACATAAGGATAGCATTCTATAAGAAGTTTGAGTTATCGATATAAAAGAATTTCGGTGGACTGTAACACGAATTGTGTAAGAACATTTTCAGCTTCTAAGTGTAAATAGTCATGCTAAATGAAAATTCTGAATGTCATTTTGGAAATGTTGTGAAAGTCACATCACGTTATAGTGGTTTGAACACTTTCGCTGCACGATTTACTCAACTAAAATTACGCATACTTTAGGGTTTTCAAACGCCACGTAATACAGTGCATTATTAAGGCTTATTTATTGTAACCAAAGTGTAACACACACTATTAATTTATGTTGTAATCCCTTTGCCCTAAATGAGTTTTACATATTTTATAAACTGGTAAACCCTAAGAGATAGATAAGGAAATTCTATATACACATTTAAGTATATTACTGTTTTTCTAAGTACTGAACTCACGCCTTGTTAGAAAGGGTAACACCGCTTGACGGTCAACCAAGGCGACCCGACGCTGGGGTGGGTTTTCTCCGGGATCTCCGGTTTCCCGCCATCATTCTACAAATTGAACCATCATATTTCCTTCATTCAGTTCTCTCTCATACGAAGCATTGGACTGGATTCCGACGAGGATACTTATTAAGCTACCCTCCCGTAAGAGACCCTTGCGCTTAATAGGACACTCCGGGCTAGTAAACAAAAACAAAACAAAAGCAAAACTCAATCCAGGTTGTAAGTATAAACTTTCTCAGTATGTTCCATTTAACGCATAATTTCTTTCTTTTCCTGTTGTTTTTCTTTCTTTCCTTCTTTGTTTCTTTCACTTTTTCCACCTTCGTTCCTTCTTGACACGTTCGTTCCTTATTTCTATAACTGCTCATTACAATCGAAATAAACTCTGCAGAAATATTTATTGTTGTAGTGAAAGAAAAGGGATGAAATGGAACAGACCACTATTGTGCTGTCTTACAAATTTTTGCTTGGACCCTTGAACATTGTATCCACAGCTTTGACTTCCCTGAGGACACCGGACGCAGTATTTGGAGAAACGGTGGAGGAGAGAACTGCTGGACCACGGCCTACAAGCTCGGAAAAAATGAATAATGAAATTATATACTCTTTTCATATAATGCGAGAAATAACTGAATGTGTCGCACTATGGGCTGTGAATTCCTTTTCATTCAATTCTATTGTGCTGATTGGCAAAATAATTTACAGTTTTGGCAATTTTTTGACGTGTAGTTTCTTCACCAGGGGCATATGTAACAAAAGCTGATTTGTTAGATTCTCTTTACGATTTATTAGTTAAGTTTTGAGTTTTGTTACCGTTAATTTTTAATGTGTTCAAATTAGCCCACTGCAAGTTTGTTGTATAGCGCTGATTTAATTTTCCGAAATTTACACTGCGCAACTATGGGGCAAATTATTTCTCTCGATATATCTTCCTCGAACTTCTTTGTGAATTTGGTGTTTAATGTCAGAATATGTACAGTTTTATTCGAATTAATAATCTGATAATATCTATACGCTTGTTTATTAAATGTGCAGAGTTTATTCACAATACTATTTTATTTACTTTTTGTTTAGCTTTGCTTGCATACCTATGCATAGACGAGATCATTCAGACACCCCATTGCTCTTTTCTCCAATCATTATGAATAGATGTGTGATATATAAATAAGATAATTTATGTAAACAATGAGTAACTTTAACGACTGATTTTGGTACTTGGCGAAATCCAATGTAATGTACCGTTAAGGGCACTGGGAAGTCGATAGGTTTCAAAAAATCCATTTTTTGTTTTTAATGTTAAACATTATATATTCTTCGCTTTAAAATGATATATAATATATGTTGTCAGCTGGTATTAAAGTCCTTCAATTCGTCAATTAAAACATGGCGGCATAATGATATGCCCACTTCCTGAGAAGTGATTTCCCAAAACCTTGAATTTTTCATACTTTAGGTGCATGTTTCTCAAAAACTATAAAAAATATTGACACAAAATTTGTAGTGGCTATCTTTTCAATGTTCCTTGAACACATTCGGCTAACACCTATATTCATGTGATTTATAAAAGGGATGAAAACAAATATTCAGTACTGGAAATATCATCTTATTTTACTCAAAACTAATTAATTTTTCATGTGCATAGTATAAACTATATGTGATTTTCATTTAGCCGATATTATAAAACTGTATCTTAGGGTTATTTAGGATGAAACTTGGTGCAGGTAGCTTTAAATTCCTACAAGTAAAGTGCACCTGAAATATAGGGTGCAATATTTTTTTCAGGACATACGGTGTGATTTATGTCCCTTTTGCATGGACCTATGTAAACGTAATTTAAATATTATACAGTAGTTAAATGCACACATCCTTATACAGTAACCATACAGAATTTCAATTTCTGATAATGTTTAGTTTTGGATATATTCAAATTTTAATATTGGTAAAAATTAGCCTTGTCTGGGTAAAATAACCTCCCAGTGCCCTTAAATAGTTCTTAAAACATGTCTTTATGATTGCTGAATTTTATTGTCTATATTCCGGAGGGCCATATTAACATTTAAGGAGTTTACCTTTAACCTCTTTTGTTGCTCACTCTTCCAATTAGGATTATTTCCATCAGCAGATGTGGTAAATAAACAATGTACTATTCTGCAGAGAGAGAGAGAGAGAGAGAGAGAGAGAGAGAGAGAGAGAGAGAGAGAAGAGAGAGAGAGAGAGAGAGAGAGAGAGAGAGAGAGAGAGAGAGAGAGAGAGAGAGAGAGAGAGAGAGAGAGAGAGAGAGAGAGAGAGAGAGAGAGGAGAGAGAGAGAGAGAGAGAGAGAGAGAGAGAGAGAGAGAGAGAGAGAGAGAGAGGCGGGGCTGCAGAACAGGGGATGCAATACAAACTGAGAACTCAAAATGGTGAATACTAATGCTTTCTATGATTTACTTAAAAGAGGTTTCTGAATTTTCTTTTCAGATTATTGGCAGAGGAACAACATCTAATAAATTTTACAAATTATATCATAGCTATTCTTATAACTATCTATTTTTCTACTTCAATTTACAGTTTTATGCAATAATTTAATAAATTCATAAAACTAAATTCTAGGTCACTTTTGTAATTGCTGTCACCTTTTACAATGCCTCGGTTTATTTTACAGGGACGTTTTAAAGACATTTTATGCTGTAAATATCCGGGTAATAATGTTAATGATTTCTCCAAACACTCCAAGAATGAGTGACCCAGCCAAGTAGCCTCTGAATGGCTTGGTAGTGCTTTGTCCGTTGTTTGGTGATTTACCACTAAAATTCAATAACATAGAACATGTGAATGCGCACACGCGTGTCCATCTGTGTGAATTATGGCATACGAAAAATGTCGACGTAGATAGTTGAAACATAAAAGGGGAGGCATTGAACTTTTTTGCCCTTATTCATAGAGTCGTCAGAATGATATTGAGAGTCCACGAAGGCCAAACTAGCCAACCTCACTCACGCCCAAAGCGACGTAAACAGAGGTGGGCGTTCATCCAAGTGGAACGGGGGTGTTGATATGGTCAGGACCACAGCCTCCCAGCCCGATGTTTGTTGATTTTCATGGCCACAGATCGATACCTATCACAGGTCTTCACGACATGGTGTTGGCGTTGTTCTATACATGAATGAAAAATCTGCAGCCCCAAGGAATTCAGAGGTATTCCGGAGCAGCAGGCACGAACTGCTGCATTGCGCCTGGTCAACCGTTAAAGCCTTATTAAAGTATGTATTGGTTTATATATATATTTATATATATATATATATATATATATATATATATATATATATATATATATATATATATATATATATATATATATATAAATCACTTCAACGTCAAAAATACAGATTGAAGCTTAATTTTTTTTTTTTTTTTTTTTTTTTTTTTGCAATCCTTTCATTGCATGAAAGCTACTACCTTATTTAATATTCTGTGTAATTTATTCGTTATGACTAGCTGCAATAGTACTGGAATACTATTCCAGTAATAGTACTGAGATGAAGTATCTTAATAATGTAATAACGGTGTTCCAACTTGTTTCGCTCACACGGAGGATCCGTATTTGGATACTGTTTTCTCTGAGAACCTAAGATAAACACCGTTAAAATTCAAAATATTAAAATCTGAATTTATCGTTTATTAGTTACCAAGCCTTGCTAATAAGAGAATAAATAATAATCCGTAATAGCTCCTAGAAAGGTAATGTCTGAAAGCCTTGTTTACGCCAAGTAACAACAAAAGAAATGCTGGTAAACAACCTGACCACATGTGATCTCAGATATGTCATTATTACCCTCGTGTCACAGTCGTCAACCTTATCCACTTTTATATTTGAAGACATGCCCAGAAAAACGGGTTAACTCACATTTTTTTTTATACGGAGGAAAACAGTGTTTTGTGAATCAGGCTGAAAAAAATCGTTAACATTATTTTATTTCATCTCTGAGATACAGTATATTTTATCAGTGTTATCATTAATAAAAATAAAATAAGAAAATTAAAGTAAAAACCTTTGTCAGCTTTTATTCAAGTTTTATTCTAGATACATTTTACAAACATTTTAGGTAAAATTAATAAATAAATATGTCTTTAGGCATCTTTAAACTTCATACACTTGATTATTCTACTTTTCAATAAGTATATCAATTTGAAAAGTAGGGTGCAAGCCTTTTCAGCTGTAGTCCGGCTGATAAAAGGAGGTTCATCAGCATTCTGAGAAGCTGTGGTCTCATATTTAAGAGTTTTGTAGTACTCATGATAAATTGATTAGAATTCATCAGATCCTGTAAGTGCTTTAATTTCGCAGGATTTATAGGACTTGGACCATTTCTATTTTGGACAAAATATCATGTAAGCGAAGGTTTGCCAGATATTTACCTTCTAATGTCCAAAATGTTATAATCCTCAATAGCACCGTAAGTGCGTTTAAAATATAGCTTAAAGAGGTGGTCTTTAATTACTTTCATGTATGCCACTTCGCTCAGGAGCATAGTGTCGACCTGGTGGTAGACTCGCGAAGCCGAAGCCGGTGGAGATTCGGAAAACTTCGGAACCAATCGTTACCGGTAGCGACAGACAGGTGAATGTAGAGTTGGTAAAATAAACAGTTTAAGGTTAGCTAGCAAACTGTAATGGTGACGAATGTATTTCTAGGAAAATAAAGTGTAGTTTTTGTTTTTCGTAACCTCGTTTTATTATTTCACAAACCCACAAAGTCACACTGGTGTCAGGAAGCGGGATAACAACATCACGGAACATTATGGCCATGGAATCGGCATTGGAAATGCTTTTGCAGAAGATGAACGAATTAACAGCGAAGTCGGAAGCGGCAAATAACAACTCGGCCGCGAAGATGAACGAGTTAACAACAAAAACAGAAGCGGCAAATAACAACCTGGCCGCAGAGTGAAAGAAATAAAGACCGAATTGACCACAGAAATGAAGGCAGCGAACGACAGTCTGGCCACGGAAATGAAGGAGGCGACGAGCTCCTCGCTGCCAAATTTGAGGAACAGTTGGCGGCGTAAGGGATGACGTGACGGAGCTGGGCAAGCGGATGGGCCAAGTGGGACTGAGCACGTCGAGGGACCTGGCGAACCGCTTCAATGACCTAGAGAAAAAGGCCGACAATAACGCCAAGTCCCTGAACGCCATGGTTGAAGACGTCGAAGACCTCGCGAACCGCGTAAACAACTGGAGGGAAAGGCCGACAGCAGCATCAAGTCCCTGAACGCCATGGTGGAGGACGTCGTCGGCAGGAGACCTGAAGGATTTGAAGGCTGACGCACCGGGACGCGACACAACATCGGGCGCGCGTCAAACCTCCGAAATATGACGGCGCGTCAACATTCGAGGTCTTCCGCCGCCAGTTCGACACAGTGGCCAAGCACAACAGATGGTCACCGGAGGAGGAGGCCACACAGTTAATAGTCAGCCTCCAGGGACGGGCCGCGGAAATCCTAAACGCGGTGCAGACGACGGCGGCGCCCAAGGACATCTGGGAGGCCCTGGAGAATCGCTTCGGGAACCATCGCTTAGCCGCAGCATACCGCAGCCAGCTAAAGGCAAGGTCGCAGCAGCCGGGGGAGACGCTGCAGGAGTTCGCCATAGCGATCGAGCAGCTGGCTAGCAAGGCCTTGGTTGACCTGCCACTGGAGTTCGTATCCCGGGAAGCCGCCTACAATATTGTCGACGGGTACGGGACACGGAGATTCGTCAGCGCCTAATGCTTGGCGATTATAAAGCCATCCACGAGGCGCTGACAGCGGCATTAAAGGATGGAGGCGGCCAAGGTAGCATCTATCCCGACGTCGAGAACGAGGAGTGTCCGCTAACCGGAGACATTACGACCAGCATGAGGGACGCCGGCGAACACTAGTGGTCTGTGTTGGGGTGTGACAGCCCGGACACCTGCGGAGAGACTGCCCACACCAGGAAGAGCAGCCGGAAAAACGAGTAAGGCCTGGCGTGGAGAGGGACACGTCGGCGCCATCACCACCATCCCCTCGAGTGACGCTGCGCGCCGTCAGCCGGCGTATGGATGACAGCCTCATCGCGGACGGCTGGTTAGGAGGAAAGCCGTGCCACGTGCTAGTGGACACTGGGGCAGCCGTGACCATCATCAGACCTGACGTGGCGAAGGTTTTGCCGACGAGGGAAGCCGAGCCGACCATACCAGCTTGTGTTGGCATCGGGCGACACCTTGCCTGTGGAGAAGGAGGCCCTGCTGGAGCTGAACTTGGGACGGAGTGCTTGCGTCTGTGGGTGTTCGTCGCGAAGGTGGCTGAGGAGATGATTCTGGGAACTGGATGCCCTCAGGAGCCACGAGGCGACGGTCAACGTCGGCAGGAAGGTCCTGAGGCTCAACGGAAAGAGGTATACTCCGTCAACCAGAAGAGCGCCTTGGAATTGGCAGGGTCGTCTTGAGCGAAGACGTGGTTGTCCCCGCGAGGAGCCAAGTGATAGTGACGGCGCGACCGGAAGGCCAATCAGCACGTTGGGTCCAGAAGCAGCAGGAGTACGACTTCACCTCGAAACATCGCAGAGGGAAGAGTCGCGGTAACGTGGGCGCTATGTCCCGAAGACCCTGTCCAAAAGAGTGCGGCCAATGCACAAGAGTGGAGGAGAAGGAGAGTGCCGCAGCAGTTCGAGTAGTCACGGCAATGCCTGCGGATGGCTGGGATTAGCGCAGGCCTAAGGATGGGAGCAGCTGGCGACGGGAGACTTGGGGCCACTCTGAGGGATGTGGAGAACCCTGGTGGACCACCTCACGACATGCACGAGATGGCTCGCCAGAACATCCAGAAGGCGAGCGACCGCATTGAAAACCCGAGACGACAGGCAAGCCAACAGCCAAGGGTTCCAGCAAGGTGAGCTGGTCTGGTTGTACCGCCCGACCCGGACCAAGGGACGCTGCCCGAAGCTTCAGCAGCCATGGCAAGGACCGTACCGTGTGGTGAGTGGATAACGACGTGGTCTACCGCATCCAGAAGGTGCCCCGAGGAAAGATGTTGGTGGTACACCTGGATCGCCTGGCCCGCTACGAAGGCGCTGTTCGGGACGACCAGCCTTGAGGAGGAGCAGTGTCGCCCTGGTGGTAGACTCGCGAAGCTGAAGCCGGTGGAGATTCGGAAAACTTCGGAACCAATCGTTACCGGTAGCGACAGACAGTTGAATGTAGAGTGGGTAAAATAAACAGTTAAGGTTAGCTAGCAAACTGTAATGGTGACGAATGTATTTGCTAGGAAAATAAAGTGTAGTTTTTGTGTTCGTAACCGTCGTTTTATCACGAACCCACAAAGTCACAATATTTTGCCCTGATTCTGAAACTGTTCTTTTCTATAGTTCATCCAGAAGAGGCTTTGCGGAGATGAACATGTTAGCTGTCATTTTGAAAACATGAAAAGGATTCTTTACCCTGTTTTTTTTTTTTTTTTTTTTTTTTTTTTTTTTTCACTAGCTCCATTCACTGATCTCAAACATCAATGTAAGCTGCTTGCCTCTTTTTTTCTCTCCATAAGACCGAAGTCACGGTCACTAGGTAAAAATGTTGGATCGGCCACTACATGGCAGGCACAGAGGATGAACAGGTTAGTCCATTTTTTAGATTATACGAGTATCATATCATGGAACACAATAACTTCACCTCTATTTAGCGTAATATAATTGCTGGAGGATAGACCAACACAATTTCGATAGCCCTCTGCCGCAACAACAGAGGGCAGCACTTGTCGCAAAATATTTTATTGTGGGTGTTAGCCCATTTTTCCGGGCATGTCTTCATTTCTATATTACTATTCCATGCACTATCAGCACTATTATTCTTTATTTCATCCTCAACATCTCTTTTCCTTTGATTCTCAAGTAAGGAACTGAGAAAGTCTTGGAATTACAGCAGCCTCTCATTTCAGTGAATATGACATTTTCTGTGTGTTCTGTATTACCTTCCTAATACATTCACACTTGAAAGATGCAGGGAAATGAGTTAAGGGGTTTTCCGTGAATCTCTTTGATTGCGTCATGGCGCTGTGAAAGAGGAAGTGTATATGGTTACAACTTTTCTTCGTTAGTTGGCACTACTGACGTCATCTAAGGTGCCTTCCATTCAATTTCCTGACGACAGGCTTCTGTTTTGATGGTTCTCAGGACTAATTGCATTAGCTTCGTCGTGTTCTGTGTTTGTGCAGCGCTAATACTGTTGAGCGATTTTGAAGATCTGCAAAACCAACTTGATGAAACAACAGTTTGGGATCTCTCTCTCTCTCCTCTCTCTTCTCTCTCTCCCCTTTGTTCTGCCAAAACTAAAGCCGTCCTTTAATCAAGACGTTACTGGGAGTTTTTTGTTTTCTGTTTCATGATAAATACCAAAACATATCAATAGACGATTCTATATGGCTTAAGGATGCTAACTGTAACAAATACACACACCACAGTTATTTACTTAGATTCGGAAAAATAATACATTTAAATTAACGATATCTAAAATAAAATTGCATTAAAATACTCATATCAGGAGTATTCTTCAAATATTTATGTTCCTTTCTTTTTAAATTAACGTCCTCCAACGTCAAGTCATATCGGACGGTGAGTAAAATGGTTGAAATGATGCTCAAATGAGCCCAAGGTCCATAGAGCCTAGAGTTATCCGACATCCGTCTTTGAGGATAAGCGAAAACCCCGGAAAAAGTCTTATCCAGGTAACTCTCCCTGCCCGAGATTCGAACTCGGGACCTCTTGAACGTGAGGAAATATTTATGTGTACACTATATATAGTAACTAACAGGAGTGATTGCTAATGACCCAAACATTCGATATTAAGATTTCATTGGAAACAGATATATTGGAAAGGTAGTGTCAGAATAAAGAATTCAATGCCATAGACGAGATTTGAACCACAGAAGTAGAATTTTTCAGTCTGACTCTACCTTTCCAAACCTTGTCCTACGCATGGTTAGTGTAAAGGAACAATTTCCAATAAATGTATTTCATATTGTACAAAAAATTGCATAAAAGTCAATGTATGTTGATAGATAGAGTCAACAGTTAATGTCAGAGGTTCTACTCCTATTAGTCCTGGACCCAGACCTCCGTCTACCAGGGAGTTACCGAGCCGTCCCGAAAGGGCGCCCGGCGCCTCCGAGGCTCTTTCCATAGGGCAAGACCTAGAGACTAACAAGGGCCCCCCCCCACTGTTGACTCAAGACGGGATGGCAGTGGATACGCCACTTACGCGCGCCAAATCCAAAATGGGAAGGCTACCGATATGACCTCGGTGGGGCCCCTGATGATCTAGCACACCTACTAGCTATGCTGGCTAGTATGCTTCCCTCAACCCCGTCCGGAGACGTACCCGATCTCCCACGGGTATCGGGAACCACCGTCCCCTCGAGTCCAACCCAATCGGAACAACTCCCTATCAAGAAGGGGCTCGAATATTCGGCCCGAGGTTCCTCTAATAACGTCAGAGGTACTACGAGTGCTAGGGGTGCGCAGCGCGCGCACCACGGTAGCTGAAGGGGTCGGATCCCCTCCCCTACGGGCAGATAGTCAACATGAAAAATTCAACCCTATGGCCGGGATTTGAACCACGGATCTCCCAGTTTCCATCCAGTCGCTCTAACCCACTGAGCTACCATGGCCAACGTGCCGTCCTGACATTAAATTCTTCTTTTGACTCGTATATTTCCCCGGTAAACCACTAGGGGCTCTCGCATTCGTGATGCACTGTTTGTGGCGACTTACTATCGTAAGTACTTGAGTCCCAGGCTTCATCGTTTAACTCTTAACGTGAGATCCGTGGTTCAAATCCCGGCCATGGCATTGAATTTTTCAAGTCGACTCTATCGAAAACCTTAATCATCAATTATTTGAAAGTCAATGTATGTTTTTTGTACACGAGTGCGTAAATGCCATCTTTTAAGGATGCACTTCAATTCAAAATTATGTTGAACAAAGGAAAGTTTCTATTGTCTTACTAAAATAAAATATTTTTACATTCTATGAACTTAATTCACTAATTTCGTAGAAAGATCTATAACTTTGCAACATTATGCAGCAGAAAAGGAGCAATCAAGAAATATTCTAGTTTGATTCCACATATTTGGATACAATACACATACTTTTATTTTATGTGAACTTTTATTATTTTATAAGTTTAACAATCTAAACCAACGAATTATTATAACGCATTTCGAAATCATTTTTTTCTAATTTACGCCCTTATACCAGGGTCTTCTGACGATGAATGAAGAGGTGAAATGATGCTGAAATGAGTTCAGGGTCCATGAAACTTAAGAGTTACCATTCATCTTTGGAGATAAGAGAGAACCTTGGAAAAATCCTGTCCAGATGACTCACCCTGACCGAGATGCGAATTCGAGACCTCTTGAACGTCAGACACGCTACAACCTACAAAACAGAGTCTCGCTTCCTTTGTTTTCCCTCTCCTAACGCTGCCGAAGATAAGTGGTTCAAATCTTGACTATTGTATTTAATTATTCAGTCTAATATTCCAACACAAAGCTGTGTAGAACAACAATAAATTACTAACAGTAGTTCATTAAAAACCTGGAAATTAAGATACAATATTAAAAGACGCTATTGGACTATGTTATATCAAAATAAGTGTTAATAAATCTTTTAGTTCACCAGAATACATGCGAATCAAAGTGAAGTATTCAATGTTGTATTACTTTTTCCATAGTGGGTCACTGATCAGAGCAACAGCACAAAATGACAAAGATCTGTGGTTGAAATACCTTTTAGGAATAGAATTATTCAACCTTCCAAACATAGAAACCTCTTCAAAGATATATTGAAAGCCTAGGAAGAAGATAGAAAGATAATTTTAATAGTTTTATATGGAAACAACAAGCTTTGGACCCTGTCTTGAAGAAGATGATAATGAAAAACACCCTTATGTCTGATTTCACCAACAGATGTTAAAATTGATGTTAAAAAAATTTAACCTAACAATTATCACAGCGCTAACACAAATGTTATTTCTTGCATTTCACCAACATGTTTTCTGAAAATGTTAACAACCTGTGTTAACGACAAGAAACTTGTAAATAACACAGCAATAGAAGGCTATGGATGATTCGTATTATTTTCTGAATGTACTGCGGTGCGCTTTTGTTTTGATTTTCATCTGCACAAGCTGAAAATGGCGGATGAACAAAATCATAAATAAAGCCGTGAGACAAATTTCTCATCGATGGAGAAATAATTGTTAAATGAATTAATGACGAAGTGTAAGGACATCGTGTAAAATAAGAGGACGGATGCGGTGAATGTAAAAGAGGAAGATGTCACGGGGAAAATTTGGAAACCAATTTAATTTAAATGCATATGTCACTACTACAAGCACCAAAGAACTTGTCAGTATTACGTAAATTTAAAACGAGGTGCGAAGGACAAGTGCCTTAAACGTTTCAAGACGAGAGGTGGACAGTGAATTATAATTCAGTGAATTATAAAATCGCAAGGCTATTGATACTTGAAGCAAAGGCGAGATAGGCATATTCCTTTCGATGCATGTTCTAACTCAGTATTACGTAAATTTAAAACGAGGAGCGAAGAAGGGCAAGTGACTTGAACCTTTCAAGACGGGAGGTGGACAGTGTATTATCCACACAATTCAGTGAATTATAAAATAACAAGTTTATTAATACTTGAAGCAAAGGCGAGATCGCCATATTCCTTTCGATGCATGTTCTAACCTCTCTTGTACTTCCGCAGAAACCTTCATAGCAACATGTTTCAACACTCTATACCTCCGTAAACCAATTTCTTCGGATTGCTCCTCAAAATCATTTCTCCTCATAGGCCGTACTCTATTACGAATGCTATTTAGACGGTTTTAAATACAGCAAATCGACATCAACTGCTGAGGCCATGCTCGCCATCTTGACTATTTACAATTGTTAAGGACTTAACATCAGAAATTTGGCTTGTTACTTTAACAAGAGATTTAACACGAGTGTTACGCTAACTCTTGTTGATGAAATGCAATTTTTGTTAAGTCTTAACATCTGTGAGTGAAATCGGTCATTAATGTTGTAGCCGAACCGTGACCAAGGGATTCGCACCACACGCAATTGACTGAGCTAAAATGATTCTATTTATATTTAAAACAGAATGAATGAAAAAAAAAGTTCGTATGTAAAGTTAGATCTGAATGCGTTTTTGTATCACCCGCAATGTGATTTAAACGTCCACCCCTGGAAAGAAAGAATAAGTTCACGAAAGAGAAGGAAACACGTAGGACGACAGAAGGGATTTCTTTGCTGGCACAAGCATACATAATGTATGAAGTAGACATCATCGCTTGATTCCTTGTCGGAAGCTGACAAAGCCCCCTTGTTTTGTGCCAACCGGAATCAGCTTGCTCTTTCTCGAGCGACAGGCAAACTGAATTTTCTCCATGTCATCTACTAACGATTCAAGCTTAAATTAATTTGCTTCTAAACATAACAAAAGCAGAATAATCCTTCATTTATAAATTTAACATCCTGGAATGTCACATGCATAGCCAGAGATGTACTGATCAAATTATCAGTTTATAAAAAACGAAACACAGAATTAATTTTCACGATATTTCAAGCAAAAATTTGATTGTAAACTTAATTTCGGGAGTGAAAAGCTACCAAAATATCTTGCTACAGGTTTGTTTGATTATAAATCAAAATAATTTTGTGAAATTGTGGTTTTGTGCCATATATAATCTTAGAAGATACCAAAATTTAACGGAAGCAAAACTGATATAAATTATACTAGACGTAGCTTTCGTGAAAAATTAGGTTTGTTACATTCACCATAATTGTCGCCCAAACTTTCGATGCGACCTAAGTTATGAAATGGATCAAGATATAAATCAGAAAATAAGTAAGTTTCAAGCAGTAACTGGAACAATTAAGAGAACACTAAATGATAAAACAAGAAGAGAAACTCAATTAAAGTTTTATTTTGTCATGGCACTCCCTGTCTTGCTATATGGAAGCGAGACATGGACATTAAGAAACAAAGATTTTAGTAAAATACAAGCAGCAGAAATGCGTTTCCTAAGATCTGTTAAGGGATGTACAAGGGAAGATCAACTTAGGAATCGATACATAAGAAATGAATTAAATATCAATTCTGTTTTATTAAAATTAATGGAATATACAGAAAATTGGCTCCAACATTTAGGAAGAATGACTCCAAAGAGAATCCTAAACAAATAATGGATTATAAACCGAAAGGACGAAGATCAATAGGACGACCTAGGAAACGATGGATCGATGTGAGACCGGAACAGGCTATAGCCTAATCCATGGAGGTAGAAGAAGAAGAAGACGAAGAAGAAGAAGAAGAAGAAGAAGAAGAAGAAGAAGAAGAAGAAGAAGAAGAAGAAGAAGAAGAAGAAGAAGAAGAAGAAGAAGAAGAAGAAGAAGAAGAAGAAGAAGAAGAAGAAGAAGAAGAAGAAGAAGAAGAAGAAGAAGAAGAAGAAGAAGAAGAAGAAGAAGAAGAAGAAGAAGAAGAAGAAGAAGAAGAAGAAGAAGAAGAAGAAGAAGAAGAAGAAGAAGAAGAAGAAGAAGAAGAAGAAGAAGAAGAAGAAGAAGAAGAAGAAGAAGAAGAAGAAGAAGAAGAAGAAGAAGAAGAAGAAGAAGAAGAAGAAGAAGAAGAAGAAGAAGAAGAAGAAGAAAGACTTTCGATACAAATGTAATGGGAGGAGAAAGCAAACAAACAAATTCTGTACAATACATATCAGCGGAGCACCACGTAAAATACATCAATACTGTTTTACTGCATCTAATTGGGCAGATGGCAGATCGTGGGTTAGGGGCTGTGACAAAACGTCACAAATCCGTGAGAGTAAGTTCAGCTGCATCTGGAGCAACATCCTCCGGTCTTCCCCTTGCTAAGCTTTGACATTTGAAATTGTGAAGCACGTTATTCCGCGTGTTTCACATAGCGGAATGGTTTAGCTGCGTCGTATCATGAGGATTATCCAAAACTGGCATAAATCTTTAAAATCTCCAAACAGTAACTTCAAAACCGCATCAAAAACCTTTGTTATTACCTACTATTGTAAACACTTATTACAAATGTTCATACCTCTGTGTTCTTCAAGTTAATGAGATAACATTTCCAATATTATCTTATTGCCAATTTTCTTGCAGTTAAACCTTGGTAATAAAAGGAAAGACAATGTTTGTCACCAGTGAAAGCGACAATTTTAAGCAAGTGCGACTGTAAGATTATCCTTGAGTAGGCTACTGTATCTTATGCAAAAACATTATAAATGTAGGAAATAAATCATTAAATAATTCGGCAGTAATTGCTGACAAGTACTATGGATGTCTTAATATATTCGTAAATATGTCAGCTTCTCTTCCTGCCATTCATTTTGATTGCCTAGTGTGTTGAACTGATGACAAAACAGGATCTACTTCCTATCTGGGAGAAAAGGAATCGGGTGTAATGGTCTGTAATGTTAGCTTAATTTCAGCAAAGAACGGTAGGCAATTCTAAACCCAGTCATTAATCATGTACAGAGGGTTTTAATATGCCGTTGGTCACAGAAAGGTATATTACAAAATGATTTCATCTTCTAAATATGTGTATGAGTAGTGTTTAACGCCAGCTTTTAGTGTATGCGGCACCGCAGGAGGCGACACTGACAATACATGAGCTGAAGATGGAGCACGATGGAATGAGGTGGCGGTGGAAACCGGAAATCCCGGAGAAAACCTGCCCCCACAAATCTTATTTTGCTGTCGCCTGGGATTGAATCAGGGCCACCTTGGTGAGAATCAAACGGTTTAACCACCCAGCCACGGCGCGGCCATTATTTGTAAGCCACATGAAGTTGGAATACCGTTTGTTGGGTTATACTAATTGCCGCACGTGTTATAATTAACCAATTACGTAAATATTCACTGCAGTAACTGTTTATAATACGAAGATTGATATAAACTGGACTGGATTGGACTACTCTACGGAGGAGATTCGACACTGAGATCCAAACTTGATCTATTGTACCTACGTCCCCAAGTGGGGCTCCACCGGGAGGAAGTATAAGGAGAGAGGAGAAAGAGGAGGTGGTCCCAAAGTGCCACGACAATGCAGAGGGCAGAGTCTCTACACTTTAGGAACTCCGAAAACGGGCACACCAGGTCGGCCACTTTTTAACTTATACACTTTTTCCGTGTTTTTAAACGGAAGTACTCTTTACAATAACTCATCTTAGTTTCTGTTTCCGAAAATATTTTGAAGAACGTGTACATCTTAAAAATAATACTTCGATCCTGACTTAGCAATACGTGCCTTTTTGACTCACCACTAAATTCACCGCAAGCAGCCATTGCACTATTTAACACTTACTCTACTGTTGTGTAAAGAACAACTGAATGATACTGATCTGAACTCTCCAGAGTAAATAAACACTTCTTATCCAGCATTAATTCATAAACATAAGCACACAGCATTCCACAGGCTAAGAGGAAATGGAGTGTTTGCTCTTTCTCGAATTTAACACCTTGACTTATTCACAGTAATTCTTTTGTCACATCATGTCACTAGTTTAAATTTCAGTTCTGAGTAATTAAAAGTATATGTACATACATACATACACATCAACCACTTTGAACTCTATAGATAAAATAGAGATTACGAACCATCCATAAACAAACATATGTGAGCAGACACGTTCTGCCAGGGCAGCAGGAAATTTATTGTTTCCTCTTGCTCCAAATGGATTATTCAAAGTAATTCTTTTGTAAGTTCATGTCAAATATTTACGTTTCAGTTCTGAGTAATTACAAATATACGTACACGCATACATACCAACCAATAATGATATTGATACAGTGCTTACGTCGCGATTTATTGTTGTAATACATGTAATAGTGGTTTATTTATTTGTATTAGAAAAAAGAAGCCATTTGAGCTAAAAATATGGTGTTTTCATGGTTATGTTAGATACATTACTCTCTACCTTCCACATGAATCAGTTTTGGCAAAATCTGAATTTTTGTCTTAGCGCGAATAGTATTTCATACAGATTGATTAGGTTGGCGCTCGTCACATACCACTTAGCGGGAATGCAATACAACACTGCAGGACTCCGATTGGTTGCTCACTTAGTAGCGCCCAAGGACAAACACCTTCCAATTTGAAACACATAAAAGTGTAAGCTTTTGTAAAAATGATAAACGAAACTCATATAACTAACTTATTATTTAGACCTAATTCTGTGACGCGTTTAGAAACTATCTTGTTTAAGTCACATGTACATATCTCTTTTATTTACGGGAGCCTCCATTATTCTTTGAAACATTGACTGTAGTGATTTAGTCAAAGCAAAGCCTCTTACCACTCCATAATTCACAAGCTCACCTTCTCCTCCTCCTTCCAGCATTCCAGAGAGATTCCTTTCTTCATTCTTGGCATGCTTTGTATTCCGTCCCTTGCTGACACAAACTCCCCCTCTCTTACGTAATATGCCTGAAAATTGACTCGTCTTTCCTACACACTGCCTATTCACCGACAGCGGTTATTAAAATCAAGCTATGACCATTCCGGCAACAAACCTCTACGGGAAATAAACATTCAAGGTAATTTCACATCCTTTTGGCGAAGATATAATTTTCATTAACGAAGAGTGTGACAAAGCGCTTTTATTAAATTTGTCGACGATAACGCCTCACTTGATTTAATTGTTTGTCCGGAAAGGTTTGTACAACGAGGTTTAATACCAAATCAGTAGGAAACAGCCGAAAACATTTAAGAATACTTCTGCGCATTCTTCTAAATTGCTTTTCGTGTTTTTATTACAACAGAATTCTCATTAAAACTTCCGCTAGCCCATCAGAGATTTTGGGTAGGAAAATGTAATGTAACGGTTCCGTTATTAAATAACTCAAAAAAGTTGGGGCAATAAAAACGAACTGTCGATAACGAAAAATAACATAACTATTTATGGCTAATGGCCACAGAAGTAACGGAAAGAATGTAGCATTAAAAAAAATGCCCGCCTCGGTAGCGTAGATGATAGCATATCTGTCTCACGTTCAAGAGGTTAGGAGTTCGAATCTTGGTCAGGGTGAGATTTGTCAAGGTTTAGTCCGGGGTGTTCCCTTATCCTAAGGACGAACGTTGGGTAACTCTAAGCTCCATGGACCTTGGACCTATTTGAGCATCATTTCACCCATTCCATTGTCCGGCATGACTTAAGAAACTTAAAGGACGTAAATTACAATATATACAATTAAAATTAAAAAAAAAAAAAAAAAAAAGATGATGCTCTTTGACTGCCACGAGTCTCTGTTCCCCATTCTATATTAAGCCTAAAGGAACACCAAGCTTTACGCAGATGCCTCTTTCAGGCTTGAAGTTCCTTTAGATGCACATCTGCGACACGGAAACACCAGCTTTACCTCCCTTTCGTATGTTTGTCCTTATAAAAACATATAACGGGATCGTTTTTTAATCCTGTATATTAAAAAGTTTCAGAAAATGGCCCCTATAATTACATTTTATATTTTTCAAGTCGGCAGTTGGAAACTACGTCATATAATTTCGATTATTCTTGTTTCAATAACTTCGCAAAGTCTCGTTACTGTGGCGTATTAGATTTATTCCTTCATATTAAGAAAATAAGTTTCTACTGTTTAATTTAAAGCCCTTTAGTAACAAAATATTTGTATGAAGCATTTCCACTATAAGGAAATTTCCTTATAGTATTTATGGCGGTAATAAATCTTTCCCTAAGGTGAAGCCATAAAGTGTTTTAGCTATCCTTCTCTTCTTCGCTACACAAAATTAGTATGAATTCTTAAAATATACAAAAGGAACATGAAACTGTATCAACTATTTATCAAATAGATTTAGGAGGGATTGAAGAAGGTAAGTGTAGCCCGCCTCGGTAGCGTAGATGGTAGCATGTCTGCCTCACGTTCAAGAGGTCCCGAGTTCGAATCTCGGTCAGGGTGAGTTACCTGGATAAGCTTTTTTTCCGAGGTTTCACCTTCTCCTGAATGACGAATGTCGGGTAACTCTAAGCTCCATGGACCCTGGGCCCATTTGAGCATCATCTCACCCATTCCATTCATCGTCCGATATGACTTAAAAAGTTAAAGGACGTAAATTAAAAAAAAAAAAAAAAACTGCTGGATCGAGCGTACTCCGCTTCCACTGTAGGAGAGCCTCTGAGCCATTCTCCGGGGGTTTGGGCAGGTCACCGCGAGCGGCTTCCAGCAGCGTGGTGACCTCAGTAACTCATAGGGAGCCTTACGCGTTCCTGTCACTTACATCGTCTCTTTCTAGGCCATACACTCATGTGCTTCCATTGCAGAGTATGCAATTAATAATAATAATAATAATAATAATAATAATAATAATAATAATAATAATAATAATAATAATAATAATGAAATAATTTTTGCAGGAAGTAAGACTTTTAACAAACGATAAATACGCAATGGTTCACTTGCTTCTCTCTTTACTATGAAAAATGTGACTTACTCCAGCAGCGATTAACACAGCAAGGACCCTCTGTCACATATGGTTCGCAAAACAACCCTAGATAGAAATAAGGTAATGGAGGAGAAATCTAGGATCTCGACGGAAAGTTAGACGGCCATCCTCTGGCGGAGCCGAGATGTTCCAAATCGTAAGGCTCTGCCCGTCATCGAGTGACACACAGATACACCTTCTGAGCCGTACAATAAAATGGAATAAGGGGACGAAATGAGAGGAAAGGGAGAGAGGAGAGCCATGGTAGAAAGAACACTCCAGCATTCGAGAGAAAAAGCCATGGTCAGAATGGGACAGAACCCGGAACCTCCCGAATGTGAGGCTTGCACATTACCAAGGAGCCACCAGAACATAAAAGGTTTGCAAACAGAGCCTAATTTGTTGAAGAAAACATATACAAGTTCGTGAAAGTGATCAAATAATAATTTAACAGCACAAGGAAAGTGCTAAGTATTTAGAGTCTCGACATTATAAAGTATGCACTGTTATATAAGAAGTGTTTGTTAAATCACCTCATTTAAGAGGCCCCATCTGGGGCCCCTGTCTGGGGCCATTGCGCAAAGTCACACATAAAACAGCTCAAACTACTTGAAAACAAAATACTAAGGATAATCACCAAAGTACCACGGACCGCACCAGTAGATATACTCCACAACAATCAACATGCACATCATAGCACAATTTATTAAGCGTCTAGCTTTTAACATGCACAAAAGGTGCGAGAATCACTTTAATCCCCTCATTTCAAACCTGGGACAGTATGACGCCAATATAGGCAAAGGGCCCCTGTCGTTGTTTAACAGGACCATCCCGATAAATAAACACACCGATGACGAAGACGTGAATGACTATCTCACCCGACTTATGCAACCAGCCAATTAGCTAACAACACGCCATAAAGACACCCACTGCCCTTCTGCGGCCCTCCAAGTCCTTGTGCTACCCAGCCAAGGAGGACCCGGGGGTAGAGGATCACCCCCGCCCGCAAGTGGCACAGGCTCGCACCTGCATTAGAAAAGGCAGGCTGCCCGCCATGTGCGCACTGATGACGACAATTTGCACACCAATGGACACGAGTGACAGACGCGGCCGTAAAGTAAAGAAGCATTTATTAGTTCTATTAACCAATAGTTATACACTATACATCAATTAAGCTTGACGTTATCTCTAGATGCTATACTGTATAGTGAAGACGCCCCAGGCTGATTTTTATGTCACCTGCATGTTATGTACAGTAGCATAGATACAACTTGACCCACCCGTATAACGGGACAAGGAGACTTAGATTAGACTACTAACAACGTAAGCGCTATGCGCAGAACTGATTACATCCTGAACGCGCGGCACAGCGCCTAAGACTACCAATTATGGAAAGGTGGGTATCAGGGTACACATCCTTCAGAGAGAATGCGTGTTAAAGAAGCACAGGAAGACATACAGTACAACATAGAGATTTATAGCAATGGAAGCAAGATAAACGGAAAAGTCGGAGCAGCAGCAGTAATTTTCCAAAATGGGGAAGAGGTTAAAAAGCTCAAGTATAAACTCGGTGAGTGCTGCTCCAATAACCAAGCAGAACAGATAGCAATTCTAGAGGGACTTCAAGCAATAGCCGATAACAGTTTAGAACTTAGAGTGGGAAATAAATTAGGCACAGTGAACACGGACAGCCAGATTACAGTAGACCTTCTTAAGAACAGTCAAATCCGAAGCAAAATAATAGAAGAAATAAAGGCCAAGATCAAGCATCTGCAGGACAACGGCTGGACCATCCACATAAAATGGGTAAAGGCACACGCGGGACTACGCGGGAACGAAATAGCAGACCAAAGGAGGCTGCACAGGAAGACAACGGGGAGATTATCTACAACGAGATACCTAGGACACACATAATCAAGGAGGCAGAAGAGAAAGGACTGAGAAGGTGGCAAGACCAATGGGAGAACACAACAAAAGGAAGAATCGGCAAAACGTTCTTCCCTTCTGTGCAAGAACGACTAAAAATGAGGATCCCACTCAACGGACAGACTACCGCCATCCTAACTGGACATGGGAAGACAAGGGACTACTACAACAGATTCAAAATATCGGAAAGTGAAATGTGCAAATGTGAACTACAAAACCAAACAGTGGATCATTTAATATACAACTGTCTTCTTCTGAACAGTGAAAGACTAGAACTCAAACAAAACATTAGACTGATGGGTGGACAGTGGCCGGCAACAAACAGTGATCTAATCAAGCACTACCAAAAACAATTTTTAAAATTCATAAACAAAATAGACTTTGAAAAAATGTAAAAGCATAACCAAAAATGGTATCATATAATGAGAACTTGTAACACTTGTAAAAATATTAATTACTACAACTCGTTGTAATAATTTTAAAGAATGCATGTAGTGTTACGATGTAACGGAGCATGCAGTGCAATAAATAAATTAAAAAAAATGACGCCTCCCTCCCCAATACACCATAGCAGTTCGCCGCATAGAAATAACGGAACAGTTGAACCTGGGTGCTTAATGCGCGACCAGCAAATCATCGCCAGGGCTGCTGCCCTAGGTAGTGGAGGGTTTTTAGTAGGTATTCCGCAACGGTGCACTCCACCAAGGCGGGGACTCCTATGTCACCAGCCCCGTGGGCTAGTGTGGGTAAGTTCCATTTTTTTCCTTCCAAGTTAAAAAAAAAGAACCTCATTTGAGCAATAAGGCAAATAAAACTTTCTGAACAGCTTCATAATATTATTTTTCTTTACCAAAAAGCAAAATATGAAATGCTAACGGAGGGTCCAAAGCATATTTAAAACTAAATCCATTGCGTAATAATCCAAAGCGAGCCAGTGCCTACCAACCTGACTGCCGGCTTCACGCCTACATACCCAAGGCAGAGGTGGGCGATCATCCAACCGATATGTGGTCAGTATCTGGCAACCCCAGTCGGAAAGTTGTATTTGTGACCGGGATTCACTACCTATCGTAGCTTCTCAAATTCTTTACAATTCTGAGTGGGCACCAGTCCTATACTTCGGACTTAAAATCCACGCCCCATAATAGAGGGTTCGAATCGGGCGCATCCGACGTACGAAACAAGAACATAACATCCCAGCCCATTGCGCACAAGCCAAAGCACATTTAGCAAAATGCAATCTTCCTAATGGACACCTCAGATGGAGGTGGCAGATAATAATGTAAATTTTATAGTGTTAAAGGGAAAGGGGGCTAACATATTGATGAAATAGCTCCTTCTAAGAGGATTTGACATTTAATGTTAAGTTCACAGTTTTTTGAAACACCTGGACCAGGTACTAAACAGTAACAAACAACGTGCGGGAAACAGCTCAGTGCTCTCGTTAGCTCTGACTCAGTAATTAGGTTCTGAAGTTGACTATTTGATATTACCACATGAAACAGTGATACCCAGACGAAGATAATGTGTATGACCAGACGTTAAAAGAAGTTTTGGTTCAAGGTAGCATACATAGAGTTATACTATGTGGTATCTTAACAAGAAAAGTAACACTGAAGTACATAAACTTGCAGAATGAAAGCTGAACGTACCGCTTGACCTACTTTCCCTTCCAAAAGAACTCCATGTCAATAACAAGTCTGGATGCTTTAAGTTTAGATATTCCCCAAGATGCTCGATATAAAAAAATAATAAAAACAAATCTGCAAAGTTCGTCATTTTAAATCCTCCAGTCTAGCTATACATATTTTTGGGTAGTAAAGCTTTAAACATCCCATTAATACCACCATGTAAGTAATTTTTACATATCCAGGACTAATTATTCTTTTTAAAAAAGCTTATTTGTCTATCTGCTTTATGTTCATGGAGAATATTTCGTTAGGGGAACAAGGGGAGATGCTGAAGGATGAATTGATGTCAAATTTTGAAGCATTTTGGATTTACCAAACAAGGTTGAATCCGCGATAATGTGTGAGTACCGCATTCCGGTAGACCGGGTTCGATTCTGCCTTCCAGTCGCTCTGACTTTATACTTTTCATGGTTTTCCCTGGACTGTAAGCGAATGCTGAATGGTGTTTCATCTATTAGGACTTTCATTCGAAATGAAATCTCTAATACCCGCTTTTACTAAATGCTGTGACACTGATGAAGATTGAGCACCGATGGAATGAGATAGCGGGGGAAACCGGAGATTCCGGAGAAAACTAGCACCGTGTTGTCCACCACAAATCTGACTTTGCGGTCGCCTGGGATTGAACCCGGGCCGCCTTGATGAGAGCCGAGTGGTCTAAGCGCTCAGCCACGGCGCGGCCCTGACTTTTCTTCCATTATTTGTTTCCTTCAATTTCCTTTTCATCTTTCAGGTGCTGGACAAATGATGCGGATGCATGCTCTAGAGAGTTGCTTGATCAACGTGTTGTTTATCAACCTTTCAAGGTAGCTCTAGCAGCGGGACGGGTCTTGGAACCTAGAACTATTAGAGACTTCCGCGCGTATCTTTGGGGATCTGTGTATGATCTGTAGCCTGCTGCGATTTCCTGATTTAAGTCCTTCTTCCTGGATGTGGTAGCTATAATGTATGATTAAGGTTCTAAGTATGCGAGATGTCCCCATTCTACAACCTAACTTACATGTTGGCTTTGAAACTCCTCAAACTTTCCATTATATCAAGATAAACAAAAGAACAGCGACTAAGGAACTCAAGCGCTTTTTAAAGGATTAGAAAATGTAAACTAGTAACATGATTAAACTCAAACATAAATTGTGCTTTTTAAATTACCCACTTTTGTCGTGTAATATTATATCTCTCACAGTTTCCAGTTCTATCTACAAGTTCATTCAGAAATTAAAAAAAAAGAGTCATAGAATATTAGTAGAAAATAAAAAGCATAATTCCATCATAAACACAAGTATCATAACAATATCACATCTTAACTGCATATGTTGCAGTTGTTTTTTTTATTTTTAGAAAATAACAAATAAATAATCGCCTTATTGTAAGTTAGGTTGCTGTTTTGTTGAAAATCATCTCGTTACTCCTGTACAGCACCTCCTCCAGATGGACAATAAATATATTTAACGTTTATGTAATAGTTCTTGAAGAGGTGCATAAAATATTTAAGTGGAAAGTAACGCTTCAATATATTTAAATAATTATATACGAGGGCTGTTCAATACAGAATGATATTTTGTTTACTGTCCAATTATATTCTGTTAGCTTAATGTGAAACAAACGCGTCGTAGTAGTATCATTGTTGGTACTCCTGGTTCCCGCCTGTGAGAACCAGGCAAATTCAGACATGTTCAGTATCACCTACCACTGTAATGGAGGTAACACGCGAGGAACAATATGCGGCTTTGAAATTCTGCTTTCGTATCAACAAATCTTCAGTTGAGGCCTATACAATGTTACAAGAAACTTATGGAGAGTCTGTTCTACCCTACAGCACAGCTCGAAGGTGGTTTAATATGTTTTAAAGGGGAGACAGTCAATTTCAAAGGAAGGTGGACTCGGTGCTCCAGTTACTGCTCTTACGGAAGAAAAAATCAACACTGCTGCTGCCATTGTGAGGGAGGATCGACGAATTATCTTAAGATCACTTTCTGAAATACTGAACATTTCATTTGGTGCCACCCACATGTTAGTGACAGAAACATTACACATGAGACGTGTTTGTGCGCGATGGGTTCCAAGACTGTTGATTACCGAACAAAAGGACATTCGCATGTAAGTCTGCAGGCTGTTAAAGTTGAAGTTAGAGGAAGATCCGGGGTTTCTTTCAAACTTAATCACTGCTGATGAAACTAGGCTACATCATTTTGAACCTGAGAGCAAACAGCAAAGCTCAGTGTGGAAATCTCCTTCAGCAACAACACCCCAAAAAGCAAAAGTGGTTGCTTCTGCTGGGAAAGTTATGGTCATCTCATTCTTTGATATTTATGGAATGGCTTATCAGCATGTTGTAGCTGCACACACATCAGTAACTGGACAATACTACAAGGATATCCTAGAAACATTGAAAGTTCATATCAGGCGCAAAAGGCCACATTTCCGTGAAGCAGGCTGGATGCTGCACCACGAAAATGCGCGGCCGCATATTGCCAATGTTGTTGCTGAATATCTTAGAAGCAAATAAATTGTAATCAGTTCCGAATAATCTATTTATTCAATTAATAGGTGAAGTGCATCCCTCACCCTCCCTATAGTCCGGATTTAGCCCCAGGTGACCGTTTTCTATTCCCTAACTTGAAGAAACGCCTTCGTGGGAGGAATTATCCATCATCAGAAGCAGTGATGAAGGCTGCGGAGGCAATTTTGAAGGTTTTTTTTTAAAAAAATGTTTGCCAGTATGCCTTTGAAGACTAGCAGAAACGCTGGGACAAGTGCATCGCATTCAGGGGAGACTATTTTGAGTAAGACCATCAAAATTATGAGGATGAGTACAGGTACGTTGTCTAAAATAATTGTGATTACTCGTTATTGGACGGCCCTCTTTGTTATCCACATATAAAATCCTGAATATCGTTGTGAGGTAAATGGAAGCAATGACGTTAGAAATATTCTGTAGTTGGGTGACAACAACGAAATACAAGTGCATTTTAATAATAAGATATTCTCAATGTCTGCAATTTTTTTTCTCGAAATCATACTTAGCTGAATAGAAATTGTATATATTAGGTTTAAAATAGAACTGTATGAAAAGCAAGTCAGCCATGAGTCATATTAGTTCCAAGTACAATTAGAGTCACTCTTGTCCTATTACTACGAAATTTCTGTAACCAGTATATGGCCTCCATGCCCCTGATGCTCATTAATTTACACGCAGATCTCGCTCTGTTAGTCACATAACCGTCTATTTCTAGGAATACTGGAGACGGAAGTAACATTGCTATGTAGTTCGCTTTACCTAAATCACACTTGTTTTTGTAACAGGTATACAGAATTGCAACCGAACCAAAAATTCAATATGGAGAGGTCACTGTAAATGCACCTTTGAAACTCCCTAAAACCAAAATTATTTTTACATAAACGTTCTCTGTGCGTGCGTGCGTGTGTAGACCTCTTCACTTTAAATTGCTTTTGCATAACTGGTAAAGCTTAACATACAGACAAAATTTTACCGCGAGCAGCTTTCCTTCTTTTCTTTCTTTCCTTTTCCTTTTCTCCTTCTTTCCTCTTTTATTCCTCTCTTTCTTTTGGTTAAGAACGGTTAATTTACGAGATATTTCTTGATGTTGGTTTAAGTCTTAAAATATATTTCTCGGTTGGGAAGCAGCTATTCATTTTTTTCATAACTACACAAAAGTGTAATTATGCATTAACAGATCATCTGGATTAATCATTTATAAATAAGAGTCTGAATAATATTTTGTGGCGATAATTCTCTATGAAATACACTTAAAATTACGGAAAGAGAATCTATAGATGCTAACTTAATTCCATTCTATAAGTCAATTATTATGAGGTTTATCAAAACAAATATAATTCTTCCTTAAAAATATATTTTTTAATGCTTTTACGAGATATCCTGTTAAACTGTAAACTCCACTCAAAAGCCAAACGATTAATTGATATCACCGATTCCGAGTAATGCTCTAATAAAGGGTTATATAAACTTGAGTGCTGTGTTTTGTGTTTCCTGAAACAGCAAACGTAAAGGTGAGTTAGATTTTTGTTTTGTATTTTCACGATCAACATAGTGTTCGTAAGCTTAAATCATCTCCCCGTTCTTTAAAAGCCCACCTCGGTAGCGTGGTTGTAGTATGTCTGCATCACGTACAAGAGGTCCCGAGTTCGAATCTCGGTCAGGGTGAGTTACTTGGATAAGGTTTTCCCGGGGGTTTCCCTTATCCTGAAAGACGAATGTCGGGTAACTCTAAGCTTTATGGACCCTGGACTCATTTGAGCATCGTCCCACTTATTGCATTCATCGTCCGATACGACTTAACGTTGGAGGACGTAAATTAAAAAAAAAAAAAAAAAAAAACATTCTTTAAAAATTTAATGTCTAATTTACGTTAATCGATATGAACTCTTGAAGAAATAAATTCATCACATGTGTACCTGTCGTTACAGGGAAATACAATAGGTTTAAACATACTAAAATCTTGACGCTATTTTTAATATGGTTGTCATCGAGGACCAACTAGTAATCACTGTGTCACGCAGATTTAATATATCACTCACATCTCAACTCTAAAGAGAATAATATCTATGCCTCAGCCGAGAGTCAAACCCGGAGCTCTGGTTTGGGACATAAACATGAAATCAACAGATTACAGAGACAGCCAAGTGAAAGAAAGAATACCTAGAAGTGTTTAATACCCCAAATAAGGCTCTTAGCGATAACTATATTCTTGTGAACTAAAACAGCCTACAGTTCACCAGCTGTGTAAAAGTCATCCACAACGAAAAGTATGTCCGAAAATATTCCAAGAAACTTCAAGAAATGCATTTACTTATCTTGAAAATATTTTTAAAACACGGTAGTTCAGTAAAAGAAATTCATAGCCAATCAGAAAAATGTCCATGGTCATCTATCGAGCGTAATGGTTCAGGCGGTTTCGCTTTCGGGAGATCCAGATTCGATTCCCGTGTCCAGCTTACTGAACCATGGGTTTTTTCGGGAGTTTTCCTGGGTTGCCAGGCGATGCTGGGCAGGTTAATTACATCCCCCGAACTTCTTGTACCTAAATTTCATCTCTATCATCATTTCATATCATCTCTCATCTGGTGGTCTCTTTCAGGGTGGAAGTGTTAGCAGTTGTCTCGGCGGTGCATGGCAGGATGATATGTTCATGGTAAACATTTCCTCCTTTGGTATTACGGTTTGCGGTCTCCGGACCGACCTGGTCGGCCGTTTCCGGACCACGGTGGATAGGATGCCGGTTAAGCTGGCCTTCCCGGGGAGTTTTCAACTGATTAATAGTATGGATCCTGCCCCTTACATTGTCGTGACCCCTTGTGTCGATCGACCTCTGTCTTCTCTCCTCATACTTCCTCCTGGGGATGACCCACTTAGGGGCATAGGTACAATAGATCAAGACTGGTCGCAGTGCCGAATCTCCTCCGCACTGTAATCCAATACATTCCAAATAGTCATCTGGGGTGAGTAAACTTTTAGATAATTGCTTGGATGACGCTAAACTTAAATCCGGCTTTAGTATTTTTTTCTGAATTCCTCCTCGAGTAGTGCTGTTCACCCATAGAAGCCCGCGTGTACATACACATACCCGGAACTTTAAAATAATGTAGTTCAAGGGAGCACAAATATTGGTTTGAAAATTTTGAATGAAATACAATATTTATCTAATTCTACAGGCAGAAAAAATAAACCGTTCTATTTAGGGCATTTATTGAAAAAGTATAAAATCAGGTTACAGCAGATTCGCTACACTTAAGTTTCCAATCTCAGAGTGTGGGATTCGCGGTAACAGGGAGGCTCGTATTTGGTAGGTCAGGTTTTGATACCTGAGTGCTCTGCTCTCACCCAATTCCTTTCATTTCCTCTCCATGTTACACGATACTCCCCTACTTTCTGTCGGTCGATATGGGCAAATGGTGTAGAGACTTGCGATTTGGAGCTTGTTTCATTGGCCGTTCGAGCTTCTACTGCCGAGTTGAACTTTTTCCAGTTTCTGCAGGAGGGGTTCACATCTGAACCACCAGTGAACCGGCCGAACAGCGCCTCCAATACTGTTAAGAAGCTCTGCGCGATTCCATTTCTCCTGTAAATCTTCTACGGCTCTTTCATCTCTCCGTTCCTCCCCGTGAGGAACATTGCGTCGAGGTGCCAGATGTATCTCTCGATACCTGTTCTACCTCAGCATCTGAATGCCTAATCGCGACATTTAAATGACCGTGCGCATGCGTGTGCAAACAATGCTTGACATTTTAAAATTCCCCTCATATTCATTTTGTTTCTTTAAGATGCTTTCTTGTGTAACATTTGTTCAATTTACTTCAGAGTTTCAGCATATGTCCTCTTAAATTAAATGAAAATATATAAACAGCCTTTTCTAGTTAAAAGGTATGGTTTAGAATATAGACTTATAAAGCAATATATAATTCCATACTCAATTAGCCTAACACTTCGCAGGAAATACTTTATAATACACGACAGCTCGTCTTTGATTGTAAATAATTATATTGGACAAAAATACTAAAAGTTTAAGATTTTCAATTATTTTTAAATAACCTCCTTTAGGCATTTATATCATATAGAAAAATGAATGAAATAAGTGACCTGATGAGCACAGAGTTCATAGAGCTTAGAGTTATCCAACATACATATTTCAGGATAAGAGAAAGCCTGGAAAAAATCTTATCCAGATAACTAAATCCTGATCGAGACTCGAACTCGGGACTTCTTGACTGTGAGAATACTTCCACATAAGTGTTTCACACATATTCCATTTTCATACTTTTAGGATTACCTTCTTGGAGCGCCAGCTTCGTTCAAAAATAAAGATTAACTTTCTGTCTCGTATTTATATTGACAAATGTGTAAAACACATGTCAGCTAAACTGGTAACTTTTGCAGAAATTAGCAACGTCAGTATTAAGTTCCTTTAAAATGTCAGTTTGTTTGTTAATAAATAGCAAATAAATAATCCATTCTATATTGTATTTTAATTCCAAGTGGAAAAGTTTCCGCTGCCTTTAAAACTAGTGGTCCTCTTTTTATTTCTTAATAAAAATGTCGATGAACGACATACAAGAAATAATCCAGGATCAACAGAGTGGAGAATTACTTGACATTTATCTTTCAGGATAAAGAAAAACCACAGAAAAAATCTTCTCCAAATAACTCGCCTGACCGTAATTGCTTTCTGTAACATCTAATTAACGTAATACAGAACAAATCTTTATCTCCTATAAAAGTTTAATTTGTTTATTTCACTAGAAATATTCGCACATATATTATTATTATTATTATTATTATTATTATTATTATTATTATTATTATTATTATTATTATTATTATTATTATTATTATTATTATTATTATTATTATTATTGTTGTTATTATTATTGTTGTTGTTATTATTATTATTATTATTATTATTATTATTATTATTATTATTATTATTATTATTATTATTATTATTATTATTATTATTATTATTATTATTATTATTATTATTATTATTATTATTATTATTATTATTATTATTATTATTATTATTATTATTATTATTGTGTTTTTTCTATTACTTTCTCGAACGTTAAGTCATATCGGACGATGAATGAAATAGGTGAAATGATGCCCAAATGAGTCCGCGGTCCACACAGCATAGAGTTACCCGACGTTCGTCTTTCAGGATAAGGGAAATCCCCGGAAAAAGCCTTATCCAGGTAACTCACCCTGACCGAGATTTGAACTCGGGACCTCTTGAACGTGAGGCAGACACACTACCATCTACGCTTCCGAGGCGGGAGGGTGATTGTGATGAATACTTCATAAATGACACGGAATAGTCACTGGGATAAATACCTCGTTTTGCAATTAAATGAGTTCATTTTAGACTCATCAATATTTTTACTAACCCTACTGCACTCTGGCAACCATTTAAATTGAATAAATTTCCCTGTTTTTAGAATAAATTAACCAAAAAATAATAACAATAATTTTTTCATTTACTTTAAATAACCAGAAAAGCCCTTTCATTCGTTTGTAATTTTAAACACGTAGATATAATTAAAATATACGTATAAAGTATACGTAGGCTTTCACAAACGTTGGCTATTGTAAGTTATTAGGTAGTTCGCTTTGGTACGTAATCCATTTAATAGGTTTAAATAATCATAATTGTTTTTCCCGTATGTGGTTGTAGAGAAATAAAGGCAGCTTGAGTTATGAACTATAGAGTTTTGTTTGCAGTTCTTAATGCATCCAAACACACGCCACTTTAAAGCCATTAGTTGTTTTCTGATCAACGGAAAGTAAAAATTATTTTTTTAAAAGTTTATTGTTCTTTAATTGGGTGAGTCATATCGGACAACGAATGAATAAATATATGAAATGATGCTCAAATGAGATCGAAGTTCACAGAACTTAAATTTACTCTGTATTCCTCTTTTGAGAATTAGGAGAACAAACAGCCGAATGGAGAAGTGCAAAACTACAAAACAAGAAACTGTAAACTAATTACTAATAAATAATAATAATAAAAACGAAGTTTATAGATGCTAGGATCGATAAAAATATTCCTCACGTCTGTGGGAAATTGTAGGGTATTTGGCTAACATTTAAGAGGTACCGAGTAGAAATTTTCGTTAAGATAAGACTTTTTCCCGCGTTTTTTTTCTTTGCGCTGAAAAGCTGAAGACTTTAAGCTCTAAGCATTAATTTACATATTTCATTCGTTCGTTAAAACCTACCCACTTGAAAGAAAAAGAGAAGAAGGAAAAAAAACCAATATCGATCATCTCAATGCCGTTGAGATTATAAAACTAAATGTATATGTTTTTTTTTTTTTATTTCTAGAAGAAAATTGAAAAGCTTCAATAGTGTGTAGTCTTATATGAACCACCCTATACAATTGAGCCAAGACGCTTGATTTTACTCGATAATTTCATAGTTTTCTAAGAGTTTGAGAATTTACAAATTCGGCTTTTCCTCCTCTGTTATTTATTTTTAAGATTCCATAAATTGTTATATTATATGTATTATGACTTAAAACAGCAATTATGTGTGTGTGCGTGTGTGTTTGTGTGTTGGTGGGTGGGTGTGAGTGTGTGTGTTTAGTAATTAACTAATCAAAACGTCACTTTAATCCTGAATTCTTAACCCCCAAGGATATAGTGATATGTGTTATTTAATAGTGTGGTCAGTTTCAAAAAACATAGTAATTGGCTGGCCCCGTAGCTCAGTCACCTGTATGCCGTGCTAGGAGTCCTGGGTTCGGTTGCTGGCGGTGGGGGTGGGGATTTTTCTGCCACCAATAATTTCCCATCTTCCCCAGAGTCTGGAATTATGAATGAGAGTGCGAATGTGTGCGTGATCTAATGATTAAAACCCAACGAATACGAGCTAACACCTTCGGTATGTTCCAAACAAGAACTGCCGCCGATATGACCGTTGTAGTTTTAGGCGGGGTGTAAATGTAACAAGAAAAAATAATTGAGAATGTAAGACACAGATCTATCAGAAACCTATGCAGTTTTCTCCATTTATTCACTTAAAAGCTCTTTAACCATTTAGTAATGCTCATTCATAATTATTCATTTTACTCTGCACTTAACTAACTTTTCATTCTGCACTTCTAACACAGCTGTTCCGCTGCGGGGTTATTTGGTTAGCTAGCTTTCTGAGCGTACGGCTGGTAAATCAAGCGTATATATATCCATTCAAATTTGACTACAGTTGATGCGCAAAGAATGATTAAATTTCTAAAAATGCACATTGAAAAAACATGATGAAGCATTTAAAGAGTTACCCACCACCCCTTTTAAAACTATTGTTACACCTTTAAAACGGCTGAGCATAAAACAATTTTCTATTTTCCAGAGGGGTATTTATATATTCTTTCTTCATCTTCAATTTCCCTAATTTTACCACTAATGTGCTTTTAGGGTATTCTTTTTCCACTATCCATTATACCTTAGGCGACGGGTTGAGAAACAGAATATCTGGATCAGATAGAAAACCCAGGATGGGTGATCAGCCGGACGCCTGGTATGATAGTGAGAGTAGATGACAGAATGAGGGCTAAATGGATGAAAGGAAAGATTATAATGTAACAATTGGTGATACTATGGCAGGGGAAACCGGAGATCCAGGAGAAAACCCGCCTACCACAAGTATCGCATGTGGGATCGAACCCGGGCCGCCTCGGTGAAAGTTCTAGCGGCTCATCTGTGGTGCGGACTGATATGGACATATTAAAGTCTAGAATTCGATAGTATTTAACGACTTCTGCTGGCAGGTAGTTAAATCACTGTAAATATAGTTCGTTAATTAAGATTAATTGGAAATTACGGAACGAAATGAGCCAATAATTAAAGACTCCAAAAGAATCCTCTGCCACAATAGAATACTTAATATTTGCCTAAATGCTAGTAGATGTATTGACTTGTAAGAGAACGAGGAACGAAAGTTTGACACAGCAGGGGCGCTGTTATAATTTCAATTGACAATGTCGTTAAAAAAGGATTATAAAAAAATATAAGACGCAGTGGAATCCTTTTTCTTTTCCAGATTCTGTTATCATTATGCGCTCATGTATTAAATATCATGTATACATGTAATTTAAATTTATAGGTGATTATTTTCTGTAACCCTTACTCCACAGAGGAATTCGATCCTGAGATTTCGCCACAAATTGGCGAGAGAAAGAGAGGGAGAGCAGCATTAATAAAAAATAGAAATTTGGGTAGCTCCAAACTTTTTTTTAAGTATCTTTAAAGGATGCGACACAAAGATTTTCAACAACGCCCTCTTAAACGTTCCTTCCCGTTGAAAAACGTGTTAATGATACACATTAGACCACTTTTTAAGCCTACGTACATCCATGACAAATAATATGTATGTATTGATTTTGTATGTGACTTCGGTATCATTTTGTATAACTTCGAAATCGGAACAGATAAATAATCATATAAGAATAGAACCTGTAAAAATTCAAGGAATACCAGGGGCTCTATAATATTCATAGTGTGAAATTAAACAATTAGTAGCTTTATTCAGACTTGGGATTTTATTTACTCGACTATCTAATACCGTATTGGATATTACTATAGTTTATATCAAATAGAGATTTCCGTACGTGTGACACTCTCTAAATATCCATTTTGTATGTTTACATTTTCCCAAGTTATGTCCCAATAATACTTGGGAGTTAACATCGCAATCACTTCTCACAGGATAAACATTTGAACGTCTTTTCTGCGACTAAGTGCATAATGTTAACTCTTCCTTAGAGAGACGCGTATCGGAACCATCGTCACATTAATAGAAATCCGATTTATTTTGTAGCTATTACAAACCTAATTTATCTGTGCGTATATGCCTTATTATTCCCCGTTATAAACTGCAGCATTTCTTAAAGTTTTTATATAAATGATAAAACCACAGGAAGAAATACTAGTCATATCCTGTTATGGTACAAGTGAACCATACAACTACAAAACAGTTTGTGCTTCCCAATTCCGGAAAAATAATCAAGGGTGCATTATCTGAAAGTTTAGCGTGATTTAATATCTAATGCAAACGGTTTTGCATTGCTCAACATTTATTAATCGTAAGATTTATTTTTAAAATTATTATAATAAGATTGGCGTAAATTATAAGTAATGAATTTAATAAATTATAATTGCATGATTTTTTTTTAAAATATACTTATATAAATTAATGAAAAGCATAGCTTACAGTAAAATTATATTATTTGTAACGATGTGATATACTAAAATGTCCCTTCGCTGGCCAATTCATTAAAAGCTTTCTAATATGGCATTTCCTTAAGCAAAGTTATTTAATTCAACTACAGACATTTTGAATGCCCTACATTAAACACTAAATGTATCTGCAATATTAAAACCATGTTTTTGACAATTTAAGTCATATTGTTCAAAGAATAAAATAGGTGAAACGATATTCAAATGAGTCTGTGACCCATGGAGCTAAACGTTACCCCACATTCAATTTTAAGAATAACGGAAAACCCCAGAAAAAACTTTATCTAGTGAACGCATCCTAACCGAGATTCGAACCCAGAAACTCTTGAATGAGAGGTAGACTGCTATCCCCACACCACAAGCTGGCGTATAACCACTATTAAGGAGTCAAAAGTTCATATACAGAGCTAATGGGACATATTTGTTGATTAAATTGCCATGAGTAACAATTAACCACACTTTTTCACAAAGAAGAGAATAATTCAAATAAAAATACGTAAAATAGGTCGATAAAGATCTATGTGACGTCCTTGGAAGCGTTTCTCTGCTTATTCTTGTATAAACTATTCGTAAAAACGTTTATTTTTATATCCACTTCATGTTCGAGATAAACATCTGAAGAAATAAAGAAATATACTAGCATTTAAATGACAGCCAAACATTTAAATAGATGGTCGTTATTTATGGCTCTGAAATTGCGTTCTCTTTGCATGGGCAAGTGATAAAATAACGATGTACCACTTCCTCGTTTAGAAAAATAAAAACATTTTAAAAAGTTAACCCACAACGAGATTTAAACTTTCTTGCAGTGAGATGTTACTTATATCGTATACGGTTTACCTGTTCGCAAGAATCATTCATGATAAAGAAGAATTCAGAGGCTGCTCCCAAAAAATTCAATATATATATATATATATATATATATATATATATTTCACATAGCACTTTGAATTTCCGGTAAAAATATCGACAACACTTCGACTACTAATGAAAGAAAGTAAAGAAAGGAAAATGGGACTTGGCGTGCGTGTTTTTACGCTATCTCTGATTATTATTTAATATGTTTTGATTATTTAATGCACTTTCCGAAGAGAAACCAGGGTAAAACTTGCATTTAAGATATAATTTTCTGACAATATCATTATGAAAGCCTAAATTTTGATTACGATATACCCTTAACCTCATATGAGACGATAAATGAATGAAATCATTAATTTTCTGTGGTCATTATACTTTGGTGACCAGACGATCTTCTTGGGAGGGTAAAGAAAAACATCTTATGCATGTAATTCATCAACCAAGTGATTCGTATTTGCTACCTCTTGAATATGCTATTCTCACACCACAGTTTTTGGACAGAGCTTTATTTATTTTAGGAATGCTGTGAGAATTAAACTTTCTCTGTCATGACAATAGTCATACTCATAAAAGATTAACACCGTTTAAAAAGTTGACGTACTTTTGAGGCAGTTCAAATTATAACGTAGTGACTTTTCCAAAAAACTCGACAGAAAATATTGCTTTATGTTTGGAAATCCTATAGATCATGCCTGATAGACGTTATACCGACGTCTTTTAGCGTGATGTAAACCAATAACAATTGATAGCGTCTTTGAAAGCATGCAATCAGAAGTGATTAGCTAATAGTTGTCCAGCTAATAGTCATGTTACGCAAGGCCACGTCTCTTGCATTACCACATACGTTAAGTCATGCTGGCACTGACTAGTACTTTCCAGAAATCCTCTCACTATTTGCACACATTAACATAACATGCTCACTTTTTAAAACACCTTTTTTCTATAAAAAATGTTGCTGTACTAATAGCTTTCCTTAACCTTAGGTGTAAGAGTCAGAATTTAGTTCTACCTTTTTCTCCCTTTCTACTGCATTGGTATATACATTATTTTTAACTACAGGATTTGACTCATCATATCTTATACATAAAAAACTATTTTATTTACGTAATTAATTTAATTTTATTTGTGAAATACCTCTGATAATTTCCCATCAATCTTTTAAGAAAACATACCATTATCTTGAACTTTATACTATATTCACCTTTATCTTCAATAATTCTAAAATTAACAGCTCATTTATATATTGGAATGCCTTGACGTTACCAAGACTTTTAACGCAGCAGGAAACGGCTGAGCTTTCTAATTTTCAACATTGATTTTCGTGGCATACCTGTTGCTCCACTGCAACTATAGAAATGAAACACAAAGTAGAAGTACTTAGCTTTTTTGTATAATTATTAAAATATTGCTGCTTTATTACGTAATGCTAATCAGACCCAAGAATTTAACTATAAAACCTGCATAATCTCATTCGTTGCACAAAGATATGTTTCATTAGAATTAAATTTACTTTTGAAACTTTGTGACTAATAAGGAAAAATAGTATCCTTAAAAATAGAAATAAAATTAAACAGGTTAAAGCCTTATAAATATTTCATGTAATACAATTACAGGAGTTTTTGAATTAAAGAAAAATTAACATTCCCGTTATATATAACGAACATGTTAATTTATATATTTCATTAAATACGGACTCTAGGATTCACGTTACAACCCAGGACAAATTTCAAATTAAGCATTAAGTACTTAATAAAACTAGAATAAAAGAATCAAGTTATATTTATGAGTATTTCAAATATTTTAACGTGGTTTATTTTCATTCAAAGTCGTTTAGTATTTTTGAGGAAAATTTTAGAACGTATGCTTAAATAACCGCGTGTCAAAGCAACAAATTAATTTTCTTTCTTTAGTTTAGAGGTCTTGACTTTCCCTTCTTATTCCGGAATCGCCAAAATTAATTTATTTAATGTTTTTCTCAAACGTCTCTAGCATGCATCGAACTTTCAATTTACGAAGTTTGCAGTGAATGACTTACCTATTTGGGGGACATCGTACTGCCTGTTGCCACGTGGTGCCCGCATGAACTGGTTCGCGAGGTTCTTGGGAAGCTCTGGAGGTACCGCTTCACCGCTGTTAGTATTGGCCGCCTCCGAAGTGCCTCCATGGTGCGGTCGACTGGGCGGCTGATGTTGCTGGTCTCTCTTACTCCAAGGTGGCGGCAGCTGGTCCTGCAGGTGATGAGTATGATGATGCATGGGGCGATGGTGCGGCGGCGATGGCGGTGGAGGAAGATGTTGCGTTCTAGTTGGTGGAGGTATACCCTCTAGATCGACGACACCACCGTTTCCCATCATCATAGCTCCCCCGCCGACTCCCGCATTGTTGGTATCGTATAGTAGCCAACGTTCCGCGGCAGCTGCTGCTATCTCAGCAGCCTCTGCGACGTCCTCTTCTTCCTCTTCCATCATCATAAGCTGCTCCGCCAGCCGTGGCTCTAGGCGGAGATGCCGATGTCTCTGCTGGAGGTGATGGTGTGGTTGAAGGCGATCTTCGCCACCTCCAGCTTCGCCTCCTCCGCTGTCCCCGCTGTCTCCGAGTAACTTGAGTCGCGGGGGTCGAGCCACGGCGTTGGCGAGCAAAAGAGATCCATCTGAAAATCTCAAAAGAGCCAGTAAAAGAGTTATGACGGCTCCCAAAATTCCAATTCCTGCAGCCATTGCTTGTTTAAAAGTCAACAACGTTAGCAGCCGAATTTTGTTCTTCCACTCTTGTTTTCGCAGTTGTTTCCTTTGAAGTAAGAGGCAGATGTCTCAGGTATAATACTTCGGTTAGAAAGAACCTTCAGGGGTAAAGCAAATCACAGGTGCAGGAAACGAAGTGCGGGATGTCTTCATATAATATGGCAAATATTGACACTTACGTCTTGAATCTGTGGCACCATTTACGTAAGTTTCGTCCCGTTTGAGAATTTATCTTCTTGTTGCTTTTCACCTTAGGTACACGTTATCATAAAACACAGTCCAGAAATGTTAAGTCTCCTTAGTTTCTTCAGAAAGTCCGAATATGTTGCAGTCAATTGTTGACGAAGAAAAAATATCTCAAATACACTTTATTTCGATAGCTTTTCTCCAAAGGTATATTACATTTGGGATATATTGTTAAAACGTGTATTAAAAAGATTGGTGCTTTTGTGTGTGCAAACACGAGGACAGTGTATATGAGGTGTGTATATATGTGCGTGTGTATATGTGCTTATAATAAATAATTTTTGATAATGTATAATATATATAACGTGTATGAAAAACTTGGATGGATGCAGTGCAAAGTCACAAAGTTGTGCTTAGAATAATTAAATAAGTGTATAACAAATAGTCTTGAGTGTCTGTCTTGGCGACAAGTGCGTGCGTTGCCGATAGGGAAGGTGTGGGGAACTAATAGGGGTTGTTTTTACTTATCACACCAGTGGTATCAACAACATTGCAGGAGCTAGGCAGTAGCTGAGTTTCCCTTACTTTTCCTGCGCCGAACCAGCTTGGGAGAGAGAGAGAGATAGAGTGTCGAGGGGAGGGGAAGTGGTGGCAGCAGTGGGATGGGAGTGGTTTGTTGCGACTATTGTTTAACTAGGTGTAGCAATGCAACACGTGGGCGCCCTGTCTTCGACGCACAGAAACACACGGCAACTTTCCGTGTGTTAGCGAACAAAGTTTTTAATTGCTCTTGTTTTCTTAGTTCTTTTTGCACACTTATTAAGGCTCTTTGAGTGTCACTCACTTAGTCGCGCGTTTGACTGTCTCTCTTGCGAACAAAATATTTCTGTTTATAACTCCACTGTCACTATCACGTGTGTGGATCACTGCAGGATAGGGAGAAATCAGACAGCCGATAGGGTTACTTGTTGGTCTTGCAGAGTCAAAGGATTCGTCGCCGACGTGAGGAACATGCTGGTATCGTCCGGAAGGACAGTGGTCGAGGCAAGTGTGAGAAATGTAACCCTACACTCTGGAGTGTAGCAGCAAGCGGCGAGGTCTTCTAGAGAGGACAGTGTTGGCCTTGGCAGAGGATGTCTTCGACGTCGAGAGTGGGCACCTTCACTATAGCAATGGTAGGTACCGCCGCTCGAACTGTCCATGTCTCGGAAGACGTGAAGGGTTTATCAACCGCGCCTCTTCGTCTTTCGTCGTGGTGCTCGTATCTGCGTCTCACTCGCTCGACGCCCCAGCTGTGGCTGTGGCGGTGGTAGCAAAGCAAAACGGCCACCACCACCACTACCACTACCACCACCACCACCACCTCCTCCTCCTCCTGCTGCCGCCGCCGCCTCCGTTACAATCCGCGCCTCCAGCCGCTGCCCTGCGCCGAACGTACTACCCGAGAGCCGGACGCCCACGCTAGAGTCAGCCGGGCTCTGTACGTGACAAACCTCCCCTCGCCTCGCCCGCCTCTCCCTTTATTGATGTTGCCCTGCGTTCTTTGCATCGCGTGTGCATGAGGCAGGTCGCGATTTTCGCATGCTCATAGCAGTCTCTGCAAATTAGAACTTTTTTGAACACAATCTATATCTTCATGATTCAGAATATACAATTTTTTTAATATCATTATGTCTTAAATTCATATGCAGCACTCTCATAGCTCTTCTATTATCTATTCTAATAAAATATATTTTATATACAAGAAATCGTTTACTACACATTTCTATACGAGTACAAGAGTACTCGGGAAAGAAAGACAGAAGTGATAGTCAAATATTTTAAAAAATCCCAAAATTGAAATTGAATAAAATTTTTCAAAAATAAATTTTTAAATCCTTTTTATTTTCCAACATACTTGAAAGCGTTTAAATGCCCAAGACCGCACGACTAATTGGCTTGTAGCCCTTTGAATGAACTTTCATTTTTTTACACGCTTGTTTAGTAAGAATATTTCATTGGTGTTATTTACAAAAAAATATTATTCAATTTTTAGCACAACGTTAGAGAGAGTGGACTTAAAAATTACCACATCAAGATACCACATACCTCATTCAATAATTGTAGGTTGATTTAAAAAAAAAAAACATATACTTAAACGTTTACAATATTTCTCTGAAACGACCAGAAGAGAGAATGAACATTTATATAGCATTTTTTGTATATTGGCATTTATAATTTTGTATTGTTTTCACATTTTCTATAACTAATAAACAGAGAAGGTATTGCATTCCATTCAAAAATTCTATACCAAAATTTGATTAAAATAAATGTTATGATTATCTCTTAGTTAAAAAAGGGATTTTTAAAACAAAATGTGTGACAAAACTCATTTTCCAGGAGGTGATATCTTTAGAAAATTTTTATTTTCTTAAAAATGGTTCGAAAGATTTTGATTAAAATATTTTAATGAAAAATTAAAAATATATTCTGAATTTTGTAAGATTTTTTTCAGAATTCCTTTTCATTTGGAATACTTTTGTGTAGCTCGTAAATCTTAATAGACCTTATAAAAATGCAGTTGTCGTTAAAACACAGCCACACTTTTTGTAGAGCGAAGAATTACCAAGACTTCCCTTGATATTTGTTAGAATTTACTTACTTATTTTCGTAAATGTTTACTTTTATTTTTTACCTCCTGGAAATGAAAAGAAAGTGGAATGTTAGAACCATTCCATACCGACCAGCTTTATAACATTTGACCATCATTTAAAGCCTACTCTATTCCCATATTCACCTTGTTATACAAGAAAATTAGCAAACGTTTATGTCGAGTAACATGGATTAGATAGAGAAACAAGCGTTTCCTTTGTATGCAAGAGTAAAGGAATGCAAATCAGTGCAACATTTTAGATTCTTTTTAGCAAGACTTCTGCATCATGTGGAACACCTGATTTATTAAAAATGGCAAATTAATTACATTATTAATCAACTTAATATAAAACTAATTTTCCTTAAAAATAAAAATACAACATTGTTTTTTTAAAACATATTGACGGCATTGTAACGGGGCACTGTGTGACAACATTTTGAAATGGTTCGAAATATAAACTGAGATTTAGATATTTCATCTATGAGTAGTCCTAACAAGTAGGTCGATATATGAAACTTCAAAATATAAAGAAAGTAATGAAAAGTAACAACGGATACCTCTGCAATGACTAACAAAACAGCATGGAAAAAATTGTGAGTTTAAATAGATCCACATGTTTTGTTAAGGGATAACATCATCTATCTGTAGTTAAGAAACATAGAGAAATTTCTTTGAAGGTGTCAGTTATTTGTCAAAAACAAAGATTCTCTGAGGCAGTGTAAAGAAAATAAATATATAATATATGTTCCATATAAAACTAATTCGTGCAGGGGATGCTGCTTAAAATCTTCGTGTACATTATTGGAGAATTCTGATCTTGAATACTACTTTTGGTATTTTACAAGCTTTCGTTTTCAAATTATTCTGCTCTCTCTCCATACACACATACGCACAGAGACACACAAACACACAAGGGGTTTTTTTTTTTTTTTTTTTTTTTTTTTTGTAATTTACGTCCTTCAACGATAAAGTCATATCGGGCGATGAATGGAATGGATGAAATGATGCTCAAATGAGTCTGGGGTTCATGGAGCTTAGAGTTACCCGATATTCATCTTACAGGATAAGGAAAACCCCCGGCAAAAACCTTATCCAGGTAACTCACCCTGACCAAGATTCGAACTCGAGACCTCTTGAACGTGAGGCAGACATACTACCACCACGCTACCAAGGCGGGCGCGCACACACAAGTCCCTCTTGTGTTCAGGAAGCTTCAAAACAAGTATTTGAGGTGAATTTGGACATTACGTAAAATGCAATATTTCGTCTATATGCTATATTCATATCCCAAATTAACCTTTATATGGAATTATTTTGAATATTCTGATTTTATTAAAAATATAATTAAATATTCTGATTAAACTGCTATGCGTTTAACACATTTTCATGAAAAATGAAAATATTTATGAGCTATGTATGGAAACAAACAGTCTAATAAACGCACACAAAACATCACAATTTTTTCAGGGTGTATAAAAACTGTATTTAGGGTGAAATATCGACATCGAATGCTGGGAGTAATACGATGATTTTTCTACTTAAATGTAAGTATGCATCAAGTAATAAGATATATACCGTTTTAACTACTCTTCTTGTAGAAATATTTCTATAAAATACGAATTAAAAATCCAAATATCTAATAGGTATATTTCAAAATCTCTACGAAAAATATGGCACAACAAAGTTTATAAGCATTCCTACTGTGAGACAGCATCAATATCAATCAAGTTACACATTTCCGTTACTTACTCGTGCATGTAAAAGTAGATACAATGGCAATGAATACAGATTCAAACATATTAGAAGTATGTGGAAGAAGCATAAGCTTTCATAATTGTAACCTTTTACTGGTGTTTAACACTCCATGTTTTAAATTGCATCATTGGAATCACGTGTAAAAAAATCATTTTATTGTAATTATGCTCCAAAGAAAGACAGGAATGCCAAATAAAATTTGAGAAGAGAAAAATGATGGAATACGTCTAAATCCTACTGCTGCTGCTTTTCCTACAAAATGTCT